>JARHVA010002154.1:1122500-1455000 GCA_037957365.1 Torreya grandis
ATGAAATATGTGGAAATTAATTACAATAATGATATTTTAACTTGGAAAATATATATCTTGGGTTTCTCCTTCAATAATTTAGGAATATATATGTGTTATCCCTATGATTGATATGGAAATATGAGAAAATATGGAATCTTTTCTTAACTAAATGATTGATTGAATGTTTTTGATAAGCTACCTTGGTTTGTGCTAGGTTTTCCTAGGTGAGGAATGAATGATGGTTAATATTATATTCATATCAATCCCTTTTGAGAAATAATTTGAATTAAATCACATAGAATAACTATTGGGATACATTTCATTTTTAAATTAGATGACTTTAGCATACTGGCATTTGCATCAGGTTAGGACACTAGCATTGATGTATGTGTCTATCATAAATATTAGTTTCTAAGGAGTAGGAAAGTAGGTACAAGCTTAGAACTTGAAGAGATGGAAGATAAATAGATTTTAAGCATTCTGGGAAAGATAGAAATCTTGGGTCATCAATATAATACTGTTTAAACTAAGAGATAGGCTAAGGGGCATAAGGTAGAATAGATTCAAGAATTGTGGAAGTGGGAAAGGTCTAGAACTAAGAGTAACAAACAAAACATGAGTTTACCAAGTGTATAAGACCAAGGTGTTATATAATCCATAAATATCATCTACAAGTATAAACTTACCAAAATAATATCATATAAAATTATTATTCATGCACATAAATGTGTTGTGTGCATTTTAAACTTTTAATGGAATCTCCATCCACTCATATAAACCATCCCTAGGCTTGAATGAAATCTTACTTTCATCTCCTTATCAAATCCTAATTTGATAGTATAGTATCTAATACATATATCAAGCTTACTAAAGTATGTATCTCTTATAAGTGCATCCATCATTTCATATAATAATGGTTTTGTAAATATCTACTTGATGGTAATCTTGTTTATTTCTATTATATAAACACTTATCCTCCATATTCAATCCTTGTTTGGGGTTATCAATGCAAGAGTTACACATGGGATTTTATCTCCTTTAATACACCTTTCCTATCAATTTAGTCACATTCCTATTCAATTATACATGTTTTGTTTTGATTGTCATGTAAGATACTTGATTAGGTAGAGATTATCTTAGAATGAAATCAATTTAGTGTTTAATATCTATCTTTAGTGGTAAACCATATAACAACTCATCATGTGTAATATTAGTGTAGTCTTCCACCACTTTTCTACCTCATCTAGTATTTTCACATCCTCTTCTTTTTCCTTTTATGTTAATTTATAATATAATCTTATCATATTTATCTCCTTTAAAAATTATTTTTTGGATATAAGTTATCGTCCTTAAGAGGTAATAAAACTATCCTTCATCCATCCTTCTAGAAGGTGTATGTGTTCTTATCTACATCATGGACTACTTATATACACTTGATATTTTCACTTTTATCACTTTACTGACACTTTCTCTTAGAGTGGCTCATCGACACATCAATATTCATAAAGGTTACATAAGGAATGTGATGGGATTGGCTCATGGTACTTTATAATCAATGTTTGCATACTATTTTATCATAACTTCATTGCTATTAGTCTAACCTCCTATAAGTCTCTTTCCATATTATCTCTCCATATATTTCCTATATAGATTTGATAGGTTCCTTATATCCTATTATATTTTCAAGGTTGATATATTCTATTTCAAAAATGTCTACCATATATTATATATGTATCACCAATACAATTTTGAGTTAGTATTATGTATAATATATTGTATTATCTTGGCCATTATAGTATTATGTCAGCCAAATTTTTAAAACTATATTTTCTATGATAATAGTGTTAGATTAAATTTTAGGGTTATTATGGAGTATTGGATCTATATATATAGGGGTCATATTTCATTCCCAGATAGATATAATACATTTATCTACTCTACTTATGCTTTTATTTATGCTCCTAAATAGTATTTGGAGGAATTAAATGTTTAGAGTATTGTCTTGGAGATCTAGTCTTGTAGTGTTTTTTAATATCAATAAGAGAAGTTGAATTGGGAAAGTACATATAGTATTTGGAGTCCCTAATTAAGGATACTTATGTCTTAATCTTTCCAATTGATGCATTTAACCTATAAAATATATTAAAAAGTGTCACTTGACCCAAAGGGGGAGATTGAATCATCAATGGGTCGACCCAAAGGCAAATGTAAACACCTAAAATAAAACATTTCATGTCAATTTTGACTATATTATAATTTCTAACTAATATCATCCCTTAATCCTAAATCAATACTCTATTTACATTAACATCCCTAGCTAACCTAACATTTTTCATCACCCCTATACACTTAATCTTGTATTTGACATAATCACATCCAATCCAATAAAATTCACATTGAATCCTATTAGTTAATTAATCTAAATTAATTAACTAATATATGCCTAATAAAAAATTTCATGGATTTTAAATATTTATATATTATAAAAATAAATAAAATCCAAATATCCTCACATTACACTCAAATCCAATGACAATCAAACATTAACCAATAAAAACCAATTTTAAATACATTTCTCTACATCCCCATGAGATCAACCCTTATTTCAAAGTAAATCACCTCCATGGTTCATAAATGAAAATATTTAACACATCTCAACCCCCCCCCCCCCTCATATTTACTCCTCAACCTCCCTAATTTAATGAGGAAGACTCATTCTCCACCATTTATCTTTGATCAAGATCAATGGCTCCCAATCATCATAAAATCCTATAAAGTAAGGGTTCCACCTCTCATTTCAAGAAATATAATCTTTCCAGAGAGATTTTTTCCAAATTACCAAGTATTGATAATATAACAAAGTGTTTCCATTTTAGAGAGCCACTAATACACCAAACACATCACTTATAAATCTAAACTGTCAACCTAGAAATGAGAGATGTTTTCCATTTAATTACATAAATCTACCAAGAAGAATGTAACTACATCCATACATTTAAGAACATCACTATTTATGGCAAGGAGATCAAAAGAAAAGGTATAAAAATTGTGTTTACTTATGTGTTTATTTGATTTATTCTTAGTCTTTATCAATCAAAGGATGCATGCCTAGGTTAGTGGTATAATTTTTAATTTATTTGAGTTTATTACTAACCTAAGGATAACCTTCACATTTGTGTGTTACATATGGCACATGTAGTGGGAATACACATCTCACAGTAACTTTTGACACCCTCCTAACTTGTTTTTTAGATAAATCAGAGCATTATATGATGCCATACATATTCATAGTAAACAAGAGGATTCTAACAGGGCTAGTGAGGATATTTTATAACCTAAAGAGGAACCCAAAGAAGGGAAGAATGATGGGTTTCATGAAAAAAATGTCATAGAGGACTTCCAACCTATCAAAGACAGACATAAGGATTATAAGCTTGAAAATTTTAGATGAGTTTGATAAGTTGAAGTATTTGTTGACTCTAAGTTATTTTTCAATGGGGATGGAAAACAACTAGGAGGAATAAGAGAATGTGGATTGGTACCCACATGGTAAAAGGAATAGTCAAAGTGGATGAGGCAAAGAAGAAATGAGGGATTAAGGATAGGGAAAGGTGGAAACTAGATTTATATGGCTTACGAGGAAGATGGAAGCCATTGAACTATTGTAGGGTATTGAAAATCACCCTAGAGGAAGGGAGAAGCATAATTAAAATATTAAGACCAATAAATTAGTGATCTACTTGGATTTTGAGGACTTAGATAAGTAATTATCTAATTTCTAGTTTTTTGTTATTTTTGGTTAGTTTTTAGGCATCGGTTTATTAGTGGATCGTGGTCATGCTTAGTTTTTGAGTCTTAGTAATCTTTTGGTTTTTGTTTTTTTCTATTTCATGTCTATATTTTGGGCTCTTTTATAATAGGAATAACACCCTTAACCCATATATTAACCTTATCTAATAAAAAAATTACATTAAATTAATTCTAGAACATATTACAATAGCCTTACATATAATATGTTACTTCTTAGAGACCCCTAAGACCTTTTAAAACCATGAACAAGTATAAATCATCATATATACATCATTAGAATTGATCTTGTGTTGATTATCCTAGATCATATACACATGTAGTGAATTATCAAGCCTAATAATGTTAATTGACTACAAAATGGTAAGAAATAGGCAATCCCCTTTACTAAGTGGCCAATACTTAAGATAACATTACATCAGATCTCCATAGTGGTTCCCATATAATCTTTATCTATTACACACCAAATTTAGATATCTAGATCACCTACACATGTTCCTATTACTAATATTAAAATGAAACCATATAACACCCAATGTTGGGTTCCATAAACCCCTACTCCTACTCCTACTATTTATTTAAGACCACAAAGTATTATTTTAAATATGAAAATCATCATAGATACTATAGTTATAGATAATGCACCTATATACACTCCTCAGTAGTGTCACTAGTTTATTACAACAAGTGGGGAGATATCTATGGCCATCATTTGGATGGGATCATAGGATGGTGTTTTGTTTTTACATATTCTAAAAATACCAAAAAAACCAAAACATTCAAAAATCCAAAAATATTTTTGGCATCCACATATTATATTGGCTCCTTGGCATATGTGTGTTAATTACATGTTGATGGATAACATATCAATTATTTATACATACACATGTGTTTCACTCTTATATTCAAGTGGGATACATTCATATTGAGATACATGATTTATGCACTTTTGGATGTTGTTCTTTCCCTCTACTTATGTCACTAAGATGTTGGGGGAATCCACCTCTATGTTCATGATACATATAGGTTATATCATTATATGGTCACTTTACATTATCATTTTTGAGCTAATATGTACTTACACATGCCTTTATCCATGCTGATATCTTTCACAGTGTATTTGATATGCTATGTACTTGAATTTTTTTCTAACACATTTGATCCATGGGATACTATGATAAGTTTACATTGGTTGATTGTGTTTTCCTTTACATAATTACTTCAGTGTCTTATCTTTCTATTGTATTGTTTATTGAGAATTTGAATATGTTCCATTGTTTGTGGTTCCCATACCTTTGTTTGATTATTTGACATTTGAATATGTCATTTCTTGTTCTATATACATTTGAATATGTCATTATTAACTTTTTGACATTTTAATAAGTCATGCCTATTCAATTATGTGGAATTTTAACATTCCCCTAACTTGTGGTCTCCTTAGACCATTTCCTTTTAACTTGATTTTGAGTGTTATTGTGTGTGTGCTAAATTTTCTTGTTAAAATTATATTGTTACTATCTATACATTTCCATGATATTTATCATGCATCTTAGGCCTTTATGTTATCAAATTTGATGATATAAAATGGTAAATTTACCTCAACATGTTCTCCTATATGCTAAATGGTTTATTTATAGCATTACTGTTATCTTATAGTTATTTTAATATGTTCTAGAATTAATTTCATGTAATTTTTTATTAGATAAGTTAATATGTGGGTTAAGGGTGCTATTCCTCATATAAAAGAGCCCAAAATATAGAAATTAAAGAGAAATAAAACTAAAACCAAAAGAGTACTAAGACTCAAAAACTAACCATGACCATGATCTACTAATAAACCAATGCCTAAAAACTAACCCAAAAATAACAAATAACTAGAAACTAGATAATTACTTATCTAAGTCCTCAAACTCCAAGTAGATCACTAATTTATTGGTCCTAATATTTTCATTATTCTTCTCCCTTCCTCTGGTGTGATTGTCGATACCCTACAATGGTTCAATGGCTTCCCTCTTCCTCTTAAGCCATATAAATCTAGTTTCCACCTTTCCTTAGCCTTAATCTCTCCTTTCCTCTTTGCCTTATCTAATTTGACTATTATTTTTACCATGTGGGGACCGATCCACATTCTCCTATTCCTCCTTCTAGTTGGTTCCCATCCCCATTTAAAAATCACCTAGAGTCAACAAATCCTTCAACTTATCAAACTCATCTAAAATTTTCAAGCTTAGAATCCTATGGATGGCCACCTTCATATACAACTTTTTCATGGATTATTTTATTTCCTCAGTCAAATTAAAGTTAAAATAAAAATGACCCATGCTAGAAATAGGTTTAGTATAGATAGGAACACCCTTATGGCTATCTTTGGGTTGTAATTCCCCTAAGTCATTTTATTCATGAAACCCATCATTCTTCCCTTCTTTGGTTTCCTATTTAGGTTCTAAAAAATCCTCACTAGCCCTATCAGAATCCTTTTGTTTACTATGAATATGTATGTCATCATTTAATGTTTTACTATAGAGAGGTTCCACACATATTTGGTGAACCCTTATTCAATGAACTCATCTATAAAGAACCCATCATCAGTGAGTAGTCCATATTTTATCCATCATAAAACATCCCTCATTTTTGGGAATCCCTTCATCCCAAAGCCTTCATTTCCAAAAAGTACGTGAAAATTTTACTTGTGGACACCATAATCCAATAGGCCCTCTATGTTGTCAAATAAAAACTAATATCATAATTGACATTAAAGTCAAAACCACTATTAGGATTAGATTTATAATTAGCAATCCCAATCATAATTAGGATTTTGTGTAATTTTCTATACACCTCTTACCCATTAGTTTGAAGACATCACCGATCTTTCCATAATTTTCTAGGATGTTATCTTTAACATCAAATAAATTTATCTTAATAGCCTCTACAAGGGTTGTGTAACCTTTAATTCTTCTATCAATATCACTATTTAACCCTAAAAATCTAGATTAGTAAGTATATCATTAAAAGGGATAGAGCTGAGTTATCTCTATAGAAGTCCAATTATTTGTGAAACTCATATAAAACATATACTATTTTTTTATGTTGAGATATGCTAAAATGAAAATTAGAGATATGATAGATATTTTAATGATAATGAAAATAAGTACTTATCTAGTTTTGATTCTAATATAGATATGGATCTGAAATAAGCAAGAATAAAAGTGGAAGAGTATTTAGGAACAATCACCAAATTATGGATTAATTATATTTGTAGCTTGAACACTTGAATTCAGCTTGGGATAGTTACATTGACACTAGTTTTAGGGTCAAATGTAGGTGTCTTATACATAATAAATGTTGAAATGTAATGGAACCACCTATATGCTTCTATGTTCTTCATCACCTTTGCTCTAGTTCATTTAGATCTGGGTCATGGACTATCACTCCTTATCATATATAAAAACCTTAGTTCTTCATCCTCATAGTGGTTGTGGAAAAAATGGGTTAGTAGGCACAAGGTGTCAATCTACCCCAAATCCTCCTCTATTAATTATCACTACTTACATAGCCAATACTATGAAGAGTGCCTTAAACTTATGTAGTTTTCCCTACATGTTGAATTTTGTGTGAACAATGCAATATGTGGAAAGTAAGTATAATAGTGTCATAGCTTATAACTTGGAAAATTGGGTTTTTGTTATGATCCTTTAGTAATTTATCCATATATATGTTTTTTATTATGATTGATATATAAATAGGAGAAAATAGGTAATCTTTGCACTATTGAATTCTTGATTGAATGCTTTTGATAAGTTTCCTTAGTCTGTCTTAGGTCAGGAATGAATGAGGGTTGACATTGTATTTGTACTATTTCCTTTAGATAATATCATAGATTAAATCACTTAGGCTGGCCTTTAGTATATATTGCAGTGGAAAATTAGATGACTTTATGGCACTAAAAACTTGCATCAAAATAGGACACTACATCAACATAGGTGTCTATCCAAGACACAAGTATCTAGGAATTAGGAAAATAGGTAATATCAAAAACTTGTAGAAGTGGGAGATAAGTAGATTTTTAAAATTATAGGAAAGATATAAATATTAGGTCATCAACATAAGAATGGTTGGAATAATTAATAGGAAAAGGGGCATAAGAGAGAGTAGATGCAAGACTTGTAGAAGTAAGAAAGGTCTAAAACTGAGAGGAACAACCAAGGTATGAGTTTTCCAATTTTCCAAGATTGAGGTGCTATATAATTCATAAATAGTGACTAAATTTTCCCCACATTTTATCTAGTAATGAAATTTATAGTTTGAAGGAAAGGAATGCATACCTGGGTGTGTATAACATAACTTATCTTTGCTTGATTCCATATTGAGAGCTTTACTAGTTACTAACCTATAACTAAGAGCATGTTATAATATATAATTAGTGCATATAATCTAAAATTAAAAGTATTGAAATCATTGAAATTGAAAAATAATAAGATTTAGGAGTACACTTGTGTATTGATGCAACCATCTTGACTATTGACAACTTGATTTGAAATATGTATCATTATGAATCATTGAAACTAAGATTATGAAAAAGATATAATTAAGGAAAGTGCATTTATCTAAAGAGATAGAGAGAGAGGGAAAGATAAGAGGGCCAATTCCCCTAACCTTATAGAAAACATGAAATGCTACCTAGTAGTTAAGACTAGCTCAACCATGTAACCCAATCATAATTACAACCTAGTGAGTGTGAGTGAACCAAGTCAACTCATACTATCAAACTAGTGGGGTTGGATGATACAATCAAGTACAACTTGAAAACTTGGAAAGATTGAGTGATTTAATCATCTAAACCATACCAAAAAGTGAACCAACTACTATAATAGATTGGCTCAATATATTTTGTAAAAGTCCAACCTGGTGGGTGGTGATAGTCCCTAAGAGTTTTTAGAATCTAAAATGGATTTGGATTTTGCAATATTAGGAATGTATTGCATAACATATGCACCTTAGATATGTCTCATCTTGAAACTATGTATAAAAATGGTATCAATGTATATAATTCTACCATAAATGTGTATATGAATCATATAACTATGTTGTTTGGTCAATTTGGAAACTTGAATGAGTGTGGGTGATGTGTTACCATAATATGACCTCAATATATAGGAAAAAATATGAAAAATAATATAAGTGCCAATATGGAAAACACGTTTCCAAAACATGCCTCACCATAATCTAGGTATGCTAAATACTGACTAAGTGGAGAATATGTTTCCAAAATATGCCCTCATTGTATATATGAAACTATAAATGTATGTAATCCATATATCTATGATATTTCCCCATTGAATATTTAACTATAAATGTGTGTAAGTCATGCCTCTATGACATGCTCTCAATAACATGCCCCTATTTTAAGGTGAGGTAAGAATATAAACTGGTAGGTAGCTCACCTCAAAAAGATAAGATAACCATATAGCTATGAATAAACCATGTAGCATATAGGAGAACATGTTGAGGTAAATTTACCATTTTAGATCATCTAATGTGATCACATAAAGGCCTAAGATGCATGATAAATATCATGGAAATGTATAGATAGTAACAATATAATTTTAACAAGAAAATTTATCACACACACAAGAACACTCAAAATCAAGCCAAAAGGAAATGGTCTAAGGAGACCAAAAGTGAGGGGAATGTTAGAATTACACATAATTGAATAGGCTTGACTTATTAAAATGTCAAAATAATAATAATGACATATTCAAATGTATATAGAACAAGAAATGACATATTCGAATGTCAAATACTCAAACAAAGGCACAGGAACCACAAATAATGAAACATATTCAAATTCTCAGTAAACAATACAATATAAAGATAAGACACTCAAGTAATTCTATAAAGGAAAACACAATCAACCAATGTAAACGTATCATAGTATCCCATGGATCAAATGTGTTAGAAAAAATTTCAAGTTCATAGCATATCAAATACATTGTGAAAGATATCAACATGGATAAAAGCATGTGTAAGTACATATTATCTCAAACATGATAATGTAAAGTGACTAGATAATAATATAACATAGATGTATCATGATCATAGAGGTGGATGTCCCCAACATCTTACTGACATGAGTAGAGGGAAAGAACAACATCCAAAAGTGCATAAATCATGTATCTCAATATGAATGTATCCCACTTGAATATAAGAGTGAAACACATGTGTATGTATAAATAATTTATATGTTATCCATCAATATGGAATTAACACATATATGCCAAGGAACCAATATAATATGTGGATGCCAAATATATTTTTGGATTTTTTAATGTTTTGGTATTTTTGGTATTTGTAGAATATGTAAAAAGAAAACACCATCCTATGATCCCATCTAAAGGATGACCATATATATCTCCCCACTTGTTGTAATAAACTAGTGACACTACTGAGGAGTGTGTATAGGTGCATTATCTACAAATATAGTATCTATGATGCTTTTCACATTTAAAATAAGACTTTTTGGTCTTAAATAAATAGTAGTGGTAGGAGTATGGGTTTATGGAACCCATCATTGGGTGTTCTATGGTTTCATTTTAATATTAGTAATAGGAACATGTGTAGGTGATCTAGATATATAAATATGGTGTGTAATAGATAAATATTCTATGGGAACCAGTATGGAGCTCTGATGTAATGTTCTCTCAAGTATTGGCCACTTAGTAAAGGGGATTGCCTATTGCTTACCATTTTGTAGTCAATTAACATTATCGGGCTTGATAATTCACTACATGTGTATATGATCTAGGAGAATCAACACAAGATAAATTCTAATGATGTAAATATGATGATTATAATTGTTCATGGTTTTCAAAGGTCTTAAGGGTCTCTGAGAAGTAAGATATTATAAGTAGGGATATTTTAATATGTTCTAGAATTAATTTCATGTAATTCTTTTATTAGATAAGGTTAATATATGGGTTAAGGGTGTTATTCCTAGTATAAACGAGCCCAAAAGATATACATGAAATAGAAACAAAAAAAAAACCAAAGGATTACTAAGACTCAAAAACTAACCATGACCATGATCCACTAATAAACCAATGCCTAAAAACTAGCCAAAAAATAACCAAAAACTAGAAACATGATAATTACATATCTAGGTCCTCAAACTCAAAGTAGATCACTCATTTTATTGGTCCTAATATTTTCATTATGCTTATCCCTTCCTCTAGTGTGATTTTTGATACCCTACAATGGTTTAGTGGCTTCCTTCTTCTTTTTAAGCCATATAAATATAGTTTCCACCTTTCCCTAGCCTTAATCCCTCCTTTCTTCTTTGCCTCATCCACTTTAACTATTCTCTTTACCATGTGGGGACCAATCCACATTCTCTTATTCCTCCTTCTAGTTTTTTACCATCCCCATTAAAAAATCACCTAGAGTCAACAAATCCTTCAACTTATCAAACTCATCTAAAATTTTCAAGCTTAGAATCCTATAGATGGCCTCCTTAATATACAACTTTTTAATGGATTGTTTTATTTCGTCAGTCAAATTAAAGTTAAAATAAAAATGACCCATGCTAGAAATAGGTTTATTATAAATAGGAAAACCCTTATGGATTTCTTTGGGTTTGAAGTCCCCTAAGGCATTTTCTTCATGAAACCCATCATTCTTCCCTTTTTTGGTTCCTCTTTAGGTTCTAAAAAATCCTCACTAGCCCTGTCAAAATCCTTTTATTTACTATGAATATGTATGGCATCATATAATGCTTTACTCTAGAGATGTTCCCCCCTTTTGACCATTAATAGGATGATACCCTAATGTATTATGTCCATCAAAGGGTTAATTTTGAAATTAGTGACAGAGACTTCAAGGGAATTTAGCAAGAAGAAGGGAATACTAATGGGGTGGCCTCTAAAATGGAAAGACATTTGTCTTAAATTCATGAAATATATTACACTTGAGGGAAATCATACTATTATGTTTTTCTCATCATTTCCAATTTCATGTAATAATTTATGTAAAACTACCACAAATTCCAAGATAGGAAAGTGGTTAAGATAAAGATCTACATTGAAGTAGAAGGTGGAGTTAGCCTATGGGGATAAATTCAAGATTAGTTGATGAAATAAAAATCAAGATAAGAGGAACTAGGTTAAGCCATAAGATAATTATAAAATTAATATTTTACATATTTTTTAGTAGTTCTTTAGACCTTTAGTTTTGTATGGAATAAAGACTACAATTCAGATTGAATAAAAAGATATAGATTGACTATACAGAGATGGATATGTAATGATTGTCTATATAAATTTATGCATATTAATAAAGATATATGGAAGGTGAATAAGTTATATTATGATTTTGAGGAGTTTCTCAATTCAATAAATAAGTGAATGAATCTAGTTATTCTCAATTCATGTTGTTTTTAATCAATCTACTAGTATAGTTTTTGATGACACCATTTAAATAAAAAAAGTTGATAAGCTACATATCTTTGAAAAGGATGGCATATTATTAGATAAGATTTGATAAAGATCATACATAAATTAAAAATCATATCATGAATTAAATAATGATTATTATATATAAGTACAAACACTATAATGTGTAAACTTGTAATATTAATTGATATTTAATAGTATTATATACACTTACAATAAAACTAGGTCCATAGAAATCACATGATCTTATTTTGGCTGATAAAGAGAAATACCATAACACACCTTTGTAATGAAAGGTAATTAATAGGGTGTGAAGAAATTGTGTTTCAAGATAGGTCTAAGTGTATATTATATTTCAAATAGATGTTTTCAAAATCAAAAAATCCACTCAGGTCTATGAGAGTTATGTTTGTGATCGAACATTTGAATTGTTCAAGACTATTATAAGGTTAAAGATCCTAGTAGTAAATCTCACATATGTTAATATCAATATTTGTTGAATTTACTACATATTAATATTAAAAGGATTGATCTGATGTCTAATTCTAATGAATAGATACCAAATACACTAGCCCATTTTAAGTACACCACAATCATTGAGGGATGATAGTTCTAAGAAAAAGGTTTGATAGGACCTATTTATAAATTCACTTAGGATCCAATTATAATATATAGTGTGAAAAATTATTGATCGATAAATTCATTTTTTATTAATAACACTATGGAAAAAAAATTCTAGGTCATAGGATGCTTTAATAAGCATTATGATATAAAACTTAGTCACCCTCTACAGACCTAGGAAATAAAATTCAAAAATCCTCTATTGGTATTCAGATTAAAAATATAGTGTATCATAAAGGTAATCATATATATATTAAGATTAAAATAAATTAAATTGGATATGTATACACTTTTAATAATATAATTTTCCCTTTCTTCAGAATAAATATCTTATAAGAGTATGAGAGATATATTTTGTCATACCTATTAAAAAAAATTAATTTTTTTCCCAAAGTAATAACCATTATTATAAACCTAGACCTATGTGTTTTATTGAGTAATATTGAGTGGGATAATTATATTAAAGTTATTCAATGATAGTTATGAGAATAAAAACATCTTCAAGTAAAATGATAGATTTTAGGATAATCTTGTAGTGTTGTATGAAAATCAAGTATTGACAAATGAATGCTAAAGTGTTTGGTATAATAGACAATGTGAAAAGGAAAATAAGAATTAAGAGTAATTTATAAAGAGTCTATATAGAATCACTACTCATTAAGAATGAGTTATAATTATAAATAACAAGGTACTCAAATAATTATTTTATGATTGTGAGTATTAGATAATTGGCCATAGACAAGGAAATGAATGTGAATAAGGACATTGAAGATAGAATGATTTTGATACGATTAATAAAAGAATGGGTGAATTGGTCTATCAAAATGAGTTTAATATGGATCCTAGGAGCAAGTAATTTTACACTGGTATTAATTTTTGGTATTAGAGCTTGGATAAGCTCTTAAGATATTGATAATTGTATTAAAGTGTTAATATTTTAGTAATCAAGTTACATGTTATTATAAAAGGGAAGTCTAGGCTGCGAAATCCAAGAGAGGCTTTAAAATAAGATAAAGAACTAGTGAATCTCAAATGTAAGGTTAAGACCATAGTGACTTCTCTAGAGGAAGATCTAAGGTGAGAGCACTTAGATAAAGTTGTCAATATACCAAGTTCAAAAATCTTAGGTGAGATAGAAGATAAAACAATATGAAACAAAATTTCTAGGGAGAGTGAATAAAATTATAGATGGACTACCTAAAGGTAAAAACCAATTAAGAAAAAATAAAGATGGGGAAAGAAGGAGACAAGAGGAAGAAGATTTAAAAAATAAAATTGATGAGATAAAGTAGAAGATAGATATGATGAAACTTATGATAGAGATCATGCCAAAGACATGGCATGGATGGGAAAAAGAAAAAGGTAAAATAGTGAATTAAATAGATAGGAGAAAGAATAATAAGGTAAAAAATGAAGATTACCTTGAGGAAAGAAAAGAGATTACAACTCAAGAGTGGAGAGTTTAGAGTGTATTTGCAGATTTCAAGTCAAACAAAAGGTAATTATCACCTTAAAGATATGGATAATATAATTTTATATCCTAAAGAGGGATAAATTCTTGGAGAGTATGATATAGAGGATGAACAACAATAAGAAGGCACTCAAGGGGATATATGCCTCAAAAAATTTCATCCAATATTGTTTTTGATGATTTTAATGTAGATAAATAAGTTGGTGGGGAAGGTGAAGCCTTTTAACATATTAATATGATCATGAATAAATAATATCAAAACTTCATGAAATGGTGATTAGAACAAAGCATAATGTAGAGAAGGCTCAAATGGAGTCTTTAATAGCGAAAGATAATAGAAAAGACTAGTTGACTATCTAAAAAGGATTGGTTAAATAAGAATGAATCCTCATCCAAGAAGATGAAGGAAATGAAAATAAGGAATAAAGTAAATTTTTTTATTATTTGAATAATTATGATGCAATTTATCTTGTTACACATGTATGAAGAGATCTAGGAAACTTAATTGATTTACACAAATGTTGAAGAGGCGTTAGATGCACCAAACATGAATGATGAAGAAAATTAAGACAAAGAATTTATATATGAAAGTTTGGAGAATATAAAAACATAAATAACAACATTGTAACATACTATAAATCATTGGGTACTACATGAAGAAGCAATCAAGTCAAAGGAGTTGTAGGACAAGGAAACTAAGCTTCAAGATCAAGTAGTAAATGAATAAGATTAGGAAACATATTGGAAAAGATAATATGAATTGATAGCTACATAAATGGGAGATGTAAAATAAGTGTGGTTATAAAATCCACTTGAAGAGACCCAAAGGTCTCAAATGTTCATATATAACATTTAATTGAATTGTGTATGTGCAAGCATAGTAGATGAAGAATTGAAAGTTATATAATAGAGGGATTCTGAAATACTTAAATATAAAGAGATGCAAGTTTATATCCTCATATTTTAGGGTAGATCTATAAATACAAATATTTAAGAGAAGATAAAATGAGAACAAAGTGTAGCATGGAAGAAGGCAAGCCAAACAAAGATGAAGAAGACATCATGAAAGAAGATTAGATGTGGAGCCAAAGAGCATGTACAGCTATATGAAGAATTGGTGGAAGAAATAATTAAAATTAATATCATTAAATCAATTTTGGTATATTAAATATATTATTAGTAGGATCTCATAAAATTTTAAGCCTAGGAGTTCGATGCAGGAGCATCAACATAAGATCAATTCTAATGATGTAAATATGATAAATTGTACTTGTTCATGGTTCTTGAAGATTTTAAGGGTCTTTGACAAGTAAGATATTATACATAGGGTTATTATATTATTATATATAGTTTATTTCATGTAATTATTTATGTAAAACTACCTAAATTCTAACATAGGAAACTGGTTAAGATAAGAACCTAAAGTGAAGAATAAGGTGGAGTTATCTTAGGGGGATAAAGTCAAGTTTAGATAGTTGATAAAATCAAAATCAAGATAATAGGAACTAAGTTAAGTCATGATATAATTATAAAATTAATATTTTACGTAGTTGATAATAGTTATTTAGACCATTATTTTTGTATAGAATAAAAATTTAAAGATGGATTGAATAAAAAGATGTAGATTGACTATACAGAGATGAATATGTAATGATTGTCTATATAAATTGATACATATTAATAAATATATATAGAAGGTGAAGAAGTTTTGTTATGATTTTGAGGATTTTCTTAGTTCAATAAATAAGTGAATGATTTTAGTTATTATTAATTATTCTTATTTGTAATCATTTTTCAAAATAATTTTTGATGACACAATCTAAATAAAAAAGTTGATAAGCTATAGCTCTGTGAAGAGGACAACATATTATTTGAGAAGATTTGTTAAAGATGGTATGAAATTTGAAAATTTAATATAATAATTATTGTTATATGTAATTAAAGATACTATAATGTGAAAGCACATAATATTAAATAATCTTTAATATTATTCTATGCACTTAACATAAAACTAGGTTTGTAGAAATCACATAATCTATTTTTGACTAATAAAGAGAAATATAATAACACACCATTGTATTTAAATGTAATTTATAGGGTGTGAATAAATTTTTTTTCTAGATAGGTCTGAGTGTATATTACATTATAAATAGTTTTTTGTAAAAGCATAAAATTTTCCTAGGTCTATGAAAGGTGTGTTTGCCATCAAACATTCTATTATTCAAGACTAGTATAAGCTAAAAGATCCTAGTGGTAAATATCACTTAGGTTAATATAAATATTTGGTGAATTGATTGCATAGTGATGTAGAGTTATAAACTCATTTCTAAAACACTCTGCCCTTTTCCTTACTTCTCTCATTCACCCAAAGTCCCTTAAGACCACATGCATCAATGGTTCTCAGGTTCCTCACAATGGTTCATGGTTATTGGAACCAAAAGGGTTCTCCTCATAATATATTTAGACCTTTCAACTCATTCACAACCTTATACAATGAATAAAGTCACTTATATAAAAATTTACCCTTTCTTTTGACCAATCCTTATAGCCTTTTTCTATTGAATTTTTTTGTGTACAATGTTCTATGGACACAAATCAATAAACTATACTCAAATTTAGATACCATTTTTCCTATAATATTTACTCACCAAGTTACATCAACCAACTCTTTCACTATATTACTTTTCTAGGCTTCTTTGATCATAGATTAGGTCTCCTTAGGTCAATTAAGACCCTGTTTATACAAAGTGCCACCAAAACTATATAGAAACACATGGAACCAAAAACTAAATTTGAAAATATTTTATCCAGCACCAATACCTACATATTGAACAAATTATGGCCTTCTCCGCCAATTAACTTCTTCATAATATCATTTTATAAGTTACTAAACTAATATAGGGTTTCAATGCTCTATCACAACTCGAGAGGACAAATAATTCTCCTAAAGTTTTCCTTATGACTTTAAAATGTTCAAATGAACTTTGTAAGGTCTATAAAACATTATATACCATTAAAAAATCATGTAAACCTCAACATAACTCAATCTTGAACCATTTCTCAGGTTTCTTGGCAAACCTACTACTCAAAACACACACTTAGGTTGCTTGTATGGCAATAACAAGGTTTAAAACCATAAAAATAACCTAGGGTTTTCTTGAAAAAAATACCCACAAGATTGTAAACTATTATATGTTCATTTTAATCTATCTTACACCTCATAAATTACTATTTGACTCATTTTCAATCACTCAAATCATGTTTCTTGACTCTAATCTACCACAAAAAATGTAATACATAGTCATAATAAATGATGCAACACAACTTACATTCAAGGTTTTAGAATACTAAACTATCACTAAAATATCATTCCATATTCCATAATTTATATCATCATTTATATTTATGTTTAATACCACTCTTAGTAATCAATAACTTTCATCCATTTTGAGAACTATGGTGGGGGTCTTATACACACTCTTGACTATCTTACAAAATAGTAATCTGTTAAGATTAAAACAATTAATCCATACATAATTCATTATATTTAGTTACTATATGGTCATTCAAAAGTGCTTTAGTCATGCCAAATAAGAAGGAAAACATGCATAAATAACAATACATTCATCTACAACTTTTATTCACAATAAAAGGACTCACTCAGTCCTATATATTTGTCATGGTAGAACTTTCACTCCTTTCAACAATGTCTACCCTATTTTATCCTCTTACACCCATACTTCAAACCAACCCTACATATCACTCCAAAAATAATTTTTATAGACTTGTGTAATAACTCCTAACCATTTCTTGATTCAAGAAACTTCCAACTATTCCTAGACCCACGTAGGGTGGTGGACACTCTAGCTTCTACCTCACACCTTATCTAAACATATGTATTCATAAATAACTTAAATTACCTTTCATGAGACCTTAAATTTCTATTAAAACATTAATTAATATTACATATCATCACTATTCATTCAGATGACCTAAAACATCTTTGAAAATTTAAAAATCCCTTTCGGTAAAAAAATTGATTTTGGACTCAAATTTAAATTTCACTCACAAACATGACTCAAATACACATCCTATACCAACATAGATAATTCCTAAGATTCCCCTACATCATACTCCTAAGGGGATAAAATAAATTGACACCCATATTCTACTTCAATCAAATCTTCATATAAATGTGTATGCTCTTTGTTGTCATACCTATATCTCTACTACCTCATCCATGTTATCCCATATTCTTTCTCCTGTTACTTCTCACACTACTAATTATACCTATAGTTATTCTTCTTGATTTTATTTCTTTCATAATTCTCTTAAATATTCATGGAATTCAATAATAGTTTCCATTTCGTATCCATTATATCTTCCATTAGTTCTATTTCTACTTGTTCATCAGCATACCATGACCATGTCATATTATTTTCCTTCTTTTGTGACCATTTCAAGGTTGAATTATTACCCATATTATGTTTGGTATCATCCTATATCATGTTTTCATCCACTACAACTACTCCATTCTTAACTGTCAAACTAGGCAACTCATCTTTTTGCCTCTCATCTTCATAAACTGGCAAAGTAGTCTCATCCTCCTTAACCTATTCATCACTTTCCTCAAGAAATTCATGTGATTTTTTCTTCTCCACTACTCCAATTTACTCTTCAAACAAAATTATTGTATCTTTATATAAAATATCATCTTCATAATATTCATAAAAAATTGCATTCAACTCATTACATGTTGTTTACTTCTCATCTCCCCACTCTTCTTTATCAAATAGTTCACCATATTCAAGGTATCAAAATACCTCATATTCATCAATACATTCACTTTTTCATTCATTAGCTTCTTCTTCCCTATAGACTATTTTCCCATCAATTTATTCATCCCAATCATGCACTTCAATTTCCATTTCTTGACCTCCATTCAACCATGGAAAATCAATGTTGGATTAAAAAATTTGATGCTCAATTACGTCTCTCTTTTCCATGAACTTAAATTTTCTAATTATCTCCTTCCATTGGTTTTGTACACACATTCCATTGCTTGTTGATTCTCTCTCTCTCTTGTATTCTTTATCTAAAACAACACTTAACCTTTCTTATGATCTTGATTTCATATTTTAGACCATATACATTTCAAATCTTTATTAATTATCTCTCCATCCTTGCCAATGCATTCTTCATTTCCTTTCTCTATCTCCATCATTCTCTCACTGTGGTAATCAGATTTAACCATGTTTCTCATTTTCCTTTCTACCTCTCCTTTCATTTTCATCCTTAGTACCTCACTTGAGTACATAATCTTCCTCATTGTGGCCTCACTTGAACCACTTTCTTTTTGTTCACACTTGGAATCACTCTCACTCTATATCTCAGACGTCACTAGGGCCTTTTCACCTCTTTTTTCCTTCACACTAGGACTATCTTCTCTTTCCTAAGATCTATTTATGAGCTTATCTCTTTTGAGGTTGTTAATAGCTCTCTTGATTCAAGGATTGCACCCACAATTTTTAATTTTTTCTCTCCTCACCTATCACATACCATCATAAATGCATCCAAACCAAATAATTATCCATAAGTAATTCATACCTTTATCTACATTCTCAACTTTATCTTTTAATAAGACTCCTTGCAAACTACCTCCTTGCTTGATTACCTAAAATTTATTGATCAACATGAAACATGCACTATAATTAATGTAATTAACCTATATATACCTATTCCTAGAGCATCTAGATGGAGCTGATACCAAGTGATGTAAAGCTATACACACTTTTCTAAAACACTCTCCCCTTTTCCTTACTTCACTCATTCACCCAAAGTCCCTTGGGACCACATGCATCAATAGTTCTAAGGTTCCTCACAATGGTTCATGGTTCTTGGCACCTTAGGGGTGCTCCTCATAGTATTTTTATACCTTTTAACTCATTCACAACCGTTTACAATGTATTAAGTCATTTTTATACAACTATGCCCTATCTTTTGACCAATCCTTATAGGTTTTTTCTATTGAATTTATTTGTGTATGATGTTTTACAAACACCAATAAAGAAAATATACTCAAATTTAGATACCATTTTTACTATACTATCTACTCACCAAGTTACATCCACCAACTCTTTCATTATATTACTTTTCTAGGCTTCTTTGATCACATATCAGGTATCCTTAGGTTAATTAAGACCCTATTTATACATAGTACCACCAAAAATGTATGGAAACACATGGAACCACAAAATACTCTTGAAAATATTTTATCCAAGAAAAATACCTACCTATTGACCAAACTATATCCTTTTCCACTAAGTAACTTATTTAGAAAATAATTTTATAACTCACAACCCTGATTTAGGGTTTCAGTGTTCTATCACAACCTGAGAGGACAAATAATGCTCCTAAAATATTCATTATGAAATTAAAACATTATAATGACCTTTTTAAGGTGCATATAACATTATATACCATTAATAAATCATGTAAACCTCATCATAACTCAATCTTGAACAATTTCTTAGGTTTCTTGACAAACTTACTACTTAGAATACACACTTATATTGCTTGTATGGCAATAACAGGGTTTGAACCCATAAAACTCACCTAGAATTTTCTTGGAAATTTTTTCCATGAGATTATAAAATATCATATGGTCACTCTACTCCATATTTCACCTCAAAAAGTACTATTTGACTCATTTTCAATCACTCAAATCATGTTTCTTAACTTTAGTCTACCACACAAAGTGCAATGCATAGTCATAACAAATGATGCAACATAGCTTAAATTCATGGTTTTGGAATACTCAAACATCACTCAACTCTCATGACATATTATATAATTTATATCATCATTTTTATTGATGTTTAACACCACTCTTAGTAATCAATAACTTCCATCTAGTTTGAGAACTATGGTGGAGGTCTTACACACACTCTTGACTGTCTTACAAAATTGTACTCTATTAAGATTGAAATAATTAATCCATGTAGAATTAATTACCTATAGTTACTAAATGGTCATTAAAAATTACTTTATTCATTATAAATAAGAAGGAAATTTTGCATAAACAATAATACATTTATTTATAGCTTTTACTCATAATAAAATGACTCACTCAATCCTATACATTTATCATGGAAGATATTTCACTCATTTAAATAATGTATACCATATTTTCTCCTCTTCTACCTCTACTTAAAACCAAACATTATATATCACTCCAAAAATACTTTCTACAAACTTGTGTAACAATTCCTAACCATTTCTTGATTCAAGAAACTTCTAACTATTCTTAGACCCACATAGGGTGGTGGACACTCTAGCTACCACCTCACACCCTCTACAAACATATGTATTCATAACCAACATAAAGGACCTTTCATGATACCTTAAATTTATATTAAAACATTAATCATTATTTCATATCATCACCATTCACTTATACCACCTAAAACATCTTTGAAATTTTAAAAATCCCTTTTGGCGAGAAAACTAATTTTCGACCCAAATTCAAATTTCACTCACAAACTTAAATATAAGACACATCCTAGACAAACCTTGAGCATCACCCCTGACATCACACAAGAATATTAAAAGGATCTATCTGATGTCAAATTCCTATGAATATATACCAAATACACTAGCCCATTTTGACTACTACACAATCCATTGAAGGATGATAGTGCCAAGGATAAGGTTCAACATGACCTATTTATACATTCACTTAGAATATATTTAAAATATATGGTGTGAAAATTTATTGATAAAGGGATTCATTTTTTATTAAAAACATTGTGATAAAATTTTGCCAAGTTATAGGATTCATTAATAAGCATTGTGATATAAAACTCAGTCACTGTCCATAGACTTGGGAAATAAAATTTGAAAAACCTCTATTACTATTCAAATTAAAAATATAGTTTATAAGAAATGTAATCAAATAATGTTGATATTGAACTACATTGAAGTGGATATGTATACACTTTGAATATTATAAGTTTTCCTTGTTTTAGAATAAATCTCCTATAAGAATATGAGAGAGATTAATTGTGTCAGACCTATTGAAAATTTTGTTTAATTACTTTCCAAAAGTAACAAGTGTTTGTTGTAGACCTATACATATGTGTTTTATTGAGTAAGATTGAGTGGGATAATTATATTAAAGTTATTCAACGATAATTATGAGAATAAAAACTTCTTAAGGTAAAATGATAATTTTTAAGTCAATATGATAGTGTTGTATGACAATCAAGTATTGAAAAATGAATGAGAAAGTGTTTGGTATAATAAATAATGTGGAAAGGAAAATAAGAATCATGAAGAAATTTTAAAGAGTCACTGCATAATCACTATTCATTAATAAGGTGTTACAATTATAAATAACAAGTTACTCAAAGGACTATTTTGTGACTATGAGTATTAGATAAATGTCTATAAACAAGGAAGTGAAAATGAATAATAAAATTGAAGATAGATTGATTTTGATAAGAGTAATAAAAGAATGGGTGAATTATTCTATCAACATAAGTTTAATATTTATCCTTGGAGAAATTATTTTTACACTTGCATTAGTATAAATTTCTTTTGTTTTAAGAGGATGCCCATATGGAATTCTATAAAATATAATTACCTAGTTGGCATGAATATGTTTAACAAACCCATGTATTGTAGAAGATACTAATTTAAGAGTATCAATCCAAGGGCATCCAAATAACATATCAAAGACACATGTGGAAGGTATAACTCAAAATGTACTAACCACATGTGTGAAACACACTTATAAAGGTAAGCCAATCTCACAAAGAATTTATTGTGAGGTCCCATTGAATTCTATAGCTGATATAGTAGAAGGGTGTAAATCATGAATAGTATAACCCAACTATGTAAGTAATTTCATGGTTTAAACGTTATTTATGTCACCATTATAAATCATAATACTATATATAGGGTGTTTATCAAGGAATGATCAAATGAATAAAGATTGGAGATCTGAATTACCATCCTTAGTCTCACTATCATTGAAGGTAATTTAAGGTCTCTAAACCATAAGAGGTATATGGCATGTATAGACTACCAATAAACCCATCTAATGGGTGCCCATAATGTTATGGAAGAGGATGTGTATTGTATGTCATTTGCACTTTTGGTTATTTTTTAGAATGGTCTTGAAAAGTATTGTTAAATATTTTCTATTTGTGGTAATCACTAGGTTGTGAACATAATTCCTTTGTAGGATCATCAAATGCAAACTTTTGGTAATCGATAGGGTCTTGGATCTTATGCTTCAAGGTAAATCATTTGTTCATAGAATGTCCTAGTCCTTGATCATAATTATAATAAGAATTAATGTCATATCTTTTGAGTAGAGTATGAATCATATCAACCTCTAAAGGATGAGGGAGAGATATAAGATAACACTCTACTATTCATATGAGTAATGAAGTTGGAGACTAAAGTAAATGTGTAAATTATTTCCTTAGTGCATTAGATAAAACAATCCAATTAGGCTACTATATAATTACATTAATTATGGTCATTGTTTCCTTTTTAGACCCATGAGGATTTTCCTTATAACTTTATTTTATTGTAAACTTGGAATTGGATGTATATTTAATTGGTTTATTTGTTACATATTTAAGTTTATTCAATGATATAAGTTTCATTTCATGGTCCCAAAAAACATGGCACAAGCCATTGAAAGATTTGGATGTTTTAATAATAAAATCATATAAAATAGCAAGAAAACATTTCTTGAAAATATCTTGAATCTATTTATATGCCATATGATTTTTTGTTTTAGCCAACATTATTTTATATCTTAAGATATATTCATTGAGAGGTTTATTGGTTCCTTTTTTGACTTTTTTAGTTTGGGCATAAGAAATATTTTCTCAAATGTTAATAGAGAAATTTTTTAAAAACTAATCTTCAATATGTCTGAATATTATTATGGATTTTAAAGGTAAATCATGAAACCACCTCAAATAATAATCTTTGAGGCTCCTTGGAAATAATTTGGTCAAATTTTTATCATTGGAGAAATAATCAAAGTATGTCACATAGAAAGATCGAATATGATACGTAAGCTCACCCTTATGACCATAAAATTGTAACTTAGGTGAAATAAAACTAGTTGTAAAAGGGGTGAAAATATATCTCAAGTGAAAGAGGGTTATGCAACACATAATTGGAAGATAATTTAAATCCTTTTTTTCAATATTTGTAGCTGTGTCCTATAATATATTTATAAATTAAAGGAGTGTTTGAATTTTAGATCCATTTGGGTTTAAATTATCAAGTTTAGTAGTTACCAATAGATAAATTAACATGGTTTGTGTAGTAATAGGGATTGAAACCATTATTTGAGTTGAAATAATTAGAAATTCCATGCTATATGCAGTAATAGTGTTTTTAGGAAATAAAGGCTAAAATACATATGCCTTGTGCCCATTATAAGTATTAATATGTAATGTGTTTGATGAGAGGGTTGTTGGTATATGGAGATGACCCATAGCTATAATAACATGATAAATAAATGAACCTACTTGGTCCTTTATTATTTTTTATTTTTTAATATGGTTTTTAGGATTTAACTAATATCTTTAGGGTTTTGATAAATACTCTCATGAAACAAGGAAATAACTTGTACTTGATCATAATTTATTTTTTAATATTCATTAGTTTCATTAGATTTATGGTTTTCATTTTCAAAATCTTCCTCTATGGTAACTTCATCAACATGTTGCTCAATCTCAAAATGGGTATCATCATGCACCATGTGATTATGTTTTTGATTGGTTTGAGACATATTAGGTTGTAGGATTGGAAGGATAATGTGTTCAATAGCCACATATCCAAATTTAGGGCTACACCTAGGTTGCATGCAAAATAATATAAGTAGGAAATGAAAGAGTACATCAATATAAAACTCTAGTTGCCTGAAACCCCTATGAATTAGAAATGTTTGCATTGATACAAATTAGTTTCACCAAATGTTTAAACCTAAAAAAATAGATTAGGGAATTTATGTTTAAAGGGGATATAGATAACCTAGGTCATAAGGATGATCAATTTTCTCTATAGTAGGCCAATTATTTATGAAAATCAGATACAACATATACTAAATTTATTATGCTGAGATATATTAAAAATGGAAAGTTAAACTATGGTAGATACTAAAATGATAATGAAAATAAGTACTTGGCTTATTATAATGTTAAATACGTCTAGATATAGAATATGTAGGAAGCAATCTGAATGTGTATTATAGGATAATCACCAATTTTTGGGTTAAGTGCCTCTATAGCCTCAAAAAATTACATCATCCTAGGATAATTTCATCGACACTAGTGTCTAGGTCAAATAAAGGTATCCTATATAGAATACTTGATGAAATAGGATTTGACCACCTAGATGATTTTAAGTTTTTTGTCCCCTTTGTTTTGGTGCATTCAGATCTAGGTTATGAATTGTCACTCCTTGTCAAATAGTAAAACCCTAGTTTTTTATCTTCATAGTGGCTATGGGGAAAATGGGTTAGTGGTAACATGATTTCAAGTTGACCCAAATACCCCTATATCAATGGGAATTGCCTACATAGCCAATACTCTGAAGAGGGATTCACACTTATGTAGTTATCCCTTATATGTTTGATTATGTGTGAATCATGCAATATGTGGAAAATAAGTACTATAGTGACAGATTTTAACTTAGAAAAAACATGGTCTTGGATTGATCCTTCATTACTTCACACCTATAGATGTGTTGTCTATATGAATGATATATAAATACAATAAATAGAGAAGTTTTAATCTATTTAATTGTTGATTTAATCTATTTGATAATTTACCTTAGTATGTGTTAGGTGAGGAGTGAATGAGCATTGATATTCCATTTATATTGATACCTTTGTATAATATATCACATTAAAGCACTTAGTATTACCATTAGGATACATTCCATTTGAAAATTAGATGACTTTAGAGAAAAAGACACTTACATTGGATTAAGACACCTACATTGATGTAGGTGTCTATATGGGACAAATGTGTCCATGGAGTAGGAAAATATGTACATGCTCAAAACTTTAAGAGGTAGAACATAACCATATTTTAAGTGTTATAGGAAATAAATAAGGCTTGGGCCATCAACATAAGACTAGTTGTACTAGAGATAGGCCAAGGGTCATAAGAGAGAGAGTATATGCAAAACTTACAGAAATAGGAAATGTATAAAATTAAGAGGAATAACCAGAGTCTAAGTTTCACAAGTATACAAGATTAGGATGATACATAATTAAGAAATGGTGTCTACAATCACCCTTCCTTTTCACATCAACCATAATATTTCTTATCTTGACATCTGATATCTCAAAACCATAAAATAGGACCAAAAAATCACACATTGTTGGAATTCTTCCGTAACAACATATAATTTGCATAAAATATGGGGATCCAAAACAAAATTTAGTCAAAATAAAAATACCATAATAGAACCTTATTTGAGGCATTATGGGACCATCAAGATAAAGATATTAAAAGTCTAGACAAAAATTTCCCTAGTGAAATCTTGTTTAAGACACTACAGGATCATTGAGATAATAATAATATAAGTCCATAAGAAAATTTCCCTAGTGAAAATTTATTTTAGGCACTAAGGAAAATCAAAATAAAAAATTCTAGTCCCTTAGTGAAAACTACTTTGAGGTACTATTGGACAATCAAAATCAACTTAATCAATAAGACTCTATTCATGAAAACCTCTTCAAGGAACTAATATATGAACACATAATTTATACATTACTTGATGAATAAATTATTTAAGTCAATATTATAAAAATAGATAATCCAAAAATCATCCAAATCGTATCAACTCTCAGGCCTCTTGTGGTCCTCCTCAAATAATTTTAAGATATTTTTGACCCCTCAACATCCAAAATCATGTCATAATTAGAACATAGAAAATAAAAAATGATGTGTGTGACTGTTAGTCATAATTTTCCTTAGTCCTCAAAAAATTATATATTGATTCATGATCATATCCTTCATCCCAATCCTATATCACACCATCATATCAAATCCTTCATCCAATACTTATCATACTTTACCCTCCTTGGTGTATCGCTCTTTCATGTATGATACAATGACACACTATTTAGAGTTTTGGAGGAATCAAAATTAATAATCAACAAAGATCATAACAAAATTAGTAAATTCAATATTATCAATAATACCCTAACATAAAAACTATTGAAAATAGGTACATAATAGAGATAAAAAGGGTCAACATTATGCATCATGTGATCCTATAACAATTTGAGATGCCAAAAAAATAAAATAAATAAATAATATAAATATAAATATAAATAAATTTTCCAATGGTGAAAACCATGCTTATGTGACCTTGGGCAAGTGTCATGATGAAAACTAGGTTTCTTACATTGTGTGTAAATAATTAGTTGTTTGAAAGTACCTTGACACTTAGGGGAAGACCCATAAACATTGAAATAAATTCCATTAAATACATTTTATCCATCTAGTTCTATGCAAATCCTCATTCTTATCCATCCTACTATGATTGTCCTTTATTCCATCTTGACCTTAATAAGGAAGTGGAATATGTTTTGAGCCTTGTTTTGGGAAACATATTGATATATCCATCGAGAATAAATTTTATGATTGGACATTTTATTCCTATGTGACATGGTCCTTGGAGTTCCATAATCCTCTCCCCATCATCATCCAAAAATAACTTAAATTCCATCATTCATCCCACATTCCATTTCACATCTCGATGCTAAAACAAGTTTTCCCTTTGCTATTAACCCTTGTGCATACATCTAAAAAACCACTTGTATAAAATTCTAAAACATCAGATAATCCAAAAATCCAAAAACATAAATAATAATAATAATAAACCAAAAAATTAGAAAAGGTCAAAAATATAAAAAAGAGATATAAAGCCTAAAAATATAAAAAAATTATCTTGATCTAAATCCAATAAGTAATCATTGATCCAATCATTCCATATTTTTGGGATATTTCATTCACACATCTACCCTATTTGGGATAAATCATGATGTAGGAGCATCACCTACTAGGACTAGTTAGATTAAATTTTGGATTATAATGGATGTTAGAAATATAATATAATGTGGTTTCATTAACTATAGGTCCTAAATGGTCATGAAATTTGAATTTGAGATCATCTTGTGTTTTCTTACCAAAAGTGGG
The DNA here is from genome assembly GCA_037957365.1 of Torreya grandis. Taxonomy (NCBI): domain Eukaryota; kingdom Viridiplantae; phylum Streptophyta; class Pinopsida; order Cupressales; family Taxaceae; genus Torreya; species Torreya grandis. The sequence goes on from JARHVA010002154.1 coordinate 1,151,072, forward strand.
ATTTGAATATTTGAATATGGTAACTAGATTTGTATGGTATTTTTTGGTATTGAGAAGAGTGTAAAAGTTTTCAAATTCTATGTGAGGTCCTATTTGGTCCTAGGATTAATTATTAGTTGTGTTTGAACATGAAAACTAGTAAAGAACCATGTAATTCAAGAAAGATTGAGTTGTAACTACCACATCATGTGCAGTAGCCATGAAAGGAGTGAATAAATACATGTTGAGATTGTATTAAAGTGATATTTTGTTAGTAGGTCATAGAGGTTTGAGAAAGAAGGAAAAAAGATGAAGAAAAAGAAAAAAAATATGTATGTCCCATGAATGGAAATAAAACAACAATGATTATATATATATTTGGTTGTGAATCCAATAAAAATAAGGGTGTTTGTATGTAATCTCCTAGATTTGACAATATCATAGTTTATTGCAGTGTATTCTAAAGACATCATAAATATGCACACTATGATTCTAAATGTCAAAAAACCCTTGGGCCACCTACGACCCCCTTAGGAAAAATTTCACCCTTTTACCATAAACCAAGCCTAATCACAATCAATTTAGTTAAACTAGCTTAATGGTTTAAAATGGATTTTAACCTAGCCTTTACCAACCTTTTTTTTGGACTTCACCCTAGATCGTCGATGGTTAGGTTAACTATCGATGATCACTGTGACCATAAATAGTCAGGGTGCACCTCCTCAACCAAGAGCATGCAGCCACCCACTTTTCTTTTCTAAATATAACTTGTCTAAATCTTGTTATGAGCCTTTGTATGGACAAATTATATTTAGATGGATTAGTTTCACCTTGACTTCTACCTCTTTATTGTGCCTATAAAAAGAGAGGACCTAGGAGGTCAAAAGAGATCTACAATTATTATTAGGAGCTTGCATGTCTAAGAATTTATTTTGTAGGTCAATTAATGTCATTAGTAATCCAGTACCATATCAGAGAGTTGACTTGCCATTGTCTCTCTATCAAGTCCTTAGGTATTATTACTCTATTAGAATTGAGTTAGATTCTACCAATAGGTCAACCACCTCAATCAATCACCCAATTGTCTTCTATGCTTTATTATATGTAGGTCATCCTCCCAAGCCAAAGAGGAGATATTCTTAATCATTTGATTTGATGCACGCACAAATAAACAAGTTTTTTGACCATATTTGTATTGAGTTTCTTTTTTCTCTTTATTTAAAACTTAAGAAAAAATTCATTAAAACATTTTGTCACACCCGTTGGGACCTTTTATTTCTCCACTTACATTTTAATTGCATTCTATGTACTCTCCTCTCAATCTATACTCATAAATGAAACTAAAATTTATTTTGGGCTTAAAATCAACTATATCCATTGCTTGCCTTTAATATTAGTTCACTCTAAATTAAAGTATGTTAATCTTATTGTAGCATCACTTTTTTTCACACATTATCCAGACTACTTTCATCACTCAAACATCAAAACAATTTGAGACAAGAACCAACTAGGATTTCATCTCCTAGTGGTTATCTTACCTGTTCCTAGAATTACTACTTAGAGGTCATTACCAATGGGAGAATTCACTCAGCTCTCTGATTGAGTATAAAATATAGAATTTGGTATATATTGGCAAAGAACCTGACACCATTATCATTATTGTGTGTGAAGTGAGGGGGTAGGACCCAATACCAATCCATATATCAAATTCTAATATAGATTATTCAGAGATCCTTAAACACAACACAAAACCATCCTTAGACTTCTCTTCTAGTAGCTATTCTACAAGCCAATTTTTGAGTCACATGTTTCTTCAAAACTAAGGCATAAGCCATAAGTGAGAATAAAACTAAATTCTAGGCTTAACATACTTTATAGTGTGTGTCTAGATTGCCTCAATCAATTTATTGTCTCCTTATTGTTTGAGTGGCGAGTTTCATTTTTTATTCTCTCCCTCTTCCTTGCATGGTTATCACTTTCTAGTAATAAAGAGACCTAGCAGAGCAGAATCCATCACCCAAATCAACCTCTTCTACCTCCTCATCTATGGAGTATAATTTTAAAGTGAGAGACTCACCACATCCTTTAGGAAGCCATACTTTTCCTCAGGTATTTCCCTAAGGAGACATAGACTTTACCACTTTTTTGGACAACAACCAAATTTCCCTTCACTACTATCTTAACACCTCCCCTCACCACACCCTAGTTTCAACTCCATCTCTAGATCTTCCTTATGGTATGACATCCTACCTTATGTGGGATGTTTATGTTTCCATGGTCACTACCCAACATTTGAGTATTGAGGCATCTTCATCTACTATCCCCTTTGATGCCATAGTTGAAAAATAACCAATCTAACCAACCACTACCCTTACACCTTCCACCCCTACCAATGACTCCACCTTAGGAACAACCCATCCATTAACCCATCACACTCTAATCACTATTGGATTACCAATCACCAACACTACCAACCCTCCTTCTATCAATCCTAACCCATTGATCAATACCCCCTACCAAACTTGGTAGTATATATACCTTCTACTTCACCAACCATTAGTACAAAGGTCACTACCTTGCCTTTTATCACCAACCCAACTACCATTGATACCCAACCCATGGGAATCGCTCAATTAGTACCCATTTTTCCCAACCTAGGATACATTTCTAACCCACAAGCACATGTACCTACTACCTAACCACCAGCATCTACCTACCCTTACGTACCACCTACTCAACCTTTAGCATCTATATTATAATAAGTAATATACCCTCAACCACCAACTAATTACCAGTATATCACCCAACCATAACCATAGTATGTACCTTATAACCTTTAGGAGCACTTGTTCAAACCAACCTAATGAAGATGATCATGGACAAGATGATAAAACTTGAGTCATCCATTTTAAGGGCTCATAAATCTTATCCTATGATCATATTTATAATGAACCTATCTATCCTTCTATCCCCATCAAACCCTATCCTCCTTAGTGGGAAATTAAAAAATTCACTAAATTTCAAAGTAAGGAAGACCCCCACTATCACCATAGGGAATTTGGGCACACATGTTACATGATTACTTTCAATGATGCCCTTCTCCTTTGAACATTCCCGATGTCTTTATCTAGCCCAACACTTGATTGTTATAGTGTCATCACCAACAATTCAATATTTTCTTTCACCCAACTAGCATAGGTATTATTGGATCACTTTTACATTAACATTTCCAAGAAGGTCTCTATCACTGACCTCTATTCTATCAATAAATTTGATGATGAACTAATTGTCAATTTTTTCACCCATTAGAGAATCTTGATTAATCATATTTCTTTTTCCTTGCCTTAACCTAAACTTATATAACTTTTTGCTCAAGCTTCCACTATATTTCTTATACACTACATGTCCAAAGTTTTAGAACCTTTGATGAAGATTTTACCATAGCATGTAAGCTAGAGAATTGAGCCATTGATGAGGGTAAATTGAAGTTAAAAAACAAGAACTCTACCTTCAATACCAATGAAACCTTTTCCTTCAAACTAGGTAACCAAGCCAATACTAGAACCAAGAAAAAGGGAAATGCAAATGCAATTGTCCTTAAAACTACCCCTCAACCCAATATCAATCAACAATTTTTTTTTGAATCCCTCCAACAAAACCACAAGGAACCAAAACTGAAGCAACCAAAAATAGTTCAATCCACTTAGAGAATCTTACACCTTATTTTTAGAGAAGTTATTGAAAGATAACCTCATACAACTTCCTCCCATCAAACCTACTCAATAGTTTGATTCTTCTCATCTGAACTGACTTGGTATAATGAGAATGACCTATGTGCTTTCTATCAAGTAATTAGACATGATGTCAACTAATGTAACACTTTCAAAAAAACATTTTCCAAAGCCTCATTTATAAATGGGAACTCATGTTAGATAACCCTAATTGCCTTCAAAATCAATCTCCTGGCATCTTCAAGAAGCCTTTTCCCAACCATTCCCCTACCAAAAGTGATAACACCCAAGCTAAATGTTCTCATGATGCCCATATGGTCAATATGGTTCTTGATGTGCTTATCAATGAAGAGTCTATCATCCAACTTACTCATTCTTCCCCTAACTCATCTATCAAGGTGGTGGATTCACCTTCCCTTCCTTTAGATACCCAAACCAAGGAGATTCCTTTCTCCTTAGTTTCACTCATAGAGACTTTGGAATCATCAAACACCCCTTCGACTAGCCAATCTGAGCAAACAACCATTCCTAATTCATCATCTCCCCTAACTACAAAACAAACCACTACTCCTATGGACATCATGCATGGGGGAGTAACTTTGTCGTAATCACCTCTCATAGAGGAACCACCCATCCCAATCTTACATCCCTTGCTTGAGGGAACTGACCAAACTACCAACCATCCCCCCCCCAATCTATGAGTTTGTCCTTCATATCCACTATCTAGGAAATGAAATTAGTATACAAACCCTTTTCTAAATTGGTTTATATTTTGGATTTTATCACAAGACCAAATATGTAATGAGCCACTTTTTGGCAACAACTAGGGCTCCCTTAAACCAATAAACCCAAACCTTCCAACACCCCTTTAACTAACCAATCCATCATCTTTTGTACATATGGATATCTATATGGTCTGATATATGGTGGTTGACTACTTGGAATTAGTTGAATAGCATGAACATGTTCTCTCTTTTGTGGTAGTCCTTTTGGCATGGCCCCAAAAATAGATGAGTGGTCCTCAAGAATTATCTATAGATCAGGATGTGTAGATGCTTGTGTGGGTTGAACTTCTATGGAGCATAATCATGCAATAATTCCCTATGCCCCCCTTTTTTAACATCTTGGTCATCTGATGTGAACTAATCAATTGTGGAGATTTTGCATGTAATCCACGTAGTTCAATTTTCTTACCTTTAGAGTGAAAGTGCATGAATAGTTCTTGGAAGTTCATCTCAATGGTACCTAAGGTTGTGAGACATTAGACTCCCAAAACAATGTTTGTGTTACCCATGGGAATAGAAAACATAGGAGAGTCAAGATTTTACCCACCCATAGTAAGCTTAATATTATGGCATTTGCCAGAACAATTAATTGTGCCACCATGTGTAATCCTGACCTAAAATTTTGGTGCTGGGTAGATGAAATAGTTCAATCAAGTGGCCAAATTATGGTTTATAAAGTTATGTGTGCTCCTTGAATCAATCAACACTATCACCTTCTATTTCTTGAGGAAACCCACCACCTTAAGAGTTTGTGGAGTGCTAATACCTGCAAGTTCATGACAAGAGATTGTAGGTTGGGAATCTTTAGGTACCTCCTCTATATCTTCCTCGTCATCATTGGAGGCATCATCTACTTCTTCATCTTCATTTGGTCCCTCAATGTAGAATAACTTCTTCTCAGCACATCTATGTCCTTTACTCCACTTGTTGTCACAACCGAAACATAATCCTTTTGCATGCTTCTCTTCAATTTGCTAAGGGGTCAATCTAGTAGGTGGAGGAAATGTTGGTGATGATATGTTATGATCTTTGAAGTGAGTGAATGGCTACTTCTTGTTGGCTATGAATTTTTCCTCAGCTCTATGTGCCATGATAATAGAATAAGAAATCTTAAGCGGATTAAACATGCATACCTCATGTTGAATGTGGTCCTTGAGTCCACCCAAAAATAGGTCATTCAAGTTTGCTTCAAAAATTGTCTCCACACATAAGGACAGGTTTTGAAAATGATGAATATAATCCTTGATGGAGCCAATTTGTCATAATTTTTCTAGTTGGCTGAAGTAATTCTCTGTCACACTATTGCCATAGTGTAATTGTAGCTCCTCTATAAAAATTGACTAGGTGGCATTGAGAGTCATCATTTTATTTTGAGCACACAACCATCAATACCAAATGAATTGATCAGGTTTAAGATACAAGGATGCCATTGTAAACTTCTATCCACCTGGAATCTGATGTAGGTCAAAAAATTTCTCCATTTGGTTGATCTAATTGAGTGGATCTTTTCCATCAAATTTGTGCATATCCAGCTTTGGTAATAGATTCCTCTGTGGCCATGGAGTTAGATTTGAAGTAGACTAGTTAGGAGAACCACCCTAGTGGGGTTGTGAAATAGAGTTAGCTTTCTAATTTGACTGATTAATTTTTAAAGGTGTCATGATATCTCCCAAACTATCTTGTATGGATTGCATATTAGATTATATACCTTGCACCTCACTTTGAATGCCTTGCACACTATAGTCAAGCTGGCTCACTTTGTGATCTATGTCAGAAAACCCTAGTACAAAGGGTCTATTAAATCCCCCTTATGACTCCATCTCTTCCTTGTTAGTATTTTTACCTAGAGTTTCAACACCCTTTCCTCATCCCTGAGTTTGTGGACCTGCCATAAAAGGGTTTTACAATGTTGACCCTTATTGGCACTTTTGACCCAACTTTGACCAAGTGATTTTGGAATTATGTCAGAATAAAATCAAAATATACAAATAACATACCGTATCCAAATTTTTCTAAGCTTTCCAAAAATGTAAATAACTCAGAAAAAATTCTTTGAATTATGCACTATAGAGCAATTTTATGAAAAAAAACATAATATAGTAATTAATTTTTTAAAATAGATCAAAATGAGCTGAAATTTTAATTGAAGATTGATTTGATTATTTTTCACCTCCAGTAAAAATTTTGAAGATAAATTGACAACAATTTTTTATATATCACAAAATTTAAAAATTTAATGTTTCACCCACAAGATTGCCCAAATCACAGCTCTGATACCACTTGTAATGAAATTACTTCATAAATAGAGTATAATAACATAAATATTTCCAAATATGACTAAAATATATCATAATATATGATAATAGACAAGACATTTTGAGGGGGCAACCTCCACAAGCTTCAATAAGAGCAAAATTTAGAATATGATGATAAATAATTACCCACAACCTCCTATATATAGTCTATCTAGGCCATGGTTACTCCATAAGCCAACCTACTAATCAAACTAAAGCATAGATAAATGTAATATAACATCAAAGAGGGATAAGTAATCCACAAGTTAGCTAAAACTATCCTCATACATGTGATAGGTTAGGGGCATAACACATATCCATAAGCATGTCAAAAAATCACAATATCAACCACACCATTCAACATATACATCCTAAACAATTATCCATAATTCACATCACAACTATGAAATAATAAACATCTCCTAAACTATATCATCATTATCAAGATCTCCACATCACATCATCTATCTCACTATGAATTCACCATTATCATAAACACATCAATCACCACATAAGCAAATCAATCATCTCATATCTAAGAACATACATACCTAAGATAATGTCATCCTTTATCAAAACATCATAATCATAAGTCCATACATAATAAACTATCATCATAAAAAAAATCAATACCTAATCAATAAAAATCATAAACATCTACATACAATCATCAATAAACATCATAACATAATCACATGTCATCAATATCATCAGAATCAATATACATCATGTCATCAAATAAGAATCTACATGTCATAGCATATAAATGTCTCTCTCACTCATATACATATTATGTGATCAACACATAGGCCGGTATCAAAAATAAATATATATGTCCATGCCTAACAAACCAAATTACACCAAGCCCCTAGGGCACCTAAACTGCTACCACCTATGCCACTACTATTGGCTCCATCTATACTTGTACCTACACTTGTAATCCTATTTGGTGGTGGTCCCCCTGATACCCCTACCTAAAACACTATGAAGGACCACTATATTAGGGTAGTTATAGATGGCCCACCTACTAAATTGGCCCTATACTCCCCATATCTCATTACCAATGGAAATTATGCTATCACCATCACCTCATAATATCTTAGCTCCTCAATGGTGGCCAAATACCATGCCCTTAAAACTATATTTGATGGTCCTCCTACTGCTACTGTGACTCCTCCTACCCTCTATCTTAAATCATCTCTCTCTTGAGTCACTAACCTAATATAGGTCCTCACTAAATCTCACTCTCATGTCAGAGTGGAAACCTGACCCTATAGTAATACAATCTGAGCATATAGAGTGGCCACCAATCCCTATAACCCCATGATCTGAGCTTATGCCGCTTCTAAGGCTATGGCCACCTATTCCTATTCCTATACCCTAGTAGGGTCCACATCCATGGGCTGCTAGCCCCCATCACCCCATCAAAAGTTAGTTGTTACATACTTGGCCTAGAACCACGTTGTGTATCCATCTTCCATACTAAAATCATCTATAGGGGCTCTCACTGACAACTCCTAATCTAATACAACATCTTGTAGATGTATCTCTAAGAGTAAAAAATCAACATCCTCCCTCTTGTACCTTGAAAAATCTAGTGGGATCCCTTGAACAAGTCCAAACTATCTCCACACTTGGTTAAATGGGATCAACTAAATCTCACTATCCCACCTCCCATAGATCCAACACCAACTCTAGAGGGATAACATATGATATCTATACCCAGGACAAATAGGCCAACTTATATATGGCCTCCACATGATATCACCCACTACCAAGCCTTCCAAGGCATTTATGAACCACTTGATATATTGGTCTCCACCACTATCATATGTCAAGGCATAATCCTCTCTCCATCTAGTAAACCTAACTAGAGATAACACCTAGCTAAATCCATCCTAGTGTGCACCCATTGGTCTCAATACTCATATATGCTCATATACCCAATAGTGGATTATGAACTTGATGTTAATACCATATCATCTAGGCTTTGAAAGGCCTATATCTCCCTATAAATATAAACTAATAACACTAGGACCCATACAAACATAATCCTCCTCACTAGCAACTCAAACCCTAGACCTCTTAAAGAAATCCACAAATTAACCAATTTTAAAATTCACCTACCTAGACCTATCCTATAACCCCATTCACACACAACATACCATTCATCTATAAATTCCCCCCAATAATTTTTACACATTCAATGGACCCTAAATCTAAGGCATCATTTGCCCTAGCCAGTTCAAAACCCTATATTTATCATTTCTAGATAAAATCAATACAACCCTCAAAACAATAAATGTAGCTATCCTCTCAAATTCAAGAAATCACCCACCTCATTCCATGATCACTGGTATGGATGAATCCCTTGTATTTATGCTTTACTGTGTCCCTATCCACCCTTCATCATATCTTCTCTCAGTCAACCTCACCATCAATCACCCAACTACTTCACTCCAAGTCAACAAGCACACATAAAAAATGATAAAATGCACCAATAAATCACTAAAACAAAGTGCCAAAAGTCAAATAGAAACAATGAAGTTACATTTATTCCTCTAGATTTTAAGTTTTCTTCTTGACTATTGATGGTCAGGGTGACCACTGACAATCAACATTAGGGAAAACCTTAACTATTGATAGTTAGGTTCCCTACCCTTGTCAAAAAATTTCAATGCATCCCACCTTGGAGATACTTTTTTTGAGAAAACACCTTCATTATACCCAACTAAATCTTAAATTTTTATGGATTAACCTTATTTGACCACCCCCTTTGATCACTTCCACCTTACCATTATCCATTTTAGCCTGAATTAGTTGTATGTTTTGTTGTGATTTTGTACCTAGTCTCTTGACCATAGTAACAACATTTTCATGTTTACCCTTTTATATCTTACACCACCTCAGGCATACCAACCCAATTGTGTATTTTTTATAGCACTTCCTACCTTGGATACCCATGACACTTGACCCATTTGTGTTTTCCTTAGGATCACTTCCTACCTTTGATACCTACTAGAAACATAGAAATCACTTAAGAGACTTGTGTTTATGAGTGTTCCCAATTTTCATGCTTAAATGTGGTCACATGATCTTGGCTATCACACACTTTTGTAACACTTTTTTCACTTGTTTTCACTTTAATGACCAAAATATCATTAACCCATTTTTATCATCACCTACCCACTAATCAAAATTATACTTGACTCTATTTTGCCTCATCACTTTCTGATTTGAGGGGAAACACCTCCTCCCACACTCGAGATAACTTGACCTTCAACCCATACTCTATTTTTGTTTTGTATCTCATTGAGTCAAGATGCATAATAAAAAGGGGAAAAATGAAGACACCAAAATTTTTCACACTATGATTATGAATGTTGGAAAACCCTTAGGCCATCTAGGACCCCCTTAGGACCAATTTCACCCTTTTACCATAAACCAAGCCTAATTGTAGTCAGTTTAGTTAAACTAGATTAATGTATTAAACTATATTTTAACCTAGCCTTTACCAACCTTTTGTTTGGCCTTTACCCTTGATCATCAATGGTCAGGATGACCACCAATGGTCACCCTAACTGCCAATGGTCAGGGTGCACCTCCTCAACCAATATCATGTAACCACTCAGTTTGCTTTTGTAAATATAGCTTGTCTAAATCTTGTTATGAGCCTTTACATGGATAAATTATAATTATATGGCTTAGTTGCACCTTGACTTCCATCTCTTTCTTATTCCTATAAAAAGAGAGGAGATAGGATGTCAAAATATATCTAAAACTATTATCAAGATCTTGCATGTTTAGGAGTTTTTTTAGTAGGTCAATCAAAATCATCAACAGTCTAATAACCTTATTAGAGAGTTGACTTATCATCATCTCTCCATCAAGTCCTCATGTACCATTACTATATTAGAATCAATCTAGATTCCACCAATAGGTCAACCACCTCAATCAATATCTCAATCAACTTTTTTGTTTTCTTATATGTAGGTTATCTTCCCAAGCCAAAGAGGAGTTTTTCACAATCATCTGATTTAATGTGTGAACAAGTAAATAGTTTTTTCAATCATACCCATATCAATTTTCTTCTCTCTTTATTTATAAATTAAGTTAAAATTCATTGAAACATAATTTTTTTTTAGATTTTCCTTTGGATATTAAATATCTAGATTTTTAGTTAGTTGTAAGTTATAATACATAATTATAAGTCTATGTATTATGGAATGTGTCCAAGAATTATTTTGTATGTAATTTTTATGATTTTTAATATTTATACTAATGTGGATTGAGGTTTGATACTGATGTATGTATGTGTAAGTCAAAAATATAAGGAACAAAGAGGAAACACCTAGAAAAGAATACATCATTCATAATTCTTGTCCAAGGAAAATAATTATGTGAGTGATGTTTATGTGTAATAATATTAAATAAACAATCATGTTCTAGAGAATGCATGTGGGATTTCCATAATAATTTAAATGTGATACAATTAATGTGAATACTCTTTCTTCAGTCATAGTCAAGAAGAAAAATAAGATGGAATATTCTTTCATTTTCATGCAAGAGTTTTAGGTGAGGTGAGTGTAAGAGAGAGTATTAATATTTTTTTGATCCCTAAAATCCACTTGGTATTTCAATATTTAAACTAGACCACTGTGTCAGCTAACATAATCCTCTTAGAGAATAATTATGTATTTATAATAATCTTAAACGACAAGTAAATTTGGTAGATTAGTTGATTGTTTAATAATTATTGAAGTGTATAAGGTCTAAACATATTATGTAACATATTCATGATTATTTTGATCAAATTTTAAGCTTATAATATCATAAATGATTCAAGAGTCAATAAAAAATTTATGCTCATTCATCTTTGCACCTATAATTTTGTATATTTGAATCTTGGAGCCTTTAGAGGGTTTATAAATACCTAAAAACTATTTTGAGGAAGCTCAAAACATGTTAAGGCATATGTGATCCAAGCATTAAGATTTAATTAATAGGTTTATAAGTCATTTGAGTCTACTTTATACCCTCTTGATTAGGTACATGCCTATCAAAGTCTAGAGTAGGGTTTCAAGGTAGAATGTCTAATAAATGTTGTTTGTACTATAAAAAAATATGAAAATTTGGTGATCCATAGTCATTTGAAATTATCTTATATATTCAAGTGTTTATAGACCATAATATCCCTTATTGTATGATATACATGACTATGAGGTTTATTAAATGCCTAAAGAGACCTAATGGAGAAGATGAGTGTTGAGTCAGGTAATATGCACTAAGAGTTGGGAGATAAGACTCTGTAGAGACATGTAAGAGCTTAATGGGTGTCTAAATATATGTTTATTTTTTGTAAAATTGTTAAATTGTCTGTACTTACTATATTGACATAAAAATAGGGCTATTAGGAAATGAGACTTGAAGAAGGAAAAGGAATATTGTTATAGTGTTCTTGATTAAATATTATGTTATTTGTAGAAGTTTTTAAATATATAGGAAATAGATCCTATGAAACCATGAAAATAAGCCAAGAAGCTTCAAATCAAGAACTAGGTTTTTAATCCTTTAAATCTTCATGAGTGTAAGCAAGATTTATCCAAAATAAAAAAATGGAGTCTTAAAGAATGGACAGTACAAAAATAAAAGGGGTATATAAATAGATGAGGATTAGTGGACATATAGTAATGATAGAGATAATAGATTTTCATTAAAGAATAAGTTTGTGTTTAAAAAGAAGGCTTTTGAATAGGAAAGGGAATAATTGATCAAGAAAAAACAATCAAATAATCAAAGGTAGAGGATTAGATAAGGATCAATTCATAAGGTAAGTTAAATATTGATTCATTTATATCATAAACAAATCCATGATAGATGAGTAATGATAGATAAGTGAGAACAAATTAGAGAAATCATAGTCAGTTGTTAGAGAGTAGATCTAGATGGAGGAACTAAGTATATGAATGTTCCATTTACATCATTTTTTATGATTTGAGTATGGGTTTTGCATCAAATCATCAATCCAAGCTCTTAAATTTCAGCCTTTTTGGGAAAAATCAAAGTGTACATGTTATTTTTGGATATTTTATTCCTAATCAAATCCCCTTGCATGCATTTTTTTTAGGTCACCATAAACTATTAATATCATTGATCCTTCATTCATGGATTTTAACTTGATTAATGACATGATTCTTTTTGTTTCTTTTTTTTCAACTCTGTATGTTTTTTATTCCATGATTACTTGTTTACTTTTTTTTTTTGCCTTGACTTAGTCCATTTTTGTGTGAAAATATGATCATCATGGTTTTACCATATCATGATTCATATTTTCATGCACTTGTACTTGATTCCATCTATTGACATACATCATCAATGCCGTTATGATTTTTCCATATCATGGTGAATTTTTAGCATTTGTCTATTAGATTGGGGGTTAGTCCTTGTGCACATTATGGCTAGGTAATCATTATTTTTTAAATCATGGTGTATATTTTCATGTGAAACATTAAAAAATAAAGTGTGAAAGAATTAGATCAAGTGGGTTAATCTCATACATTCATCACATCCATTTTATAATTTTCCTCTATTTTTGAGAGCCCATCCATATCCTTCATCCATGCATGCCCTCTTGAGGGGACACCATCCATCAAATTATTTCATCCATCATCATCTAGTTTTCATCCACATGTTTCTCTGTTATTTCTTTGAAATCCATCATTTCTTAATATTCCCTTTCAAAGAGGGGGAAAATGTAGACACTTAAAATGAGACATTTTGTGTCGATTTTACTTATCTGCTATTTCTACACTAACATCATCCATAAATCGTAAATCAATCCCATATATACATTAAAATACCTATCTTAACATTCCATTATCCATCAATCCCTTTCCAATTAATCCCTTCTTTGTCATAATAAAATCCAATCCCAAAAAATCATATTGCATCTTATTGGTTAATTAATATAGATTAATTAACCAATATTTAACTAATAAAAATTTCCATGGATTTTGAATATTAATATTATATAAAAATAAATAGAATCCAAATATCCTCACATCATAGTAAAATCCAAAGACAATCACACATTAACCAATAAATATCAAATTTAAATAATGTTTTCCATATCCCCATGAAATCAATCCTTCTTCCAAATAAAATCACCTCCATGCTTCATAAATGAAAATCCTTAACACATCTCAACCCCCACTCCTTCAATTTAATCCTCAACCTCCATAATTTAATGGGGAGGACTCATTCTACACCATTTATATTTAATCAAGGTAAATGGATCCTCATCATCATGAAATCCTATAAAATTAGGGTTCCTCATCTCATTTAAGAAAGTCTAATAAATAAAGTCTTGATAACACAATAAAGTGTTGCCCTTTTTGAGATCTACTCATACATCAATCCCATCTCTTATCAATCCAAATTATCCATTTATCAAGGGGATATGTTTCTTTTTTGATCACATACATCTATCAAGAAGATTACCACTACATCCATACATCTGAGCACATCACGAATTTGGCAAGGAGAATCACAAGGAAAGAATAATGATTTGTATTTATTTCTTCATTTCATTTGCTTTCTCTTTAGTCTTTAATAATATAAGGATTAAATCTTAGATACAGTTTATGTTATTTATTTATTTAATTTTGTACTAACACAAAACCAATTTTTGTAATCATGTGTTAAATTAAGTATCTATATCCCTACTCTCTTTCATTTATTTAATTAATAAATTGGACATTAATTGATTGTTTTTATTATGAATGTATGGGTTTGTACTTGGTTATGCTCTTCCTTACACCAAATAAATTGGTATAGATATAAGGTTGCTTAGGCATGATATTATTACCTTAGGTTTCATAGACCAATCACTAGTTGATTATCACCCCCATTAATTATCATCCTTACAATAATTTATTTATAAATAATCCATAGTAAGAGATACAAGTCATGTCATAGGCTTGGGATTTGGAACCCTTTCCTATTTACATTTGAGTTTATATTACCCTTTTATAGGTCTAATTTATTCTAGGTCCTTACCCGATCATCCAAGCATATGTAGGATCTATTTTTATGTCATTATTCGAATCCTAGTCTATTGAGAAAAAGAGGATAGTTATAGGCCATCCTAGCATGTGTATACATTATAGTGAACCCAATGTAAATCTTATATAACCTCTAAGTGGAATAATTTTTAGATTTTTCCTTTTTTCTTCATAGAAACATATTCACAGTCATCATATATTTTAGTAAATATTTAATCCCAAATGTATCATCTAACTTGATACTATTTCCTATTTTCTCCAACTACATAAACCAACCCAATATAGTTCTATGTTTTTATTATTATTTTTTATTTGATTAATTAAAATAAAATTTTATAGGGACCTAAAAACCACCATTTAACAAGAAAAATATAGACTAAAAAAAATTAAACTAGGCCAACCCATCCTATAAGACACAATAAATTAGCAAAATTTTAGCGAAAAAGACCTAGATAGAACTAAACAAACACAACCACCTATTAAATTTACTCAAAATGAATCTCCTTCTTGCCATCACCAATCTTCTTCTTTACATTTCTTCTTGTCATCCCTCTAGTTTTAGTTCCCTATAATTCCATCATGTTTTTACCTTTTTTACCAAGCCTTCAGCCTTATACAATTAATTACATCAGCTATCTTGATACACTTAATTTATTGAAGCATATTGTATCTAACAAACCAATTCAACTTATTATTTCATAATTAAATTTAATATTGTATCAACCCACCTAGTATAATTTATTTTTAGTATTCTTATGAAACCAAATCCATAAACCAACTTGATATAGTTGTGTTCTACTATTTTAAAATGTAACATATATTTAAACAATCAGAAGAGGCAACCCACAAATATTTCCAAAGATTTTATGGAAACAATCCTAAGACTAGGAAATTAACTAATCTTGGTAGATTTTCCTAAAAGACTTCTATGCCTTATAACTTTTCTATGTCTCAATATCAAGCAACCAAAAATTGCAATATGGATTTGACTAGATATAACTACTATGATCCATGTTAAAAACCTAAAAACACTAGATGAGGTTATTTACTCTAAGACCGTGATGTTGAAGAGGAATGTGACATACAATATGCAAATTAAAATAAAATATTAATCAAAGAGAATCTTGAGCATAGGAGAAAGGAAACTATAATTTTCCATCACATCATGATGGAACCCCATATGGAATATCCCCCTTCCCATCCTCACAATTTTTCCACATGACTTGTGGAAAATAAAATTGTGACTTCTTGATTTCCTAACTAATTCACCATGCCTAGTATAGATACTAACATGGTGGGTTTCTCTTTTACTAAATCTACCCAAAATACTCAAATTAATTCCAATGTTAATTCCACATATAAATAATCCCAACATGCCACTAAGGCCTTTAATTAAAACCATAATACTCTTAATCCTAATCACCTTATCTTATAATTAATGATTCAAATGGATAAAATTCAAGATTATAATAACATTCAAATGATTCAAATGTAAAAATAACTTATGAAAATACAATATATACCTCAACAAGTTTAGTGGGAGTGAAAAATCAAAATTTCCTAGTACCCCCTTTTAAATATGCTCTTAAAAACCTCATTCTGCAACCCCCACTTCACAAAAAAACTATCAAACACCTTAAAAATAAACCATTAGTATGTTAAATTTCATAAATTAACATAGGTGGTATCGATCCTATGATATCCTATAATGGATACATTTATCCTTCTTTTCATGCATTTGTCAACCTCTATAAGGGTTATATTAAACTAAACACTTCTACAACTACCAAACTACTTATCAAAACATTTTATGGTGATGTTTATTTAGTCATATAAAATGTCACTTGAGTTCCAAGAGTGTTACCTAAGACCACCCATCCCTAGTGTAGCCCTAGACCTATATAAGGGCCTATTTAGACATTTATCTATGTTTTGTATGGGCCTCATGTATCCTTAGACATATCAAAATTGTTCTTAGACAGTCCCTTATGAATATATAACCCTAGTGCCTTGGGTTTTTCTATTTGGAGATTAGCACCATAATTGAACACTAACACCATAGTGTTAGTGTCCTAGTTGGGTGATATTGCCCTTTTCCCTCTTTTTATCTCCAATGGATATCTTTTCAATCCTAAAGACACATAGGGTTGACATAGACCTATTTCAAACCCTAAAAAATCACCAGATTAATATATATATATATATACATTAATTTTATCCCTTTATTCACTAGATGGAAATCATATACAAATACACATAAACAAGCTCAAAACAAGTTGTGCATAATCAAGGTTATTAATCCCTATTCTAACTTAACTTTGCATACAGTGATATAAAACCTCTTAATCTCAAAAATACATATTTAAAATCTCATGCCTCATTCAAAGCACTCAAACCAACACTCATATTATATTTAATTACACTTAAACTTGCACTTAAGTGGGGAGGACTACATCGAGCTTGATCCTTCCTTAGAGTATTGGTATGTAGGCAACTCTCATCACATTGAGGTGTTGAGGATGTCCAGCCTAACCAAATAACACCACACATTTAATAATTATTAGAATAAAATTCCCTAATCAATTAAAAGTATAGGGTTTACATAAAAAATTAGTCAAAATAAGTCATATTTAGTGAAGAAGAGTTTGTCCACATAGGAATAAGTTTGGTAGACTCAAACATAAGTGCTCCTAAAAGTATAGATTAGCTCTTGCATATAGGACATTAGCACCAAAAGTGGACACTAGTGCATAACACTATTGCCCAAGGTAGGATACTATTGTTTAGGAGGGTTTATGACACTTGGATCATGTGTGTGACACTCAAACTGACTCTTGTACTAGTTTTTAGCTTCCATATCTTTCATATTAGGTACTTTCTATCTAAGTATTCACTCATGTCATTCATTTATATTATTATAAATATTAGATTAGATCAATTTTTTCATAAATTAGTGATTGTATTTATTGCATATTTTATACCCTAATTTATTTTAATAACCCTTCAACAACCTAGAACTTAAACTCCATAAACCCTTAAAAGTTAAATCATTTTGTGAACCCGATATACTTTGAATATTTCATAAATACTAACCCTAGAATACCTTTAGGGTTCTATTTAAAACCTTCTAAGATCCATATTAATATTTTATATCCATATATATTTTTATTTTTATTTTAGTATAATCATGATAATAATGACACGGAGTTGTCATTCCATCTAGGATGAGCTAGTGCAAAATTGATCATGTGGAAATAATGTGCCATGTACATGCCCCCAATTCTAATATTTGTGCATATGGATTTTGGACTAAGTTGTCGTAATATATTTTTGTGTACATCTAAAACTAAAATGGGAGTGATCGTACCACACATGATGCCTCAAATCTAAGCAAACCTAGTGTGATTTTGTTTAAAATTGAGCATAAACTAAACAAATCTAATAACATGTGGTTGAAACTATGTAAATCTAGATTGAAACTATTATGTTCTTCTATTAAATCTAGATTTTCCTATTTTTAGGGATACTAGATAGTACCTTGGTTATTTGGATAGTATCATATCATGCTAGTATCCTTTGTGTTATGCTAGTGTCATTCAGGATGTTTCTTCTACCAAATTGACTCTGATTTTTATTTGACTATTTTCCACTAAGTTTTCCTAATTTTGAGCTCTATAATTCTATGTCTGCATGCTTAAAATATACTCTAAGTGCACTCAGTTGGCTTGCTCTCTATGACAAACCCTTGTGAAATGCCCCATATTTTAATGGGAGTTATTATACCTCTAAAATAACTATCCTCAAAATAAAATCTTTGCATGATGTGTGTTAGGTTAAAAACATATGATATATGTGTAATAAATGAATATAATGTGTATTCATGATATCATAACTTAAAATAATTTGAGAATAAGTTGGTAATGTACATTGTATGTTATATTTAGCATTCACATGGTTGTCAATATAGATATAATAATGTAAGCATGTGTATGAAATGTATAATCTAAGAAGAATTTGAGTAACTACCTTGGGATGGGGTATGATGTCCATCAAGGAACCCAAGGAGGAAGGATAGATGCATGAGAGCACTCATGGCATTGAAAAATGGTTTTGAAAGTAAAAATCAAGAAACAAGTATCATGGCTATGATGCATACATAAAAGCATATGAGGCATGCAAAGTTGGTCAAGGGGCCACAATACAAGGGACATGGGCACATGTCACTAACTCTACAAAATGAATGCATATAATGACATGTTAAAATTTTAATATACACAAACAACAAGCAAGGTTAGCTTAGATTCACATGGAAATACATGTTCAAATGTATGCATAAAGAATCAAGAAAGCACACATAGGACATGAGAACATGTCCAAATCATACATACAATGAAACTAAGTGGTATAGAGCCATATAATAATGGAATATTAAAATTACCTTGAATAAATTTAAATTAAAAGAGACATAATAAATTATAAAATAGGAAAGATATAATGGAAAGTATGCATGAACATGTGGTACAAATATGTATAAGAGCAAAGATGTACATATTTCAGTCTATAATAGTATTAGTCAACAAAAAACTTGTGTAGTAGAGGATGATCAATATCAGGATATAAATAATGTTAAATATATGATATAGAATGTATAAAGATGTAACATTGTAATTGGAATATGTGTAGTATGATGTCCATAATGTTGAATGTATCAATGATGGATCTATGTATCTATGTATGTGGTCCCAATGGGTGGATAGTATCATATATAGATCTATGTGATGAACTTGAGTCCTATAATAATATGTGAACACTCAAGGATAAAAAGTGAATCATGTATGTATTATAATTTAAAACTACATTAATATCTATAGCATACGTAGTACCTGGCAAATATAATGAATTTAAACATGGAAATACATAAAATCTAAGGTTTGTATATTTTGACCTAAATGTTTTTTGTCTTTCTAACATGTTATATTATTCTTTGTGTTTTTTGAGTACAAGTTATGTACAAGTAATCATGAAAATGAAACTATATACAAGTGACAAGATAAGATAAACTATGTACAAGTAAACTAGGAACGGATGAAACTATGTACAAGGAGTGTGTTATGGATAATAAACTATGTGATGGTAAATAATAGTGATAAAATCCAAACATCTCATCAATGGGATACCTATGTGTAACTTATATGGCATCTTCACTTTTTGAATGGTTTGTATCATAATAATATGGGTTTTTCTAATCATATTATTAATTTTGATTAACAATGTCTAAATTATTTGTTAGGATCTTACCATCTAAAATGGTATGTACTATAGGTATAACTTTATTTCAAGACTCTATTATAAAAAACCCTCTTTTGAGATTGGTTATTCACTTAGCCTGATTCTAAATGTGCAACTTAATCTCTTGATTTTATTGTAACATTACCTATGTATTTAGGTCTTTTGCCTTGATAAACTATACCTGTGAATGTTTTGCCTTAGTATGTTCCATAAATCCCAATCCTTTTTTATCAACATTATCAACTACTAGAATAGGAGTAGTGATGTTTTGGGCATGTTTTCCCAACCCTTGACCTTGATAATCAGACTATTATAGATATTTATAACCAAAACCATATTTTTTTGAAAGTGGGACCTCATTTTGGAGAGGTATATTTTTATCCTTCACTTGTTTTACCTATGCTTGTAGTATTATTTATTGCTTTGGTTTTGCTTTGTGAACCTTTGGTTGTTCCGAGTTATGCTTTGGTAACCACTATTGAATTGTTTCTAAATTTTATCCTTCTTTAATATTTTGTTGTATCAATATGTAATGCTTAACTTATTGATCTTATATAGGTTCCTCATTAGCCATTATATGCTATATATAATTTTTTAATGCCAAACATGAATTTCTATGATGACCATGCATTCTATGGTATGCATAATAGTATTTATATCTCCTTAATAGATGTAGAGGAGGTAGGTTATTAACTTAACTTTAATGATTTTCCTTAAAATATCACTTAAGTTTATATTTGATCTTTGATTACTTTGTGAATTGCTAATTATATATGCAATTTGTTATGATTTCTTGTTTTGATATGTAACATTACTTGCCATAAATTGAGTAGGTGTAGACACTAAAATTTTTCCCCTCAATTATTTTTCAATGTCACATCACCTTAGACCTATCCTCAACCTTAGTTACCTATTCACCTAGTTAACTCACCTCTAAAATAACTTTATGCTCATTAATTCACCTAATCATCCTTTGCCAAACATTTTAAAACATCAACTTAGACCCATTTTAAACCTTTTTATACTTAGGAGTTAACCATTGATGATTATCCTAATCATCAATGGTTATACTAACCATAGATAGTTAAGTCCTCAAACCTATAACACAAAAAACATCTAACTATAAGCCAAGCATACATGGGCAAAATGGAAAATTTCCCAAGCACACCTTATATCTTTCCTTCCCTTTGAATTGGGATATCTATCTTGACCCAAATTAGAAACTTTCTCTCCTTAGAAATTTGTGCTATAAATTCAAGGCTCTTAGAAGAGATGAGGATATAGAAAATTTGCATCCAAGCTCTCTTATTTTCTTTATGTAGGCATCTAAGACCCTGAAACTCCATCTACATGACTTTTGAAGGATAGAGTACTATTATGCCACCCAAATTCCTTCAAGTTTTTAACTATCACCTACTTGGCATGACATAGGTACCCTTGTTTTGTTTTTAGTATTTTATTTCTTCATCAATTATTTATGTTTTGATTAGTTCACCTACATATCATTCCTTACCTTTAGAACCCATATTTCATCTTCTACCTATTAGCCACATTCCCTTGACTCCATTTTAACATATTACCTAATTCCCATAGGTAATCATATCTAGTTACCATAATCATCGATGGTTACAACGACCATCACTGATCACCTAACCATTGATGATTAGCCCAGCCATCACCGATAACCTTGATTGTTGATGGTCACCTATCAGGTTAAATAATAATTTCTTATTTTAGACCTTCTCACACTCCACCAAACCTATTTTTGGATTATAAACTAGCTATAGTCTCTACTCAGATCCTCTAAACCTTACCTTGATACACTTGTGCATGATATTGACCCATTTTTTATATTTTTTATTAAAAAAGTATAGTAGTTATTTATTACATAAGCATTTATGTTATTATTAGTTTATCATTTTCATTTCTATTTTCAAAATATTTTTATCATTAGGGGAGTGGATTGAAAACCATCCAAGGGAGATTTTGCTTTTTGGATCTAGCATGTTGTTAGGTAGTCCACCCTTCATACTCATCTATCAAACAAGCTAGTTTAGTGTAGTCTTATTGTAGGTAGTCCTTCCTCACCAAAAAAGAGCTCCCACTTTGTCTGGTCATCAATGAGCACAATGTTTAAATAGGCACACACCCCTCATCTATTATTTCTCTCTTTTTTCCTTAAAGGTATAAATAGAAGGAAACATTATGGCATGCCCAGTGGGACCCCTTTTGGGTTAATAGTTCTTTTTATGCATATAGTTGTGTTAGTGAAAATTCATGTTCTTGCATTTTTATTATTTCTAAATTCCAAAGATTAAAAAATTCCCTTCTTTTCTAAAAATAAAAAAGAATATAGAAAAAGGAAAAAAAGTTTTCATCTTAGGGATAGGTTGCATTTTCATATGGCATCAAGTACATTTTTATCTATTCCTTGTTTACATGCAAAGACATCAAAAAATTATTTTGGTTAAAATTGAGTGCATTCATTGTCTTGCCGACTTAATTATTAGCTCACCTATATTAATTAAATCATTTTGAGTTAAGCATATCAAACTTATGTTACACTACCAAACCACTTGCACAAAATAAACATTGAAACTTACTTGAGAGAAGGCCCATTGGGATTTCATCACCCTTTAGATCACCTTACCCTACTCAGTGATCTCACTTGGATTTCATCACCAAGGGGGCAACCCACTCCATTCTATGATAGAGTATAAACTCTAGACAAATGGTATATATTTGTTAAGTCACTCAACTCAGCTTTGGGTTCATATAATGTGGGGAGTAAGCCCCCATTACCAGGCCACATACTTGGTCTAGTGTAGATTCTTTAAGCACCAAAAATTAACCCAAAAATATCCTTAGATGGCTTTTCTAGTACCTAAATTACAAGCCAATTTTCCCTTTAACACTCTTTAAGGCATAAGCCAAAAGTGATTTAAAAATGAATCCTAGGATTAATTTCACTTTTAGTGTGTGTTTTGATTGCTTTGTGATTTTATTTTTTAGCTCATTATTTAAGGTGAGAGGTTCATTATCCATTTATAATTTCTCATATGGTCTTAACCAAACAACAAGTGAAAAACCAAAACAACCAATCACCATCTTCATCCTCATCCATGGATTACACCTTAGATGTTGATAAACCACTCCATGCTTTGCCTTACCATTATCCCCCACCTATCATGCCTCCAATGATCCCTAAGGGAGATCTATATTTTGTTGCATTTCTAGATAAAAATTTAGTGCCTTTACAACACTATCTTAATACCTTATCCTACCATAGTTTAATGGCATTGATTCCTCCCATGCATCTACCCTATGGTATGCCACACCACCTCATAGTTGGTGTTACATCAACCTAACCTTCTATTAGCCAAGATTCTTCTTCTATCATTGGTTCATCTACTACTACCACATAGACACCTATTAACCTAATTAATACTTCTAACATTGACTCAACTTTACCCCTTGTCACTTATAGCCCTTCTATTGTTGTGGTGTCTTCTTCACCCATGTCTACCATTCCCTCTAGCTTAACTAATATACCAACCTTAACCCCCTTTCAAAACTTGGTATTATCCATATGATAAACACTTCCCCCCATTAGCACTAGGTTGACTACCCATCAACAACCTACAAACACTTTAGCATTACCAACCCAAACCATGCCCCTATCAACCAACCCAAATGTACCCCTAAACCAACTACTATCATTGCCCCTATAGGCCCCCATAGAACCCTATCAATATATTCCCAACCCATAAGGATATATTACACCTTATACTCAACCCTTAATGCCCATCAGTCTTGTTTTAGAACTATCCCAACCTCAAGTCACCACATACCAATATGTGCCTACTTTCATACCTCCTATCGCATATTAATTCATAGCTACAACCCAACCTCACCAAAACTTACCACCAAACTATGTCGCTATCCAACCCCAACTTGACCTAACTAGGATGCTCATAGATAATATGACCCAACTTGAGTCATCCATCCTTAGGTCCAACAACATTTTATCATATGATCAAATTTATAATTAACCTATCAACCCATCTATCCTAAATCATGCTTATCCTCCTCAATGGGAGCTTCCCAAATTCTTTAAGTTTTAGGGTAAGGAGGATCCTCAACAACATTTAAGGGAATTTCACCATTCTTGTTACTTCATCATGTATGACTATACCCTCTTCCTCTAAAATTTCCCTGTCTTTATTAGGACCCACCTTGGATTGGTACTATGCCCTTCTTAGGCATTCTATCTTTTCATTCTCCCAACTCACCCAAATATTCTTAAAACATTTTTTAGTGAAGATATCCAAGAAGGTATCCATAATGGTCTTTTATTCTATCAATAAATTTAATGATGAATTGATTGCCAACTTTGTTGCATGATGGTGAGGTCTCATTAATCAACTATCCTTTTCACTTCCCCAAATGGAACTCATTAAAATTTTCTCTAGGGGTTATAAAAAACACATTGCTCCCACCTTTTAGGTACAAACATTTATAACCTCTTATGAAGCATTTATAATGGTGCACAAACTTGAAAACTAAGCCATATATGAGGGTAAATTGAAATTGTGAAATAATAATTCCACTTTTAAACCCAATGACCCCTCTTCCACCAAAACGTCAAACCAACCCAACACAAAAGCCAAAACATCCACAAATATGATTATCTTAAAAACTACCCCACCTCCATCTGTTAACCAACCACATCAAACCACACCTTCAACCCTTCTTACCCACCAAATCAAAATCAAAACTGGGTTCTACAAAATCAATTCACACCTATAGGTGAATCTTATTCCTCTATGTTGGATAAATTTCTAAAATATAATGTTATTCAACTTCCACTGATCAAGACACCTCAATAATTTGACCCCTCTCACCCTGTGCCTAGGTGGTACAATGAAAATGACCATTTTGGTTTCCATTGAGTCATTAGACATGACATAAATTAGTGTAACACTTTTAAAAATCTTGTCTAAAACTTGATTGATAATGGTAAATTTATGTTTGAAAACCCTAATGCACCTCCTAATCATTCCCTCAATATTTTTTGTAAAACTTTTCCTAACCATACTCCTTCAACCCAACCCCATAATAGTAACTTTAATCCATCATCATCTCATGAGGCACACACAATCAACATCATCATAAGTGAGTCCATGGTAGATGAGCCCCACACTTCTATCTCCCCTTCACCAACCTCACCTATGAAAGGAACAAATTTACCTTTTATCCCTTTAGAGACCCAAGTAGAAGAATCTATAGCCCCCATGTCTTCACTTGATCAAACCATATCCATGCCCACTTCTCTTTTCATGAAACCATCCATTGATTTAACCACCTCTCCTACCCCACCAAATGGAATGGTAAAACCCTCTTATTTTCCTTTGGATACCCTAGTGAAGGAGGAAACAAGGACCATACATACACCCCCAATCAAAGAACCATCTATTCCCCTACTCACTCCATAGGTGACCATTACTTCATTCACCCAACTAGGGATTTTGGAACCTTCTATCTCAAGTAAAGGTGAAGTAACCCTACCTTATTCCTTACCTAGGGATTAACATTCAAAACAACTGAGCAAAGAACCAAACCCATTTACAAGCCCTTCGATTGACTAGTGCAAAGCCTATAATTTGCCTCACAACCCAACCTAGCTAGAGCCACCTTTTGGCACCCCCATTTGGGGCTCCCATACCAAAATAGAGTTTAACCCTCAACTTCATTATAATCTACACTCAAACCTATTATCACCCCATCAATAAACATTCCTTTCTCTCAAGACATGAGAGAACCATTTCACCCACCTCTACTCAGATTATCTCATAATTTTCTTGATAGACCAGCCAAAACTCTAGATATCCTTCACATACCTAGCATCACCCATCCACCCATAAAATTATACCTAACACCCTCTATTCCACATAAAAAACCACAAACTAAGATGGACCAAAGGGTGAAATTACCTAAACCTTTTCCTTGAGCTTGACCTATGCCATCCCTTCTCATTTACCATCTATTCTGGGACTTCACCCTTCTACCATCCTAGTCACCTATTCTACTTCAATTAAACCAATGCCCTTTTCTATACCTACCACTCCACCATCTAATCCATTTAATTCTTCATCATTCTAATCTAGCTTATCCCCTTCCACTTTCCTACCTGTTATCAACCCCTCATCCTCTACTTCAAAACCATCTACTAGTAACCCAGTCACACCTAAGTTGATCCAACCCAAACCATCTACCAAATTTGTTCAACCACCTACCATTTTTAAGGTTAATACCACACTTAAGAAGGTTCCTATTTCCTTGATGAACATTTCAACACCCTCAACACCTCTGAATGAATCATACTCAGTAATTTTATAGAGGTTGTTGCAAACATCCTCCATTAAAATTCCACATATTAAGCCATTCACCCCTTCTAATACCAAACACTCCTAGTTTGACAATACTCAAATTTGTGCATACCATAAAATTCCGAGACATGATACAGAGAAATACAAAGCTCTCTAAGCCCTAGTTTATAAGCTTATATAATGAGGATAATTTGTATGAACCACCTTCACCAGCCCAATCAATTCAACTACCAACCCAACCAACCCAGCCTTTAGCCTAACTGATCAAACCAATCCCACCTATACGTACTCTCTAACTCATATCCCAAAAGGAGGGGTAGGAACTAAATCAATAACCTAGACTGATGAATCTTATTATCCATACCATTCATACGATTACCCAATCTTGGGCACAATAACAAGTTAAGGGAAGAGCCCATGCATCCATTCCATGGACATATCCTTCAGAATCTAAGCCTTCAAACTAATATCAAGTACCAAAATTGCTACCTATTCCCTCAAATAGACCCAGAGTATCTATCCTAGGTGTACACCCCACCAATTTTCTACATCCATTCAATAAATCATGTTGAAGTAACTTTACCAAGCCTCAATAAAGATGATCTTTTATGACTTGATCAACACCTTTCCCCATCATCATTAGCTATTAATAGATGTTATAAAATCCTTTGAGGTTCAAATAGATGAACCTCAACCTCTTACATCCTTTTTTGGGACCTCTAGCACTCCACTATCATCACCTTCCAAGATTCTGAGATAGCTTTGGCCCATTCTCAGGAGTTTGACCCACCTCTCTTTTTCACCACATACATTAATCACATTTACATAAAATGGGTGATGATTTATGGAGGATCCAACATCAACATAATATCCTCCCATTCTTTTTATTAGTTACATTTACCAAAGAACATCATGGTCAAAAGCATAGTGATTATTTGTTCCTTTAATGACACCATGGACACTACCTTGGGGACTGTTGTTCTTCAAATAGGCTTGGGGCCTCAAACCATTCCTAAGCTATTTTATGTTATATAGGGTGAGTTCAAATATAAAATTATACTTGGATTCCATTGGATATGGGATATGAGTTGTATCCCATCTACTTTACACCATTATGTCAATTTTGAACATGAAGGATAGATTATAACTATCAAGGTTGATCCTAGTCTTTTTACATCTTGCAACATGACTTATAGGCCTAATGTTGTCCTTCTTCTAGCTTCATCTTCCACATAATCAACCAACCTAATTAACATAACTACACCATCAACCTCAAACCATAATTATTCTACTATCAACAATGATTAAACCTCAACTAGTACATCTATATCTTCTTCCCAGATCCACATTGAGGAATCCTTGGCATAAAATTTGCAATGTCTCTCGCTTAGGGAATATAAAATTTTAACCTTAGATGTTTTTCCTGCTCTACATGAATATGGTAACCTTCAAAATGACCCTTCTTATGACCCTAACATAGGAGCCATCATCACCTTTAGACTTCCCAACAAGCACACATTGTTTCTATGGTAGACTTGATTAACCACTCCTCACTCCTATCACCACTCCATATATTCAACCTTTCACTTTTTATTTCTCCTATCTAAGCAATCCATACTTTTCCAAAACCTATCTTCATCATTGTGATTGGAAAAGATTTGGTATGGGACTTTATGAATAAGGACCTCATGAATTTCCCATTATCAAAACTCAAAAACCTCATGAGTTCTTTGGGCTTGGGTTTGAATCATTAGAAGAGCCCACCTCACCAAAATCTATTGCTACCACCATGGAAGAAAGTCCATCCTCACCTAGTTCATCTTCCCAATTTAAAGACTTTGATATCATTCCATCAAAAAAATTTGTATCAGTACCATTAGTTTAGGACCATTAACCTATCAACAAGGTGGCCAATCCAAAACCTTTCCCCTCATCCATCCTAAAATGATCAAAAATGATTCACCCACCACTCATACCATTCAACATCAAGATGATGATTCCATCCTCACATACCATGGTGTAGGAGACTCTTCTATCCATAAATATCTCCCTCCCAAAAATCAAACCATGCTTAATAAATCAACTATCAATGTTAACTTGGGGACCCAAGAAGATCTTCCTATCATTAAACTTGGCCAATCCTTAAAATTAGATGAGCAATGGAATTATCCTACCTTCCTTCAAGACTATAACATCATATTCATGTGGTCTTATCAAGACATGCTTGAGATTGACCCCTCCACTCTCTATAACATTGTTACCCATCTTGAGGCTAAGTCGATATGCCAAAAGCTTCATAAAATGCACCCTCACATAGTTCTTCTTATCAAATAAGAACCTCAACATATTTTGTCTGTTAACTTTATTAAACCCATTGGCTATCGATAATGGGTCTCTAATAGTGTCCCCATTACCAAACCCATAGGAGGACTCCATCTTTATGTGGATTTATATGACCTTAACCTTGCATACCCCAAAGATGACTTTATTTTACCCAACATCAACCAACTAGTTGATCTTATCACATGCCATGAGATGTTATCCTTCATGGTTAGCTTTTCAATATATACTTAGATCTTGATTGCCCCCTCAGATCAACATAAAACCACCTTCATTAATCGTTGGGGAACCTTCTACTATCAGGTCATGCCTTTTAGTTTAAAAAATGCATGAGTGACTTATCAACAAGCCACGACCTATATCTTTCATGATCTTATCTATAATATTATATAAAATTATGTGGATGATCTCAATAAATACAAACACTACAAGGATAATCTAGTTGTTATTCCTCTCATTTTTGATTGATTAATCCAATTCCATGTACATCTCAATCCTAAAAAATCCTTTTTAGGGTACTCTCTAAGAAGCTCCTTGGCTTTATCATTTCCCTTCAAGGAATTTAAATTGATCCTAATAAGGTTAAGGCCATCCTAGATATTCCTCCCCAAACAAACCTTAAACAAATTTTTAGTCTACAAGGAAAACTCTAATCTATCTGTCACTTCATCTCCTAGATATCAAATAGATGTTAACCCTTTCACCACCTCCTAAAGAAAGACACCTCTTTTAAATGTACCAAATATTGTCAATAAGCCATTGATTTACTCAAGGAGTACGTCCTTTCTCTACCCATTCTTATCCCACCTAGGGATGACCAATTTTTTCTACCTTTACATATCCACCACTGATCACTCTTTAGGTGCAATGTTGGCTCATCAAGATGAAAAAAACAAAGAAAAAGTTGTTTACTATATTAGCCGCATGCTTATAGAGTATGAGATAAGATATACCCATCCTAAAAATCTTTGTCTCACTTTCATTTTTATCACCTCTAAACTCTATCATTACCTTCTTAATCACAAAACATATGTTATTACCAACACTGACTTGCTCAAGTATATGCACTCTAAGCCATACCAAAATTAGCAAATGGATACATGGCTCATGCTTCTAGCTGAGTTCAATCTTGAGTTTCTTCAACAAAAATCTATTAAAGGGTGAGTCATCATTGACCAATTTTCCAAAGCTCCCCTCTTGGATAACCAACCCATTCCATTAACCTTTCTAGATAAGTTTATTATAACTCTTTCTCTAGAAGACCCTCCTTACCAAATTACCATATTTTTTTATGGCTCTAAGTACCAAGATGGTGGGGGTCTAGGCATAATTCTCATTCCACTTCATAGAGAACCTCTTCCACTTTCCTTTAAAATTGACTTAGAATTTACTAACAACATGGAAGAATATGAATCTTTGGTCATTGGTCTCCAAATCACTGTCACTTTGCGAATCAAAAACATTTCTATGTTTGATGATTCCTAACTTGTGATCAACTAGGTCAATGGGTCTTATTAATGGAAAAATGATATTTTTAAAAAGTATAAACTACTTGTTAAAAAAAATTTAACATCTTTTAATGTTACCAAATTCAACTAGTACCCCAATCTACTAACAAATTTATGGATACAATGGCCTCTCTTACCTCTCAAATTCCCTCTCAACCCACTAAATCTAAACTATTTTTCACCATTCATCACTTCATCAGGACTTCATATATCAATTCAGACCTTCATACCATTTGTAGTGTGGAGGCATCTCCTTCAAACATCTAGTATGACCAAACTTTTAACTACCTTAACCTTGGCATCATTCCACCTAACCTCTCAAAAAATGCATGAAAAGCCTTCATGTAGGGTACCTCTCATTATAACATACTGGGGGGAATCCTTTACAAATGTGGCTTTGACAGCTTTCTTCTCCATTTTTTTGAATTCATGAGATTCCCCATGCTATTAAAGAAACTCATGATGGAGTTTATGGGGGAAACTTTAGTGGCCTTATTATCACTAAAATAATCCTATGCCTATGCTACTGTTGATGATTAAAATTGTGTTATTTCTAACACCAACAATGGGAAGTTTTAGGAATGTGGGACTTGTAACCTGAAATAACCTCTAGATTTTAAAGAAGTTGGATCTTCTTTATATCAAGGGTATAATGGGAAAAGGGATAGGAATTAAATAAAAACACAAGTACAACTAAATAAAATCTAACTATGGTGACGTGGCTGAATTTAATTTTACCCTTAAGCACAGTGAAGCTATATGTAAGATTCAATTACATTAAAGAGTGAACAAGGCATGATCAATGTAAAAGATGAAAAACAATAGAAACAGAAGCTCACAACTTAGACTAATTAGGTAGTGACACAAAAAATTATCAACAAAGGCACATAACTCACTTTTCTTATTAATTCTCCAATCACATAAAAGGCATAGAAACATGCAAAGTTACATAGACTTTCTAACTCAAGAAAATAGAATAAAGGCAAATGATATTCTTGATCACAGCTAAAAAAGTCTAAAAACTCTTGACAATAATCTCTTGCAGAAAATTCTCTCTATCTTCTGATGATCCTTCTGGTGATCTTTGCACCCCTATTTATAATATTGTATTAGCTTTGGATTGTTTGCATGTTCCCAATCTAACGGCCTAATTGAACACTAACTGAACTAGAAGTGTGTAACATGGGATATTTCTTATATCTAAAATGTTCTATCTTCCTACAATTTCATTGGCTAAAATAGATACCCAGGATGCTTCCCACTTTCAAACAGGAGAGGACACTTGGATGATTTCTTCTTTCTACTTGAAAACCTTCTTATTATTCAGGAGGGATCATAAAATGACACTTGGCATGTTCCACAGCAATTATCAAAGGCACACGGCACTTTTCATGTAACTTATACTCTTTACTGTGTCTTCACTTTGGAGTGTTCCATCCTTGACATCTATCACCATTTGCTTCTCCAAAATTTTAACAACTTAATAGAAAATGGGACACACAACACTTCTCGCTTGAGCAACTTCAAAAGGGAATAGGGATAGGTGGCACTTTCCATGCATCTTTATCAAGGGACATGTGGTAGTCTCCACTACTTTTAGCTACCCTTTGAGAATCCTATGGAAGGTGACACTTGGTGGTCTCCGCATCGATTTATCTATACTATATAAACATTTGGGCCTCATTTCATATTTACATAGATGGTAACACTTGGTGGCTCTCGCTTGCCTCAAAAATAGAACTCAGGACCCACCATAATCTTTACTTATCAATGAAATAAAATGAAGATAATTTAGGTGTTGACACATTGTGTCTTCTAATTTCTTCAACTAGAGATACGTGGCATCTTCCATTGCTTTTAGAAAAGCATATTGAAACCTTCTATGGTAGCCACCTAGTGCCTTCCATTTGATTATGAGAAAATCTTGATTGAAAATAAGCTTTTGAGAAATATAAGAAACATGAGATGTAGATGTTGACACTTGTTGAATTCCGCTAAATTACTATGAAACATGTGGCACATCTCAACCAACTTTTATAAATTATGAAAGGTGCCTTAGCCAATGACACTTGGCAGCTTTTGTGTGATTTTGACACTTAGACAAAATTGAGGTGAAAAGAAATTTGAACCCGTGCTCTGAGTCAAAACTTCACTATCTTGAACCAAAGTGTGTAGGGACAAATTTTTTGATCACACAACTAAAAATCAAAATAAAATGTAGAGTATTTTTTACTCTATAGTTATTGGCAACCCCAAGGGCTTTTGAGCCTGCTCAAAAAGAATCCACAACTCCCACATGATTAAATTATGACAAAAACAAATCACAACTTTAGTAGGGCTGTCTGATAAGTAGACTACTCATCATTAGATAATCCCTACTTATTTTTCAATTCGTGAAAGGCTAAATCAAGATTGATAATATCTTTGTGTGAAAAATTTTGCAAAATCTAAATGGTAGCCTTCAATTTGAATTCAAGTTGGGAAATAGGAATCAAAATGGCTTCTATTTTAGGTACTGATGAATCATCTTTTAAATCCTAAAAAACTACCTGATCATTCTACCTAGCTAGCAACAAAAGTTTAATTTCTTCAATCATCAACATAGTGTTGTCATTAGGAAAAGGAGAAGGAAGACCTAATTTCACCAAATCTTTGATGTGTTGTTTCATTTCATTGATTTCTTATTTCATCACATCTAGAATTTCTCTATAATTGATTGCTATGAAGTTGTAATTAAGAACCTCATTCACTCATTTAGTAGTGACCATTCTATCATTAATCCCTGTTATTGACAATGTTCTATCAGTTGCATCATATAGCTTTTACAATAGCATTTGGGAGTCCAACACTCTCTCAGAGATAGTGGACAAAGTGTCTTCTACTGAAGTTTCCACCTTTTTGCACAATTTTTGTGCATTTAGTAGAAAGTTTAGAGAAGGTATAAGCTGAGTATCTCCTGAGAGATTCTGTTCCATATTGATTCATAAATCTCCTTTACTAGATTTAACACCCCTACATTCTTTAGCCTATTAGCCAATTCAAGTGTCAATTGTTCTGCCCTTTGTCACTCGGCTTGAAGTTGGGCCTGAATAGCCATGGTATTATTCTACTCATTCAATAGCTTATATTGAAGTTGAGTAACCTGTAGAATGCTTTCTTCACATTTTTCTTGAAATGCTGCCTTTTCCCACTATAAAGTTGTCACTACATCCTTCACCTGCATTAGCCCTACTTTCAAAGAATCATTTTGGGCCTAGATAGCCTGGTGAGTCTGAAGAGAAATAGTATCTTGCAACTATTTATTAAGACTCTCTATTTCAATATTCTTAGTATTGATCTTTGTGGTCAAACTACTATAGTTTGCCTTCTCTTTGGCTAGATCAGCCTCCATCTTCTATAGCTTCCTTGATATTTTCAAATAATATTTAGCTATTGTAGAAGTAGATTCATTTAGTAGCTCGAAGCTATCTTGTGGTCTAAACATGGACATGTCTATAGACACTACATTCATTGTGTAATCCTCTGGCTACATCTACTCATTTGGCTTGACTATATTTGGTGACAAATGGGTCACTATCAGTTACTATTGAATTGGGTCAAATTGCAACCTCAAATGTGGTGTAGCAAGGGCTTTATTCTCTTTGATCTTCTTTTTCTCCCTTTAGGCTTCCCTCACCTTCCTAGCAGCATCTGCTTGAGTTTGGAAGGTAGAAAGAGAGGCAATGTGCCCACCCATAAAAGGAAAACCTTGTGGCAAGCCATATGGAATAGCCAATTATTGGCTATGGGCAATCTGAGGAGGTACTTTCTTGGGAAAAGAGGGGGAAAAGTGAGGTAATGATATGGCTTGATTTTGGATAGAAGGGGGAAAATGAGAAATAGATATAGCAGAGGTGGTAGGGGATGGCATTAGGCTAGATGGAATCATCACCCCTAAAGGGGAAGAGAGAGATTAAAAAGAAGGAGAAACAATACTTACCTGAGGAACAACCAAAGTACTCTGTGATTGGTGTTGTGAGGGTTTTTTCCTCTCCTCTGAATCAAGTTAGAACCTCAACCTTTTATATCTCCTTGGTGTTTCTTCTTCTGGCTATGTTCCCTTCTCTTCAATACTTCCCACTGTTGCTAGTGGTGCTTGTGTAGAACTAGAATCTCAACGATTGACGCTGATGGAGAAGATTTTGGTGGTGAAGATACCACACCCTTTTGTTTTTTGATGGTACTAAGAGATTGGGGCCAAATAGTTACAACAACTACTACTAAAGTTTGCACTGGGGCTTACGATGTTTGACTGGACTCTACTCTAGTTTATAGATCTCCACCCTGTGTCTACAAATTGCTTATATCAGGGCTAGACATAGGAGACAGATCACATTCATCCCAAAATTCCTCCCATTTCTCATCTGAATCCACATTTCCAAAAGAGTGGGTTGTCTCATAAATCTCTTGCCTATATTTCCAATAGGCTTCTATTTTTTCATCATTCCAGTCTTTATTCTTTAAGGCTCTTCATAAACTAGAAGCCATTCTGATTTTGGGGTCAAAATCTCTTTGCTTAACATAAAAGGTTTCCCATGGTCTATTTTGTTGAAGAGGTAAATCCATCAATTCAACATAAAACTCAGGAATATCCTCCCTAGGATTTTTTCTATTTTTCCAAAAGGGGTGGCCCTCATGTGCAATTCTAGCAACAACCCTATTAGTCCTGATCCATGAATCTATGAAACCATTTGGGTCATATACCCATTTATCTTTAATTAGAAAGAAACCCAGGAAGGCTAAATTTCTAATCAACACAATCTTAGCATCTCTGGCCTCTAGTGCCATGTTGTTTGTCATCCATGGGACATCATACATTTTCCTCTTCTTATTCCCAAAGCCATATTCAGTATCTACCATAGATGCCTATTTGGTGACCTCTAAGAATGCTAACCTAAGAGTCAAAATCTTAGGTACCAACAATGGTTTCCCACTAAAACCATTAACTCTAATAATAGTATGGTGTGATCCAAAAAAGTAATCACAAGGGATAGGGCAATTGGTCATAAGGTTTGATACACTTGGAAACAATCTATTTATAACTAGTTATGGGCTTAGATGACAAAAATTAGGGGCCACAAAGAGTTCCTAGAATTCATATGGGTCACTAGTTTTGGACAAAATATGGGTCCATGCAGACACAGGAGTGGTCTTATGTAGACCAAAGCTTGGGTCATACATGTTTAGATGCATGTGTTGGGAAAATATGCTAGAGTTCTGATACAACATAAGGTGAAACAAATAAGAGGAATACTTGAAAATCCCTTTAGCTCTAAACTGGGCAAGTTGTTCCACCATTGAATATGCAATCTACTCAAAGAAATCAAGCCAATACTCCTGAGTCTTGTCAACAATTTTCAATCTGAAGAGGATAGCCATTTGTTCCTTGTAAATGGTTATATCATCTTTCATTCCAAAAATGAAAGCCATCATGGAAAGTGCATCTTAACTAGCTTGGGCAAATTGTGCTCTTGTTGTTGGCAATGTCAGCACAATAGTATCATCATCGCCTAATTGTAGCTCTATTTTTAGAAACCTCAATTGAGTATTGACATTTGCCCATGTTTTCTTCATCTTGACAATGGTGGGAAATGTGGCTGTCTTGTCATGGTATAGGGCCAACATGTCTCTAATAGCCTTTGGTGTAATTTACACTATGAATGGACCCTATTATATGGTATTTAAAGGTGCATGAAACAATATGGTGCATATTTCAACCAAGTCAGGACATGGATGCACACTTGGGATAATGAATTCTGATAGTTGGGAAGTCCATATCCTCATTGCAAATGTCTCTTATTGTCCCACCTTGGCCCTTTAAAGACACCTTTGATGTGCCCCTTCTCTAAGAGTTTTGCTACTAGTTCTTTGAAAAATTGGGTCCATGATTCCTTCTGCATAGTCTTTTACCTTTGCTAGGTCATTTGCTTGACCAACTTCAGGGACTCTAGTCCGTGGGTAGGTCTTTAATGGTTGTGTAGGGGCTAAAGCATATGATTTTCTTGTAAGAAACTTATCAAGTGATTCATAAATCCTAGACCCTTGTTGCGAAGACTGTACTCCCTCCATATCTATATCTATTCTTGAAAATAGTGAACTATGGTAATAGGTATGAAGCTTTTGCAATAAGGAAACACTTTCACTTAAGCAGGTTTGCTATGAGCTAAAAATGCAAGTAGCAGGGGTTTTCTAGCAAATGCAAGAATTTTTGAGAAACTATAAGCCTTAACTCTTGCTATGAGATATTTATTGACCCATCAAGTCTCAAAATGGAATTAAACTTGGATAACTGTTAGCAAATCTTACTAAATCTTCATGGAATAGCGAGTTAGACACGTCATGCAAGTGGTTGTGTAAGGTACCTTGGGGAATTTAAGATTTAGGAGATATTTAAAGTGTCAGGATTTTTTGAAAATTTTGAGAAAAACTCTGAGTTTCTGCTACGTGTTCAAAGAACACTTATTTCAAATAAAGAGCAAGA
This sequence comes from Torreya grandis, assembly GCA_037957365.1. Taxonomy (NCBI): domain Eukaryota; kingdom Viridiplantae; phylum Streptophyta; class Pinopsida; order Cupressales; family Taxaceae; genus Torreya; species Torreya grandis. The sequence goes on from JARHVA010002154.1 coordinate 1,187,970, forward strand.
AAGAAAATGGGAAAACAAAACAACTAGGAAAGGGAAACTATCTAACTATAATACATTAGAGACACAACTTAACTAAAATGCTTCAAGCAGATCCCATTCACATGAATCTCTTCAGGTTCACCTTCCATTGTTTCTAGCTCAAATGAATTCTTCTATTTGCATGCATGAATTTTATAGGGGCCAGTCCATAATGCTTCAAATTTAGTATGTTGACCCAGCTTGGTGGCTCTTATATCCCATTTCAAAACAATTGAGCCTACTTCAAAATGGGTATTTGAAGTCCTTTTATCAAAGAAAATTTTAATTTTTTTATGCTTAATTAATGAATCATGTGCCGCATTCCTCTTTTCCTGAACCTCTAAAAGTTCAGCAAGTCTAACCTGCATGGGGCCATTTTCTTCAATTTCAATCTATTTTATCAGTTGGAGAGTAGGAATTTCCAAGATTAAAGGTATTACAATACGCTTTCCATATACCAATTCATATGGGGACATTTTTTTCACCTGCTTAGGTGTAATTCTATCATCCCACAGTGTTATATTTAGCACGTTATGCCACTCTTTGTGATGGTCAGCCCCTATTCTCTTGATGAGTCTAATCAGATTCTTATTAGTTGATTCTACCAAACCATTACCCTGAGGGTAATAATTAGAGGAAGTTTTTAGATATATTCCATGCTTCAATGCAAAGTTAGATACTTTAGATCCTAAAAATGCTTTAGCATTATCTAAAACTATAGTGCAAAGAGCCCCAAAGCAAGTAGTGATACTCCCTAAAAAGTCTAGGATCACATTTTATGTTGCTTCTTTAAGTGGCACTACCTTAGTCCATCTAGTGAAATAATCTATGGTAGTTAAGATCCATTTATGACCCATACTAGATACTAGATTTATCATTCCAATGAAATCAAGACCCCATTGAGCAAATGGTTCATCAATAATTATAGGACTGAGAGGCATTGCTGCATTCCTTCGCATCCCCACATAATATTGACAAGATTGACATTTTTAAACCAGTTGCTAATAGTTTGTAAATAAATTAGGCTATAAATAACCTACCTCACTTATCTTTATGGTTGTGGTGTTTATAGAAAAATGTCCACCTGAGACTCCATGATACATTTCATGCAGTATTTTCTTAGCATCATCTTTCTCTACACATCTTAAAAGTTTGCCATCAAAATTTCTTTTGAAAAGAACTTGTTCAATTAAAAAAATGCACTCCTTACATCCTATATTATCTCTTCTTGTTTTGAGGGAGTTCTCTTGGGTAAATCCCATATTTCATAAAATGAATCATGTTTGTTACCTAGGAGTTCTGATCAACCTCTTGTATCCTTAATACAGTTTCCTTTTCCATTTCTAAATCTATTTCCCCAAGTATCATCTTTTCAAGCTCTTGAGTCATGTATTAGTATAACCCTCTACCTCTGACTAACTTAGTGGGTTTGACCTCTATATCATATTCAAGGATCTTTTTTTATCTAGTTTTCTCTTTTTTTAGTAATTTTACCCTCCATAATGTATTCTTTGACACTTGGGTGAGCCACAAGTATCAAAATCTTACTTCTTGATACTATATGCTTGAATTTCTTGAGGTATTTTACCATAGCATATGCTTGCTTTTCAACAAATTTGTATTTGGTTTCATATTCCCTAAGATTCCTTGAGAAAAAGGCTATTGGATGCTCTCCCTCTTGTCTATCATCTTTTTGTGTTAGAATAACAACAATATTGAGCTCTCCTCCATAGACATACATTACAAAAGGCTTAGAAAAGTTTGGGTTTCTAAGTACTGGGGCTATTGAGATAGCTTTATTGACCTCTTCAAAGGCTTGCCTTCCTTCTGTAGTCCATTTGAAAATTAGGTCTTTTTTCAACAAGTGTGTCACTGGTCTTACTAAGCCTGCAAAGTCAGATATGAACCGACAGATGAAATTAATCTTTCCAAAGAAAGATTGAATTGCTTTCTTATTTACTAGAAGAGGTAAGTTCATTATAGCTACCACTCTCTTTGAATCTATGGACACTCTTTTAGATACTATATGTGCCAATAATTTACCTTGAGGTATGGTGAAGATGTATTTCTTAGGATTCAAGGATATTCTAAATTCTTGACATTTTTTTAAAAATAGATTCTAAATGATCAAAATGATCAACAACATTCTTGGAGAAAATAGTAAGATCATCAAGATAAATCAGGATGATTTTATTTATAAGTTCCCCAAATGCTACATCCATATCTCTTTGAAAAGTGGCTCCTACATTTGACAGGCCAAATGGCATCTTAGCATATGTAAATGTTCCCCATTTGGTAGTAAAATTAGTCTTGTATTGGTCTTCATCAGCCAACCAAATCTAATTATATCCAGAGAAACCATCTAGTAAGGAAAATCTCTCTGATCCAACCACAGTCTATAAAATTTATTCCATAGATGGCAACGGATAGTGATCTTTCAGAGATGCTCTATTCAAGTCTCTAAAATCTACACAGAGTCTTATGTCACCATTATTTTTCCTGACTTGTACTAGATTTGATACCCAAGTTGAGTGTTTGATTAGAAAAATTATTTTGGAATCTAAAAGTTTCTATAACTCATCTACCATTAGAGATTCAATCCTTGGATTTACTGGCCTCTACTTATGTCTGATTGGCTTAGATCCTTCAGTCAGTTCTATTGTGTGCTGAATGATGTCTCTATTATATCCATAAAGGTCTTCATAGCTTCAGGATATGACTCTATCATATCTTTTGCATAAGTTAATTAGTCTTTTTCTTTCCTCTTGAGTTGTAGAATTTCCAATTTTTAATTTTCTCCCTTCACTCACCTCTATTTTAGAATAATTTGCTTTGTTTACTTGGAACCTTTTCTTCTCTAGGCCTACATCTTCTGAATCAAATAGGTTTTCTAAAGTGATTAAGCCTTTTGGAAACTTATTATTCTTTAATTGTATAATTTGATCCCCATATGCCTCTTCAATTTTTGGTTGCAATTGATCAGCAAACTCCCCTGATTGTTGCAAGAATGAGAGTACTTGAGAATAATTTTCAAATACTTGCCAATTCTCATCATTATCTGGGATAGTTGGTCTTACTATACCTTTTACTAACTCATTATTAACTAATAGGCTAGTTTCTGGATCAAACTGTGAGCCAATCTGTGCCATCCTATCAGCTTCAAAATTTTGGGTTCTTGGAACTACTTCAATATTGAAAGATTCAAAATCTTCTATTAAGTCCCAAATTTTATGTCTATAAGATCTCATCCTTACATTTTTGGCTATTGCCTTTTCCCTAATTTGCTTTACCACTAATTATGAATCTCCTTTTACTATTAAATTATTTATTCCCTTTTTCTTGGCTAAAATGAGCCCATGAACTAAAGATTCATATTTAGCATCACTATTTGTACAAGCAAATTGGAAATGAATATCTCTCAAAATTTTCTTCCCATTTGGAGCAACAAGACAAATTCTTGATCCAACACCACTTTTACTTCTAGCCTCATCAAAATTTAAGGTCTAGATTTCTGAATCTTTTTTAGATTCTTGAGTAGTTGGTGTCTCTTCCCTTAAAACATTTGGGATTTCATGATCTTCATAAAAAATGACATAAGTACCCAAACTAGTAGAATCATAATTTCCATATGGATCACTATGCATCATAGCTAACAAATGGTTATTTTCCTCTTCTTGGTCATTTTCAGCCCAGTCACCCAACTTTTCAACAAAAACCCTTTCTTCTTTATTTAACATATCATGATCTACCTCTAATTTTGATGTTGGTTCATTAGTGATGTGATCCTTTGATAGTGGTTCAGATAGAATTTTCATCTTTGAACCATATTTGGTTCTTAGGATGAGGTGAGACCAATCAAGGGAAATATATCCTCCTATTTTGGCTATAAAGTCTCTTGATAAACATAAACCAAAAATAGGAGGTATATCTATGACTACTACATCTTGATTGACAATTATATTGGGACAAGTATATAATTTCAATGAGAGTTGTTTAATTCTCCCAATTATTTGTACAGATTTGCCATCTAGCTACATAACTCCTTTAGTAAGTGGTTCATACTTTATTTTCAAAGCATCAACTATTTGCTTAGGCATTACTGTAGTACTAGCCCCTAAATCTATCAATGCATTATGCAAGAGTTTCTTTCCAACTATCAGAGTCAAATAGAAGGGCTCTGGTTTGGATTTACTTACCTCTACTACATTGTTCACAAAGGTTATTGTCGTCAGAGGAACTGTGTCCTTGAGCTTTTCTTTATCAACAAGTCCTTCTTTGGTGCCATTATGTTTAGGCATTGCTTGGCCTTGTAGAGCTTCTTGTAACAACATATTTTGTTCAGGAATAGCTAGTATGTCCCATATTAATACTTGTGTTGGACTCCTCTTCAGCTATTCCACCACATTCATTGGTCCTAATGCTTGAGTTCTTTGAAAGTAAAGATATCTTGATTTTTCTTGAATTTGTGCAGGAATCACTTGGTTATGTACTGGTTGAGGCACTTCTTATTTTATAGCTGTGTTTCATTGACCTTGAAATGGAGGATTCTCCATAACTTGACTATTTGCAACTTTAGGCTATTCCATCATTCTTCTCTTTGATCTAGTATAGTAATCAGATTACACCACTGGTTTCTTGGAAGTAGAAGCTTCATTCAAGAATACTGATTCTTCATCTTCAACCCATGAAAACAAAGCATGTTCAGGGGCTATTTCTTCTTCATTTTGCAAAGACATCCCTTGCATCTGAGCCATCAGGATTGAATTTTGCATACCAGGAGACTGATAAGTTTGTGCATCTGAAGTACTAGCAAATTGTCCATCCATTCTTCTTTGCTCTACTATATTTTGTTGTAGATTATCCATGGGACAATCTCTAGGTGTATGAGTAGTATTACAAGGAAAACACTAGGCATTGGTGTTATCTACATAATTATTTTTCCCTTGAACAATCTTCCTATTTGAATTTAGGGGAACAGTCTGTGAGGGTGTAGGGACTGTAACTAATTGGTTTGCTAGTTGAGGGTTATTTTGCCTTTAATGACCCTAATATTGGTTTGCTAGTTGAGGGTTATTTTGCCTTTAATGACCCTAATATTGGTTTGGCTGTGATGGAAATCTATTTCCTTGATAGACCTGATATTGAGGTCTGGGGTAAGGATTCCTGTTGTCTTTTTATATTAATTAGCTCATTAGAAAATGTCTTCAAGATATTCTTGATATCATCCATCTCAGATGATTAGATAGGGACAAATTATTTAGCAGGTTGTTGAGGATATTTATACATAGATGCAGGTGGGTCTATGGAATTGGATGCTTCTTGAGGTAATGGCAAGGTAATCTCTAGAAACATGGGCATGGGAGGCCTTGGGGGCAACTTTCTAGCATCTATTAAATTATTTTCAGCTCTGACTACATAGTCATAAGCTTATGGCAGAGTTTGACCTCCAAGTGACTGAATCATGACTGATATATCTAAATTTAGAGCCTTAAGATAAAATACTATAGCCATACCTGGTAATGGTCTAGCTATAGTAGGAATCCTTTCCCAAGTCTTTTGAAATATAGAATTGAAGTCAGTCATTGCTTCTTGTGGTGCTCTTTGAATAGTAATCAATTGTTGCAATAGAGAATATTTATCACCCTTTTCTTCAAATCTTTCAAAGAAAAGATCTCCAAGTTGATCCCATGTAGATATTATATTTGGAGTCAAGGATTGGTACCATTCCAGAGCCTTCCATTTAAAAGAAGCTGCTAATAATCTTATAGCCACATTCTGCTATGTGACCACATGTATACCACAAACATCAGATACATCTTGAAGATGTTATTCAAGTGTTTTAAAATCTTTCCCACTGAAATTGGGTAGATCCTTCAAGGCTTTTACTGGAATAGGGTCCCAAGTGGCTAGTGGTATTGGTAAGATCAAAGGACTACGAGTGTTCCAACTTGCATAATTCCTTGGGGGTATAGGAGCTCCCATATTTACTCTTTGTATTGGTATAAACTGATTGACTCTTCATCTCAGACTAGTTACCAATGGTGGAACTAGAATACCTACATTTACAGTAGATTGAGATCTTGTCACTTGCCCACAGCTTTGACTCCTTGTAGCTCTCTAGTTCATACGGTCTTGAAAGACACTTTAAGATGGTGTCCCACCAGGCATGCCAAAAAAAATTTGATGATTAAAATTGCATTGTTTCTAACACCAACAATGGGAAGTTTTAGGAATGTGGGACTTACAACCTGAAACAACCTCTAGATTTTAAAGAAGCTGGCTCTTCTTTATATCAAGGGTATAATGGGAAAAGGGGTAGGAATTAAATAGAAACACAAGTGCAACTAAAGAAACTCTAACTATGGTGATGCACCTAAATTTAATTTGACCCTTAAGCACAGTGAAGCTATATGTAAGATTTAATTGTATTAAAGAGTAAACAAGGCATGATCAATGTAAAAGATGAAAAATAATAAAAATAGAGGCTCACAACTTAGACTAATTTTGTAGTGACACAAAAAAATATCAATAAAAGCACAGAACTCAATTTTCTTATTAATTCTCTAGTCACATAAAAGGCACAAAAACATGCATAGTTACATAAACTTTTTAACTCAATAAAATAGAACAAAGGCAAATGATATTCCTGATCATAGCTAAAAAAGTGTAAAAACTCTTGAGAATAGTCTCTTGCAAAAAATTCTCTCTATCTTCTGATGATCCTTCTGGTGATCTCTACACCCCTATTTATAGCATTGGATTAGCTCTAGATTGTTTGCACATTCCCAATCTAATGGCCTAACTGAACACTAACTGAACTGGAAGTGTCTAACACAAGATATTTCTTAGATCTAAAATGTTCTGTCTTCCTACAATTTCATTGGCCAAAATAGATACCCAGGATGCTTCCCACTTTCAAACGGGAGAGGAAACTTGGCCGATTCCTTCTTTTTACTTGAAAAACTTCTTATTATGTAGGAGGGACCATAAAATGACACTTGGCATGTTCTGCAACAATTACCGAAGGCACACAACACTTTTTGCATAACTTATACTCTTTACTGTGTCTTCGCTTAGGAGTGTTCCATCTTTGACATCTGTCACCAACTGCTTCTCCAAAATTTTAACAACTTAATAGAAAATGGGACCCATAACACTTCTTGACTAAGCAACTTCAAAAGGGAACAGGGATAGGTGGCACTTTCTGTGCATCTTTATCAAAGGACATGTGGCAGTTTCCACTACTTTTAGCTACCCTTTGAGAATCTTGTAGAAGGTGACACTTGGTGGTCTCTGTGTCACTTTATCTATATTATAAAAACATTTTGTCTTCATTTCATATTTACACAGATGGTGACACTTGGTGGCTCTCACTTGCCTCAAAAATAGAACCTGGGACCCACCACAGTCTTTACTTATCAATGAAACAAAATGAAGATAATTCAGATGTTAAGACATGGCATCTTCTACTTTCTTCAACTAGGGATACATGGCATCTTCTGTTGCTTTTAAAAAATCATATTGAAACCTTCTGTGGTTACCACCTGGCACCTTCTATTTGATTTTGAGAAAAGCTTTATTGAAAAGAAGCTTTTGAGATGTATAAGAAAAATGAGATGCAGATGCCGACACTGGTTACATTCTGCTGAGTTACTATGAGACACATGGCACGTCCTGACCAAATTTTATAAATTATGAAAGGTGCCTCAGCTAATGACACTTGGTAGCTTCCACATGATTTTGACACTTAGACAAAATTGAGGTGAAAAGAAATTTGAGCCCGTGCTCTGAGTCAAAAACTTCATTGTCTTGAACCAAAGTGTGCAGGGACAAAATTTTGGATCACGCAACTAAAAATCAAAATAAAATGTAGAGTATTTTTTTACTCTACATCTACTATTTGCCTACCCTAAATCAAGACTATTGTGACTATGTAAATAAGTGTGTCAAATGTCAACCACATGATAACTTACATCACACACCCACTCATGAACTTTAGGTATAAAAAGTTTACTATCCCTTCTCATAGTGGGGGTTTGATATCATTGGAGAAATCAATCCTCATTCATCTCAATGACACCAATACATCATCATCACTACTGAATATTTCACTAAATGGGTGGAGTTCATCCCCCTTATCTCAATCAAAGCCAAAAAAATTATCGATTTCATTAATCACCATATCATCTATCATTTTGGTGTCCCTAAAAAAAATTCATTGATAATGGGAAATCCTTCAAAAACAAGAAATTTCAAGTCCTTTATGATTCTTTTGGAATCAAACTCAGCCACTCTTCACCTTATCATCCACAAGCAAATGGATAGGTGAAAGCTTGTAATAAAACACTCATTAAAATATTAACCAAAGTTTTAAATGCTTTAGGTCGAGATTGGCACCTACACATCCCATTCACTTTATGGACCTATCACACTAACATTCAAACCTCCATGGGTGCTACACCTTTTTCCCTAGTCTTTGGCACAAAGGCCATCTTACCTCTCAAAGTCTACATCCCCTCTCTTTACATATCCTTACAAGACATCATTTATGATAATGATTATTATCAAGAACACCTCACACACCCTAAATTTATTAATGAGAATCACCTTGCTACCCTTAACCATCTTTGCATCTACCACAATAATATCACCCATGTTTATAAAAAGCATTTGAAAGAATGGGAGTTCAATATTGGAGACCTCATCCTTAAAGAAAACCAATATGTAAAAAATATGGAGAAAAGAAAAAAGGGAAAGTTTGATTTCAATTAGCTTATACCCTATATCATTACCAATAAGTATGGATTAAGAGCTTATTATTTATCCTATATTAAAGGTAAACTAGAACCTAAGCCTCTCAATACTTCACATCTACACCCTTTCTACTATTAAGGAAGATCTGATAAACCTTTTTTTTAAACTTAAGCTCATCCTTTGGATTATGAGATTCTCACCTTCCTTACCCTATTACCCTATTCCTCTTGGGAACATGTGATTATAATAGACCCATGTGATTATTTGTCATAATTTTTGGCCTAATATCAAACATGGGTACCATGGCTCTACCCATGACATGGTTCTCATGTATACTTTTCATCTTTAACTAGATGAAACCCCATGGTTACTTATTTCTCCCAAACCACTTTCCATTACCTCCTAACCACCTTTTGTGGTAAAAATCTTTCCCCTATAATGTTGACCTCTAATCTTGGATAGATGGGTCCATGTATAAAACAACATTCAAATATTCTACATGGGATATAAAACATTATTTAGGTTTATTTTCTTAAAGATAAACCATTCCCTCAAAGTATGGATACCAAATAAAATCAAAATAGATAGACTAATTCCTTAAAGGACAACTATAAAACAATTATTCATACTTAGACCACTCCTTCAAAGGATGGCTAAGCCAAAATGTCAGAAATAATCTATTCATACAAGCCACAATCAGCTCAATCGGCTCAATCAAAGCACTCTAAGATTCCCAAATTGATCAACTTCACTCTTTTCATAAAATCAAGCAATAAATGACCCTCATTGAAATAAATTTATCCAACAAAAGGGTCACAATTGACTCTCTCATAAAAAGATATTTTTTTAGGCTTCCCACATCGATCAGTCTACACCGTGCAAAGACATGGAGTTGTATGTTTGGATTCTTAGGTCACGTATCAAAAGGGCACTAGGTTCCTACACCATCCCTTTCCCTCCATTTACCTATCATCCCATTTTCCTATATACCATATATAAATCAAAAGAATATGAGCTCACTTGGCACCCTATGTTTATGATGACATCTTTTCACTAAAATCGTGCTAATCTGAAGCATATAAAAGGTTAATTTTCATTAAGATCATTCCACCCCAGGTTTAATAGGGTCTAAGCCAATAAACCCCACATGCCTTTTTCTTATTTTCTATTATATTGGTTTACAAGGGCATTGTTTCTCATCATTCCTTTTCTCACATTTAGTTTATTACCTACACTTGTTTTATATGTTTTTATTAAAATGTTAAATCCTACCTATACTTACCACAACAATATTAAAGCAGAACATAATCCATAATGCACAATATCTCATGAACCATGGAATCAAAATAAATATATTGTACCAACCATTTTCTTTCACAAGTTACATCACATTCACACATTATTTAAATATCAAAGCATGTACATCGTAAGCATTAACCACACATTAGAATCTGTCCATATAATCCAAATCACATCATCATCAAACCATATATCATCACATGCCTATATTAAGAACATAAATCTAAATAATTATCATGATCATGACCTCATAAACTATCATCAATATCTGAATCACACATCAACATTAATCATAAATCATCACAACATAAACATGTAAGTATACATATCATAAAACATATAAGCATAATCATCATAAAATATCTAAATAACCTCATATAAATCATCTGAATTAGATACATCAATATATGTCAATACATATATATATATATCTCTTGCTCATGTAAATTTCACATTGATGGCACATGGGTTGGTATCAAAATACATATATACATATCAATAATATATATATAAAATCTCATCATGGACCTACACCTAGAGTACCATTAACATTGGCCCCCTCTATACGTGTACCTAGTGGTGGTCCCCCTGGGACCCCTATCTGACCCACTATCACCAACTATTGACTTGGGGTACCCAGCATAGCCCCACCACCCATGCTATCTCTATAATAATTAAACCTCCTGACATGGGGAAAATGATCAAATACCATCACCTCATAATAATGAATCTCATATATAGTGGCTAAATAATGTGATCATGGCACTAAATCTACTATCCCTCCTACTAATACTATCCTACCCACACCAATATACCCCTGTAATGTACCTACCTATCCCTAAAGACTAGCTACCTATCTATATAAAGTAATGACCTAGGCTTATGCCTAGTCCCTCTCTATTGTCATAGCCCCTACCTATCCCTGTAGAGTTGTAATTTAGCCCTACAGTGTAGCCACCTACCCCTGTAATGCTATAATCTAGGCTTGGGCTATAGTCAATGTCATATCTACCTATGGATCACCCTATGTAGGCCCTATTCAAGATAGATATCCATGTGTCTCTGACCCCCATTGCCCTAACCAAAATTAGCTACTATATATCTACCTTGGAACCATGTAGGACAATCAACTATGATGCCTATGTCATCTCTCACTCTATCAAGAAGATACTCATAAACTAACTCCTCTTCTTATGGCTGTGGATCTAGTAGTAAAAAATCTACATCCTCCCTCTTATACTATGAAAAATTAGGAGGAATACCCTATACGAGTCTAAACTATCTCCACACTCTCTAAAATGGAATGCACTCCATATTGCCATCTAATCTACCATATACCCATCTCCAGCTCTGTAATGAATATGTATGGTATCTATATCCAACCCACATAGGCCAAGTCATGTATGTCAAATACAAACTATATCTACAAAAACTAATCCCTCTAAGGCATCTTGAAATCAATCATTGTCCCTCACACCACCACTATCCCCTATCATCGCCCTATATCTCTTCCACTAATAAAATCCAACTCTATAGTCCATCGATAAGCAACCCTATATAGGCAAGCCTAATGGTCTCAACACCCATATGTGATTATATGACCCAATAATGGAGTAAAAACCCTACATTGATACCATAATGCCTATCTACTTTGAATCCCCATATCTCTCTATAAATTTACACTAATAGAACCTGAGGTCCATCTAAATATCATCCTCCCATGTACCAACTCCATAAGTACCCCTAATAAAACATAAGGGAACATCCTTCCAATTAAATATGGTAGATAATAACAAGTCACTACTAGCTATATCATTGTTAATAGGTGCCTCTCTCCCAAGGCAAGCTAGTATAATAACTTAATGTTAAATACACTTGCATGAAATTGTGCATCTACTATATCATACTTGTATAATTACTCCATACATTCATTTATATCCTCATTATCTATATGGTAGATAGGGTCTTCATAGATAGGAAACCATGTGATTTGGTGCACATCCTCTAATAAGATGTTCATCTCCCCTATTGATAGCTAGAATGTGTTAGTCACCGGGTCCCATCTCTCAATGAGAGTGACTATCATCATGACATCTCTAGGAAGGAACTAATATTGGCATATCACTCTAAAACTAACTACCTCCATGTGTCCCCAATCTTATTCTGACATAGCATATTACTCCTCTACAAATATATCAAGCACTTGATCTCGTAGTTGGATCTACGCTCTAGCCTATAATACAATAATACCATGAATTAATCATTCCCTCTCCCTATTCACGTGATAACTATTAATTACTAATATACCTACTCATAATATCCCATCTTTCCTAAACTATAAACAACAATTTTAACCCTTCATGGGTTTCACGTACCTCACCTATTTGATCCTAATCACTCATCCTCTCTTTTTATAAATAGTTATTTACACACCCACCTACGTCTCATCTCTAGTCAAACATTCTTCTTCTATCTTCACCTATACCCATCTACACCCTGACTATATTTTCTCCCCTAGTTGAATGTTTACCTCTGTAACCATCATATATCAATTCCAAAATTACCTAGATATTATCTCTAAAAGAAACACAATAATAAATATAAAACCAAACACAATACACCCAACATTAAAATCCATCTATACAACTATATTCTATATAACAATCAATTAATCAAACAAGCACCCACCCCTAACCCTCCTTCCCATTTTCAACAAACAAATCCTTCTTCCTTAACCATTAATGGATCTCCTAACCATTAATGGTCTCTTTGGGGCATTTTTAACTTGTAGGGTCAACCGTCACTGGTTAGGTCAACCACTGATAGTCAATATTAGTGACCATCAATAGTGATCCTCAACCCCTCAACCTCCTCTAAAAAAACATCAACTACCTTTGAATTCCCTTCCCACCACTTTTTAACTCATTCTACACCCCTATATACCCCTCACCACTCTCTACTCCTAAGCATATTCAGATAAGACAAAACCACAAATCACTAAATTTGTAAATGAGGAAACGTGTTTGGCCATTGACCTTTTTATCATGGTTTTAGGGTTTTTTTCCCAGCCATCCCAGATTACCTAAACTACTAATGGTTGACCCTAATAATCAATGGTTATATAAACCTTGATAAATAACTCTAACCATTGATGGTTACCTAATTGTTGTCGATTAGCCTTAACCATCAATGGTTAGGTTTATCCTTTATTTACTCCACCTTTCTCATCCTTTTCTACCTAAATTGAACCTTGTAACACATCCAAATAGGACAACCCATTTATTGCCATACCTTGACCTATTTAGGAGTCAGCCTCTCCCTCCACCCAACCAAGAACTACATTAGACCTGAATTCCATGTTAAATCCACTATTTATGGGACTATGTAGGTATCATCCTCTTGCCTAGTGCATTAGGAGTTAGATTGGCCACTCCTTACCCAACAAACCACCCATATATTTTAATGATGGCACCTTTTTAAAACCCACTTATTCACATACCTTGTGATGACTTTACTTTCATCATTATTGACTGCCTTGAATTAATTTTGCCATGTTGAAATTTTTCCTTATGCATCACCTTGTGCGCAACCTAACCATTTATGTTTTTCTTAAGAGCACTTCTCACCATAGATATCTAAGCAAACATTGACCTTTCTTAGGATATTTGATATGAGTAACCTAATCAACTATGATTAACACTGGGGACCATTTACCTTATCACTTATCATAACTTATTATTATCAACATTTACAACTTTAGTCTTTATATGATTTTGACTCTCAAATTTAGATATATATTTTATACACATTTGGAATTTCAAATGCCAGCACCTTTTTAATCACCCACCTCATGACCTCCATTTTACCTTTTATCAAACCATGAATTGATTTTAGTGTTACCTTATCAACTCCTAGTTTGAGGGGGAATACCCTTCTCCCATAACTAAGGAAACCAAACCTTGGCTAGTCAATGCTTCATTTTTTATCTATAGCTTATTGACCTAAAGATGCAAAAAAAGGGGCAAAATATAGACACTCAAAAATATCCCCTCGACTAGTTTTTGATGTTGCATCACCTTGGAACTATCCTCAACCTTAGTTAACTATTCACCTAGTTAACTCACCTCTAAAATAACTTTTATGCTCATTAATGCACCTAAGAATCCTTTGTTAAACATTTTTAAAATATCAACTTAGACCCATTTTAAACCTTTTTATACTTAGGGGTTTATCGTCGATGGTTAGCGTGACTATCAACAATTAGGTGCTCAAACCTGCAACACAAAAACATATAGCTATAAACCAGACATGCATGAGTAAAATGGAAAATTTCCCATGCACACCTTATAGCTTTATTTCCCTTCAAATTGGCATCTCTATCTTGAACCAACTTAGTAACTTTCTCTCTCCTTACATAGTATTTTTGTGTTATAAATGCAAGGCTCTTAGAGGAGATGAGGATCTAAAAAATTTACATCCAAGCTCTCTTATTTTCTTTGTGCAAGCATATAAGACCCCAAAACTTTATTTACGTGACTTTTTAAGGTTAAAGTATAATTATTCTACTGAAGTTCTATCATGTTTTCAACTATCACTTACTTGGAATCACACAAGTACCCTTATTTTATTTTTAGTATTTTCTTTCTTCATCTAGTTTTTTTTGTTTTGATCAGTTCAATTACACATCATTCTTTACCTTTAAAACCCATATTTCACCCTCTACCCATTAACAACATTCCCTCAACTCCATTTAACATCTTACCTAATTCTCATAGGTAATCCTAGTTAGTTACCATAAATATTGATGGTTATAGTAATCATCACTAGTCACCTAACCATCAACAGGCAACCCAATCATTATCAATCACCCTAATCATCGATGGTCACCTGTTAATTAAAATAATATTTTTTTCTTTTATAAATTCTCACACCCCACCAAAACTTCTTTTAGGTTTTTGAACTAGATATAAACCCTACTCAGATCCTCTAAACCTAACCATGATACACTTGTGCATGGTATTGACCCACAGTGCTATATTTTCTATTGAATATGTACATTATTTATTTCTTACATAAGAATTTTTGTTATTATTAATTTATCATTTTATTTTCTATTGTCAAAACATTTTTATCATTAGGAGAGTGGATTGATAGCCATCTAAGGGAGCTTTTACTTCCTAGATGTAGCATGTTGTTAGGTAGTCTACCCTTCTTACTAGTCTAACAAACAAGTTGGTTTAGTGCAGTCTTATTGTAGGTAGTCCTTCCTTGCCAAAAAGGAGCTCATAATTCATATGGTCATCAATGAGTGAAATTTTTAACTAGGTTCATTCCCCTCATCTATTGTTTCTCTCCTTATTCATGAAAATTATAAATAGAGTTAAAAATAGTAAGAAATAGTAAATGAAGATGCATATACATGATTAACATTAGTGTACCTTAGAGAATTTTGTTTTGTACTCTAATTTTACAATACTCTAATATTTTCATTTAGTAGTTGATTCTAATTTTGCAACTCTAAAATTAGCTTTCTCATATTGATAATTTCATTCCTTAGAATCTCACAAGTGCAAACCCTAGTTTCTTCTTATTAGACATGCAAGTACACATATGAAATGGGAGATATGGGAAGGGAAGGATTTGAAGAATGGATATGCCAAGTATATACATTTTAAATAATAGTATAGTATGCCTCACCTCTTATAAGAGTGATAACATGGACATGGTTAGAGGGAAAGTAAATATCACCCTCTTGGAGATGATAAGGAAAATAATCTTATTTATCCATGAAATTTTAAAATGCAACTTATAAAAGGGATTCTAGGTTAGAAAATATCAGGTTTAAAAACCAAAAATACTCCACTAAAAATAGGAAATAAAAGTATATAAACCCTAATAGCATCTAGGACTAGGGTTTTGGCAGTATTCAAAGTAATTTGGGTTCACCAAATGATTTAAATTATAAGTGATTATGGAATCTAAACCTAGGTGGTGAAAGGGTCTAAGTAATATAAATCATGGGAGAAATATGAAATAAATACAAATATTAATTTGTGTAAGAATTGACTTGATTTTATATTTATAAATAGATTAATGAATGATATAAATAAGTAATTAGTTATAAATTAACTAATAAGGCTAATCTAGAGGTTTAAAACTGACATACAAGTTGATCAGGGTATTGTAAACAAAATATAGGTGTTATAATTCTTCCTAGATAGTAGTGTGGTTCCTTAGATAGTAGCACAATATGCTATTGTCCAAGGTAATACACTAGTGTCCCACTCAAAATATCCATAAATGATTTATGGGTTTTGCATAATTGTATCTATTCCAACTTTGGAAAAAAAAATTAAGTCTATGCAATTAATAATTTTTTGTATAACTCTATTTTATTATGAAAACCCTAAGTTTTCATGCTTGTAAGGGTCTAAATGAACACCATGAGAAAAATGGGTTAGTGTTTCTGATATGTTGGATGTGTGATCCACACCCATGTGTGGGCATATTTCCTACATACTAATAATCCAAGGAGGGATCAATCCTGATGTAATATTCCCACCTAAGTGCCTGGTATAAGTGCAAGTGAATACTAGTATGAGTGCCAAATTAAGTGTTTTGAATGTGTTTGAGACTAGAAATATGAGTAATCCAATCTTAGGAATGTTGTAGATGGATATATGAAATAGTAGGTCAGAATAGGGATTAATGACCTTGATTTGCATAAATATTTCTAGGTTTTTTCATGAGTATTTGCATTTGATTTCCATATAGTGGGTAAAGGGATAAAATTCATGTATTTATATTGATTTAGTGCTTGTGTGGAGTGTGAAATAAGTCTAGGTTGACCCTAGGTGTCTTAGGAATTTAAAATATATTTTTTGGGGTTGAAATTAGGTAAGGGACACTAGTGTGGTCCCTTGGTCACTAGTGTCCAAAGAAGTGTGTTAGTGTCTAGGTGTTAGAACCTAGAGAACTATGAGCCTGGATCCATAGGGGAAGGTTTGGGACTAATTTTAGGATGTCTATGGATGTATAATACCTACATGAAATATGGATAAGGGGAAAAGGATTCCCTAATATAGTTTATGGCTAAGCTAGGGATGGGTTGGTCTCAAGTGACACTCCTTAAACCTGAGTGACATTTTATATGACTACAGGCTAAACATATAAGTCAATAAATATATTATCTCATAGGGTAGTGGTATGATTACACATGATATGAAATGTGTTTAAGTAAAAAGGGATATAAAGGATGAAGTGGATAAATTTATAATATAAGGGAATCAATTGATTGAATACCAATGGATCTATTTGTATAATCCATTCCCTTTCCCTACTATTAATTTGCACATCAGATAATGAAGTATATTACCATGATGGGCCATTTTACAAATTTTTTCTTACCACTTTTACCTATTTAATCATTTTCACCATAAAATTGGTATTAGCTTCCCAATTTATTTGTTGCTTTCCTTTAAAAATTATATCATTAATGTTCAACTTGGGAAAGCTCCTATATCTTTACACCAAAATTTAATCCTACATTTATACAACCATTCTAAAGCCTTGGTGATGGTATCTTATCCCACTATTAAACTAGTAGAACTAGGCAAGAAAGATAAATTGGTGTTGAGAGGGGAATGGAAAGGGAAAGGGAAAGGGAAAGGGAAAAACTCTAAAAATATTTCCCTCAAAATTCCTAGGGAAAACTATAAACCTTATTTGAGTAATTAATATCTTATTGTCATGGTTTTTGAATCAAATACTAATGAGGAAGAATATGTCTCTAGGTATAAGTTAAAGGATCCAAAGTATAAGATGTCTGCTAGTAATTACCTTAACTTAGAGGAGCATGTTTTAGATCCTCTACAATAGGATATTCCAATGGAGAATAAATATAGATGATGATTGAATATCTTGGTAAAGTAGATGTTATAAGGGAAAAGAGGACATTTGATTTTAGTGAGGGTGATTATGAGAACAAATTCAAGACTTTATCAAATAACATGGACCTTAACAAAATGTATTTTGAAGTAGAACATGAAGGAAAGTGATGGTATTAAGGACTCCATATATCATATAAAAATAATTTCTAGTGGTAACACAAATTAGGATAGTATTTTCAAGGATACATGGGATGGTGAGAATGTTTTTTTATAAACTCTTATGGTTGGAGGAGGGGGTTTTTAATTTGGAAAGGGATAAGTAATAGATGTATGGGAACATTATTTTAATAATCATAAACAACAAATTGACTGTTAAAAACTATGTGTCCAACATCAATGTGCTAAATGAGTTCATTAGAGTTGGGAGAGGTGATTAAAAAAACATGATATTGAGAAAATGGATCAAAGGATAGTATAAGGGAAAACTATCAGAGATGGAGGTTGGATGTGTTAATGATCTTGAGAAAGTTCTTAATGACTTGGCACATGAGTGGAATACAATCCTTCTTGGACTTGATGTTTATTTTTTAGTTATCTTTTGGTCCTTATGTTTTCCTTTTGGTTTTTGGTTTTTGATATTTAATCATTTTTATTCAACAATGTTTTTTGAGCCCATGTTATTTATTGTTTATTATTTATTATTTTTAGATTTTATTTTTTCCTACTCATTAGAAAAGGGAAGGGACATTTTAAAAGCTTTCACTTTACCTTTATAAACAAATAATTTTTTTTAGAACTTGTATCAGTTTGTTTCAAGGTTTTAGGAGGCATAGGTCAAATTTAGTGAATTTTTTAATATTATTATTTTTCAAGGTCATTTTATTGCCACAATCCATTTTCCAGTAGGTAAATACCTTGTGTGTAGGGTAGGTAATAGTTTTATTCCAGTGTTCTTTCATATGATCATATGGATAAGGGTTAATACCAAAAGGGTTCAATGATTATGTTTTCAAAAAATCATTTATTTGATTGGGTAGTCCCCATGTGATAGGTGGGGGCAGGTGGTGTTTCATCTTAGACACTATCTACTAGTCAATGTCTATTTACTATGGCTTACTGCATGGCCTATCATGCTTAAGCATTATGAACATGTTGAAGGTCGGTGGTGGTTTAATTATATTTATATAATATTAGCTAATATTTAATATTTATCTATGATTTTTACATTATTCATCTCTAGTTATTATTTTTTTAAACTAGAATCTTTACATTTTTATCTTATATTTTTTGTGTGGCCTTTTGAGACAACTAGTAGGCTTGAGGTTTAGGAGACCCAAAATGGAATCCACCTCAATTATTTTCTCTCTTCCACATAAAATTATTTTCAAGGTGTAAAACTTTATAAATATAAAACTATGATATGTTTTTACATAAGAGGTTATTTTGACCTTATTGTACTTTTCCAATCTCCTAGGATCCTCGAGACACTTAAAATAATTTCTTCTTAAATTTGGCTTAGTGTCTATTAATGGATATAGAAGAGATTCAAACTATAAAAAGAATTTTTAAAACTACGGGATCTTGAGACCTCTTGGAAACATTTTAAAAATATGAGTACCTAAGAAATAGCATATTTTTAATGAGATATAATTTTAAAAATGAAATAAAAATAGAAAATGTTAAAATATTGAAGATGAAGGTGAAGAGGGATGACTATTTACAACTCATCCTTAAAAACCCTTATCTTGCCTTCACTAAATCTAAAATTAAATTTTAGAAAGTGATTTGAAACATTATTTCCTTAAGGATTTGTAATATTTTCTCATCTTGTTCATGTCTGACAATTGATAAATAAATGACCTGATGGGTGAGATGGAGTGCTCCATCATAAAAGAGATAAGCAATGACATTTTGGACCACTTTTCATGTCCTTGATGAGTATGAAATCATTTTTATAATTGGTTTCAATAAATACAAGTCAAATTTGAAACATATAAGTTATGACTTAAGGTGTGAACTGAGTTATATGATTGGATGGAATTTATTGAGATACCACTTGAACCCCATTAAGAGTTAGGAAAAATCATTCAAGTGTTTACTCAAATTCACTTTATTTTGTGTGAGTGTTCACTTTGGGTGTTTGAAACATGAGGTCTGCTAGGTCAACATAGAGAGTTGTTAGATTATTGAGAGAATATAGGTTGATTAGAGAAAGTGGGGTTGGCATGGTTGAATAGTGACCATGTGGTCACTTGAGCATTGTCATTTATGATATTTAGACATGTGAGCTTCTTCTGATATAGTTCATGTCTCATGCCACAAATATGTCTATCCAATGGAAAATGTAATTTTAGACAAAGTGAATTGTACATTCTAAAAAAACATTATCCTATTTTTTATGGCTTTAGTCATGTAAAATTTTGGGCATGACATTTATATATTAGAGCATAATTTAAACATCAAAATATTTTGGGATTGTTATTTTGTACACTTCTTCTACCATAAATTGATGCATGTATTTTTTGGGTAATATGACTTGTTGAGGAGGTAGGATCCATACACATTAAGAGTTACAAGGACCATGTGGGATATAAGACCATGTATTTCTATAACTGAGTATTAGATGCTTGGATTTGTGAATTGGTATCTATGATAGAAAGACCCATGCCAAGAATTGATATAATTTCACCCATATAATAGAGAAAATGAGGTTTGGTGAATGTTTGGAACAAAGTTCCCAACTAGGTGTTAGGATGTCAGACATAAGGGGCTAAGTTATTATTATCTTGTGAGTGAGATATTTTATTTCAAGCCAATGGGACTTCTCCATTACCTTATACATATGCACATTTCCTTGGAGGAATTAATAAATAAGTTATTGTGAAATATTATCCATAGTTATTAAGACTAAAAGGATTGGTCATAGATATAACTTAGAGTGTCATGTGGACCTAGGGACAAGGTGGGGTTTCATATGTTTAGTCATTAACCATTTTGATAAAAAATATCCTCACCAATAAAATGGAATATATATGAATGGTATAAGATGACCTATAACTATCTAATTTATATCAATAGACTATGGTGAAAATAAGGTCACAACAATAGATTTTGTATATACCTGTATGATTAGTTAAGGGCCTAGAATAAATTTAGATCTAACATATGGTACTCTACACTCAAGTGTCAAGAAGAAAGGGTTCTAAATCCTAAGCCTATGACATGGGTTATAGTCCTAACTATGTATTTTTGATAAATAAGTGATTGTAAATACCTTAATAAAGGGGATGATTGGTGAAATGGTCAGCTAATGGGGGTACCATGCAAGCTAATATGATGATGGAAAGCCTAATCAACCTTATATATATAATAGTTTATTTGGTAGAAGAGAATAATAAAAGATGAACACATACATTCAAAATATAAATAGGAAAGCAATGTCTAATCTACTAAGTAAATAAAGGAAAGAGAGTAGGGAAACACACACACACACACACACACACACACACACACACACACACACACACACACACACACACCATTAGATGAACTCATCAATTATTCAATCTCCCCCTTTGGATCATGTATAATTTTATAATACCTTTTTTATGACAAATACCTAGGTATGCTTATCTCTAGATTTAAAATACCAAATTTACCTCTATGGTTTGAATTATCCTATCAAAATCCAAAGACACTACAAGACTAGATCTCCAAGATAAGGTTCTAAACCTATAACTCCTTTAAAAACTAATTAGGAGTACAAATACAAGCATAAAAATATTAGGTTAATGTGTTATATCTATTTTAGAATGAAATATTACCCCTACATACAAATCCAATATTCAAAACTAACCTTGAATTATAAGATAATGACATCAACTAGGGAAATGCAATTTGATATAGTGATATATCATTCAAGATGATAAATAGAAATTATAAAAGATTAAATTAGAATTGTATCATCTATGATGATAAAATATAAGGAAGATAAGTATTAAACAAACTATATTGGCCTAGTTGATACAATAGGATGTAGGGAAGCTATAAAATATGAACGAAAATTAGAGATAGGCAAGATAGGAGGGGACTCAAAGGAGGATAGATTGATAGTAATCAAGGATTGAAAGAATACTATGAAAACACATATCACAAAGTACCATAAACTAATCCCATTCCATCACAAGTGCACCCTTTAAGGTGTGCACTCAGGGAGATTCATTCATCAATGATCCAATAGTAGAGAAAGTGTTAGTATAGTGATTATTTTGATCAAAATTATGGTAAATAAAAACTAATTATCCAATTATGAAAAAAAATATATTTAAAATCATAATATTAAAATATTCAATAAATAAAGTATTTCTAAATTGAACTTTTCTAAATATGGAGACATGCTAAAAATGGAAAATGTAAGAAGGAAATAACTTAGCTAGAAAATAATAATATAAGATTGAGATAGAGACTATATGTCTAATTTTGTGAATACGTGAGATAACATTGAATTAGGAACAAGGTTTCACTGGATATTTAGATGAGGCCATGCTAATTATACTTGGCCACACCATACTATTTCTCATAGGGAGCACCAATGTTAAGTGAGATTTTTTATCTTTGTGTGAAAATTAAAATGTGAGTTATGACTTGTAGGCATTGTGTTTGTGATATAGGTAGCTCTATCTACTGTATAATACTCTATGTAACTTATTTTTCACTTGTAACCCTAGATTAACAAGCCATGAATGATGAATAGATAAAACCCAAAAATGGGTTTGTGGTTAAAGTTGTGCTAGACCCCAACATCCCTTATGTTCAACACTTCCTACATACCAATATTATAAAGAGGGATCAAATTCTATGTAATTATCCAATGATATGGTAGTATATGTGAAATATTGGTGTAATTTTATATTTTGGTGAAATCATAGTGTGTCTAATGCACTTCATTAATGACTTATGATCTCATGGGTGGAAGCAAACTTTTATTAAGGTTATTATGGATGTATATACTCAAAATTGATAGAAATAGGGAATTTTATCTCAATGTGTAATAAATATTCTCATGCCTTGTAATATTTTGTTAGCCTCTTTCCCTCTAGTGGGTAAATGAATGGAATAATTTATTTTATATTAATAATTTTGTAATTTATATATATGGGTATCATGATACATTCAATAAAAACTATTATGTAAATTTAAATTTGAACAAAGAGACATTTTTAGGTAGGAAGATACAACCAAAAGATCTAGATGCTATCGATGAGAAGGATATTCTAAAAAAAGTGGCCATGTTTTAAGAGTAGAGGTAGCTAATTTGGAAGTGTAAATAAATTTAGGGATGATATTAGACTATTTTCAAAGTGAAATACGAATATTAGGATCATAATTTGTATAAGATTAAGGTCATCTATATAAAAGTGAAGGAAATGCAATCAAAGACCATGGGATTGGCCTAAACTAAGTGTGTTTGAGAATATGATATGATCAAAAGTACATTAATTTATCATTAAATGTTAATTTATGTGTCTATAGTTACCAAAATTTTATTCTAATAATGTATAAAAGTTAAATTACTATAGTAGAAGGAAAAGAGTTATATCTGATCTTACCTATGGAGAATAGTTTTATATGTACACCACATGTTAAACTATGATTATCGATGAAATTATAATAAAAATGCATAAAATTATTATTTAATTAAGAAAAATCAATAATTAAAAAATATAACTTATACATATAATAACAAGGAACTATTAAACTTGATAAGGTACATGAAAGATTATGTTTTATAGTGAAAAATTAGTGACTAGAGAGGGAAGGACCCTTAGTGATTTATTATTCATTTAAATTATATTGGAATATTCATGACAAAATAATATTTTAAAATATAATGTGATTAAAAAATCATGTTAGCCTTGAATTCATCATTTCACAAGTCAAGGTAGGTAGAGTAATTTAGAATCCTTGTATAAATTCTAAGAGATTTTTCTAGTGCAAAACTTGGTGAAAACAGTGGCACAAAACTAGTGTAAAAATGTAAATTAACTACTATATATAGAATAAGTTTAATTTATAGTAAAAACATTGACAAAAATAGTGTGGTCTAACTTTGGTTTACATAATGTGGAAAATGGTATGGAATGTTAATTGATTTATAACATTGGTGTAAAACTAAGCAAAGAGGTGATTATGTGGTGCAAACATATCTTGAATCTAATATATTTATATATACATTTATTGAAACTAAGTAAAATCAAGTAAAATTATAATAAAAAACCTACACGATAACCTATAACACATGGCATGTATGATACCCCAAATCGAGCAAAATCTAAGACAACTATGTAAAAAACCTAAAACGCATTTTTGATAAATAATATATGATATGTATACTAAGTTACACTCTAAAAAATCTATAATCTATTATTTTATAACTATTGGGATAATATCACACTATTTTGGACATGGCTAGTTGTGTCCCTATCCAAATGGAGTGTTGTTGTCTAAAATTACTATTGTAACCAACATCCCCCTTTTCTTCTTGAAGAAATGAGGACCCTATTTTTTAAGATTTTGGCCTTTTTTGTTGAGCCTTGTTATATTTTATCTATGCAAATTCCATTTTGAAATTGCTCCTTAGTCTTTACACTAAGTAAGATATTATACATTTTATGGACTAACCCCTATTAATGCCCTTTTTTGGGAGTTTTTTGAACTATGCAAGTTTTTTAGGACTTAGTTTATTAGGATAAACTTACTCAAGTCTTATTCATTAGAAATTTTGTTCAAATATTTTATTTGAATTTTTTTTATAATGTATTTTAGACTTCAGGTTCTTTATTTGGGCTTTGTGTCTGAACACTTCATCAACATTTGTTCATTGGGGATTTTTATCTACGGGGTTTTTTTTCAAACATTTTGTCAAAACAAATGTTGTGAATGACTTATATTTTATCAAAAAATTGGTATTTGGAATTTTTTTTGGAACATTTGTTTCAAATAGATTTAGTCTTTGGGTTTTTTGCATCAGACAAATTATCCAAAACAATCATTATCAAATATTTTGCTCTTTGGGGTTTTTGTATCAAGCATTTTTTTTCAAACATTTTGTCTGACAAATTTTGGTATTTAGGATTTATTTTTGGTAGATTTGTTTGGATATTTTGTAAATCTCAGTCCTAACACAAAACCTAATTACCGACTCATGATGCTGAAATCCCACTATACTTAACCCATAAATCAAAATACTTATAATACTTGCTAAATACTACCCATGAACTAAAACCAATGAGATTTGAATTATGTAAAAAATAATAAATAGGTGAACATTAGGTGTTTATAATGCATGAACTTGAATTCAATGCTAAATATATATACATGACGTGTAGTCATTGAGATTTTCATTGTTTAAAAATTAACTCGAACTCAACTAATATCCTACACAAAAATCCCTATCTACCTATGAGATTATTTCAAGAAAAAAAAACTAAATGGAGATGATAATTTTTCACACATCATATAAGAAGACTACAAACACTACACATAATTACAATGGCATATTCATCTAAGGCCTTTAAGGGAGCACTTCTGCCATCACCATTTTCCATCAAAGACTCAATAGAATTCATGTACATAGTTTATGATTCCAGCATTTTCAATAATAGGTATGCCAACTACTCTGAATTATGGGATTTTATTGATTATGTCAATGTATTTTCACTAGATATAAATATATCTCCCATGGATCAACTATTTATTATAGATTTGCTAACACTTAAGAGACAAGCACTGCATTCAACTATAGACAAGCCTGAGGTGATACCCTACATTGACCTCTTATGAGACTTATTATTCAATGGGAAGGTTACACAAGATGATTTTCTACACCATATAGACAACCAAACTATCACGACATGCATCTCCAGAGTTAATTTTCAGATGTATTTATCACTACCAATTCTAAATGCATATTTTGAAGAACATAGATTGGTTTCATAGAATTAGGATAATTTAATTCAAAAGGTTTTGAATTTATGTCTTCTCCCTATGGAAACCATGACATATAAAGGTAATAATCCCACCCCTATCAATAAATTTAGGATGGGAGTATGGATTGGTATGGCATTTCTTAACAGGCTTTATGGCATGACCAATATTAATTTACTCAATTTGGACTTGGTACCATTATTCCATATGATGATGACCAGTGATGCTACATTTTCTTTGGATGAAATTATAAGTTACCAGCTAAGATAATTTGTCATACATAAGAACAAGTGGCCCACTCTAGCGGGCCACTTCTATATGATGTCTTATCTTTTGGATATTATAATCAACAGTGTATAAAGTCCTTGGAAAGCTACAACACATAGCTATTGTTTATGTCAAAAATTAAATCTATGATTAATTTTAATTTTTTCACATTTATTCTTATATCAAGAACATGGTTAGGATTTATGAGGATGTTTATCCTCAAGTCTGGTAATCAATCCATGGGTATCCAATTCCCAAAGTCAGAGAAAGTATGGTAAAAACATTATCTAGAAGAGGTGATTATTTCATGTATACTAATTACATAGTGATCATGATCTATAGACACAAGGTTCATCTCCTAAGGCTCCCAAAATATGTACTTGATAAATTGGTAGAATAAGAAATTACTTTCCATCTCTAGTGAAGCATTAAGGAGGACTTGACCAAAAATAAGAAAATCACATTCTATGGGCACCATATTGTCATTGGTCAGATGTGTTATACATATAAAAACACTTTGGAGATGTTTTTGGAAAAATAATGAGTTATAATTTCCCCATAATTCCATACAGGGGCTGTTATCCTCATGGCCACATCCAAAGACATATTCAGGGCCATGGTATCCCCCACTAGCATATCCATTATAACTATGACTTTTTATTTATTAATGCCGATAATGATGACAATGTCTTAGAAAGGGAAAGAGTTTATGGAGTAAAGGAGGATAATCTAAGAGTGATTTAGTAATAACCTTAAATTATAGTGAAGGAATTGAATAATATATTACCACTCTTTATAGGATGGATAGACATAGATTTTTAGAAAAACTAGGCTCCAGAGTAGTCTAAAGAATAATGAGAGCCTCCATAATAAATTCATTTCAATATGAGAGCTATCAAGAAGGAACTAGGGGCGAGTGAGATTTATCCTAGGGGATCTCTAAAAGATCACATCGATCTATAGTTCTTTAATGAGGAATAGAGAAGACAAGAGCATCCAACTACAAGTGCAATATAAACACCTACAACTACCCCCTAGGTAAAAGAGTCAACATATTCATGGGTAGACATACATGAAGAAACTTCCTTATCTCAATAAAGATCCTCCTTATATCCTAAAACCACTATTTTCTATAAGAGAAATACTAGGACTCCCCTCATAGGCAGTCCAACAATTAAGTAATCTTAGAGTCTATCTATAATTACTCAATAAGTAGAAGAAATTGATGAATAATAATAAGATCTTGATGAAGAATCATAATTGGATAAAGTTAAGGCCTTGAGCCTCATTACCAATAAAGGGAAAACATTAATTGTGGAGGACACAATAGGTAAAAAGGATCAACTTTTAGAGACCAGTTCCTTATTTTCTTCTTCTATTCCTATTTTTGGTTTTGTACCAATTTCATCTATGTTGAAAAATCCTAAGGTGTAAGTTTTGACTTCCACCCTTGATGATCCATAAAACTCCTCCTCTCTTTTACATATACCTCTATTCACTCTAAAAGTTAAGGACTCTTCCACTATTTTTTTGTTTTCCACCACTATTTCTTTATCTTTCACCACCATTCCATCCACATCCACATCCATCATAGACACTTCTAATATTCCTTATAGAACTACCATAGTCATATCCTTAAAGAGGAAAAGGGAATATAAAAATATTGAAACAACTATGGCCACTCCCCAACTCTATGTCTCATCCACCCAGATCACTCTACCCATGCCATCCATCATTTCATCCCAAGAAACCATTATCACAAGTTTAGGTAAGGGAAATAAGGAGAAAAAAGTTATCAGAGTCCATCCACTCTACCAATATGGTAGTTGAGATTGATCCAATATTATTTGGCCTTCCTTTCTTGACACAATCCTCAAGGTATCAAAGAAGCAACAACCAACATAGGATGTTAAAGAAGATGTTGTGGTCAAAATCACAAAGGGGATAGACCCCAACTAGTTAATAATTCCTCCATGGGCCATTGATTTAAGAACTAAGACTTGTCAAATTCCCAAATTTAATATGACATAACTCTCACCCATTATAACTTTGTTTGAGAAACCATCTAGGAGTATTCAAAGAGTAAGAAAGAGGAAGTTATAAAATGATGCTAATAGAGTAATAATTTTGGAAGAGAGGAAAGTCTTTTCCGTGTGTAAAAGATAGAATAGACAATTGGGCCAATCCCCTATATTGAATATTTTAGGTTACTGGCTGAGGCACATAAGGATGCCATGTGGCAATTCATGAAGGCAAAAAACTGGAAAGATAAAAACTAGGGATAGAATTGGAGAAAATAAAAGAACAAAAAAATATAGTACATATTCCTATAGGTATTGAAGCTAAGGTGTATAAGGAAACATCAAATTTCTATAATCATTTAGAGGCATTAGAGTTTATGAAGGCTAAATTATCCCCCTATATTACTAACACACATAAATTATTTAATTCTTTGAATTTGAATGAGAATAAGCTAAAATTACTAATTGTTTACATAACCAATAAGGATTATAACCATTTGGATCTCATCACACCATTAGAGGCATCCAATTCCCTCAATATGGTGGTCATTAAGACATAACAGGCTAGGGAATTGGTAATAACTATTAGAGCATTAGTCCCAAAATACCAGAAACATGATACCTTCATTCTACAAATTTGAAATGATTTTAAATTGTCAATAGTGAAGGATGTTACATGAAAGTTGATCAATAAGATGAACTTTGATCAATTTATTCAAGAGGCCTCAGATAACTTCAAACAAAGTTTACAAGGGTTGTCATTAGAAGACATTAAACCAAAGTTAAGCTTTTCTAGAAAAAGGTGATTGAAGTTGAGATCTTCAAAATCAACTTTTCAATGATGAAATTAGCGCATGA
The DNA here is from genome assembly GCA_037957365.1 of Torreya grandis. Taxonomy (NCBI): domain Eukaryota; kingdom Viridiplantae; phylum Streptophyta; class Pinopsida; order Cupressales; family Taxaceae; genus Torreya; species Torreya grandis. The sequence goes on from JARHVA010002154.1 coordinate 1,217,062, forward strand.
AAAGCTCCTAAGATGGGTTAGCAGGGTGCATAGACCCTCTCTATTGAACTTAGACAATTAAATAGAAATAAGATGTATCACACAAATGTTCGACTGAGATAGAGGTAAAGAAGAAGAAGACTCAATATGCCACATCCAATTATACATCAACAACTCCAATTGAAATCCATGTGTCCATGTAAATGTTGACACAACTATAAAGGGCTAAGATTTTTTACATGCACATTTTATAGAAGTGTATATTTCATATTTATAGTTTTTATTATGATTATAATGTATTGTAAAAATTTCCTATTCATATTGTAAACATGCACACATTGTATGATTTTTTAATGGCTAACTTTAACTATTAGTAACTGTAAGATAACTTTAGATAGTTTTGAGACCACAGTTAGAACTAAAATTCTAACTTTGATGTTTAACATGTTTTACATGTACTTTAAGGATAAGGTGAATCCTTCCCCAAGTCTATTTAAACATATGTAGCTTAAAATTTTAGAGGGTTCAAATATTTTCAATAAATAGGAGTAAAAGTAATTTTAATTGTCAAGTCATGTGTTTATGTATTTTCTTTCCAATTTTCTATAATTAGGTTTATCTATTTTAGTTATTTGATTCAATAAATCTTAGTATGCAAACTATATGGAGTTATTTCTTGTTATAATTGATATTATAGTCTTGGATGAGGAAAAAGTATTAAAATATTAGTAATTAGTTGATTTATTTGTATTCTTAAGTGTGTAGAGGTGATTTCATTCAATATAGTTTTCTTTATATGTGAAACAACTACCTTAGATACCTCACCAAGCCTACGCCATAATATTTTGATTAAGAGTGTGAAAAAGATGATCTAAAAGGAGTCACCTTTGACTAAGGCCTATGAGTTTTCTATATCAATATTATCCTAGACTACTTGACCATGTTTGATTGTGTGTGTGTAATAACTTACAATAATAGCCATAGGTTTTAAAATCACTTATCCACTTGGAAACCAACTAGATAGGTGATTCTTGAAGTCACATAACCTTTATTTTTTATCTACCTTTCCTTCACTTTTGAGTTTATTTTGAAACTTGACAACTCTAGATTATCAACCATATAGCCAACAACTCATATATATTTTACTTTCATTTAGAGACCATCCCTCCATCAATAATCCTTATTAATAAATTTCATGCCCTATCTACTATTCCATCACCTAGTTATTAATATCACATATCTATAACTCATGCCTTGGAGTGAATTTCACCTTCATTGATATCTTAAAACATTAGAGGATACATCATTACTAGATTGGTGTGCATAAAACCCACATCAACATACTTTTTCTAGCACTTGAATAAGGGCCTTATCACCTTAGATAAAATAGGTTGGTTTCTACATAGATTATACTGGAGTCACCTAGGAGAGTGACTAGATCTAGTTCTCAGGCTGGTATTCTAGTCTCACCTTATCAAATCATAAGATACCTAGAGTTATACCAACCACCCCTAATAGACCTAAGACACCTTAACCAATAAGTATCACTTCCCCTATTAATCACCCCATGGCTCAGCTACCTTGGTTAGTCAGATTTGTTATTTCCATCCTAAGAGATGTGCATGATTTACCTAGAAATCTTGAAAAGTACCTACCATCTTTCTCTCCTTTAAGAGGAAGGATAGTAGAGGAACACATCAAATCTTTTAAATTTGATTTAAGATTAATGAATGTCATCAATGAAGATGTTGTATGCAAGTTGTTCCCTTTTACACTAATTGATATTTCTTATGATTGGTATCTAAATCTAACAAAAATTCCATCACTTCTTGGCATGAATGTCAAGTAATTTTTATTTCACAATTTGGATAGGTCACCATCCCTAGTTTGATATATCATCACTTCACCAGCTTGAAGAGGGAGCCTAGTGAGCTAATCCATGCTTCCAATACAAGATTTAAAAATATGTATAGATGGTTAAGCCAAAGTTATAAACTAGAAGAAGCATTAGTGTTGGAGATGTACAAGAATGATCTGGAACCAATTACTATAGTGTTCCTAACAAGAGCAATTGCTACCACCACCTTGGTGTTGGCATATAAATAAGACATAAAAATTTATAGATAGCTTATTACCTAGGTTATTCACACACTTCATGTCAATAATAGCTTTCCAACATTAAATCTAGTACCTTATGTAAATCAAAATGTTCATGTGTTCAATTAAAACCAATTATATACACTACCTCGTTTGACACAAACAACATAGCCAAACTATAGTTTCTTGAATAACCATGCACAAGTTAATGGTTAAAAACATAATAAAAAATTGGCTACATCTTATACTATTATTATATAGGGCACTAAATATACAAAGGTAGAGATGGATGCTATTCAAAATATGGTTTAAAAGATAAGCAATGACTTCCTTAACATGCAAAGAAATATGTGAAATGCTAATGTCCCAAGTGGTAATCATAATTATGTATTCTATAGGTACAATATACCATTCAATAGGCCTAAAAACAACATAGATAATCCTAGAAAGCTTCTAGATATCAACATGGTAGAGATAGCACTAGCAAATTGGTGTAAAATCCATAATACTTCTTAGCATGGTGAGCATGATTGTGTTAAATTTTGTGCAACATTTGAAATCTTTCAAAGAGAAGTAGTAAGATAGAACTAGATGCATAATATACCATAATCCCACCAAGATATTATCCATTCAAGCACTTCCATGTTATTTGAGACTCATAATTTTCCATTTCCAAGTGAAGATGATAATGTACTAGAAGACAACACCAATGAGATTCTTATTTTCCAACAATTTTAGAAAGGTGGTTACAATCTAAAGAACAAGCAGCCATTAACAATTTCCATTCCTCCAATTAGCATAGCCATTCCACCCAATCATAAATCTAATAACAATACACCTCCCCCAAAAGTGAATGATCAGCCTCAAAATAAGGAGGAACAGATAAAAGGAGGATACAAAATCATTGAAGACATGAATAAAATCAAATCAAATATCACTCTTCATGAATTATATTAGACCACTAAATAGAAGGAGATAATATGAAAGTATATGATAGGTAATACCCCCATATAAAGGACCAAAGCATATATAGATAAAGTAAGAAACTATTGACACCAATGTCATCTATAAAATCAAGCTAGAAGTTCCACCCTTTTTAGTGATTATTAGAGTATTTGGTAAGAATATTCATAATTGTTTAGTTGATTTTGGAGCCTCAAAATTTTTTATGCATACTTCCATAATTAAAAATATTGGTCTATCTCTAATTAATTCAAATATAATAGGACCAAAGAATCTAAATATAAAGTAAAAAATTATTGACACCAATGTCATCTATAAAAGCAAGCTAGAAGTTCCACCCTTTTTAGTGACTATCAGAGTATTTGGTAAGAATATTCATAATTTTTTAGTTGATTTTGGAGCCTCAAAAATTGTTATGCATACTTCCATATGTCAAAATCTTGGTCTATATCTAAGTCCTTCAAAGATAATAGGACCAAAGCATCTATAGATAAAGTAAAAACCTATTGATGCCAATGTCATCTATAAAAGCAAGCTAGAAGTTCTACCCTTTTTAGTGACTATTAGAGTATTTGGTAAGAATATTCATAATTTTTTAGTTTATTTTGGAGCCTTAAAAAAATTTATTCATACTTACATATGTCAAAATCTTTGTCTAGCTCTAAGTACTTCAAAGATAATAGTTTTACAATTAGATAAAATGGTTATACCAGTGGTTGGGGAATTAACTAATGTATGAACTCAAGTAGCATCTGAGATATGAGTCTAGATGACTATTTATATCCTTGTAGTAGACATACCTAAAGGCTATGAACTATTATTGAGTAGGGAATGGTCTAAAATTCTCAATGGATATCTCTCTACAGACTTCCCTCATATTTGGCTATTATGGAAAGGCATTGAAATTGAAATCCAAATAAATAAGGAACCAAATATGAAATATCCTATCACAGAGTATAATGTGAAGAATGAAGAGGTAAAGTATGAATCTCATAACCTTGGAATTTATAATTTTAATATGCAGAATTAAAAAAAATATCTAGAATTTGAAGGTTCCAATCAACTATGGACTTTACACTTTGATGGTACCATATCCAAAAAAGGATCAGGTGTATGAACTAAATAAATTGACCCAAAGGGGAATAAGTTCTTGGTAGCATATAGGTTACCTTACACTAATAATAGGGTTGAATATGAAGCTTTAATTTTGGGATTACAATTTGCACTCAAGAATAATGCAAAGTAGTTACTAGTGTTTAAGGATTCAAATCTGGTAGTCAATCAAGTCAAAAACAAATACTAGTGCAAGCTATCTTATTTGAAAAGATACAAACATAAAGCATATGATTTGATTGAGAGATTTGAATTTTACAATATAGTAAAATTTCCTAGAGAGAAAAATAAGGCCATAGATTCACTAGCTACTACTGGTGCCAACTTGGAGCCTCTCTAAGAATCCAAGATAAAGAAATTCTCCATTGAGTTAGTGTTCAGTCCTTCTATTCCTGACATTGTAAAAACTTTCTAGGTATTTGATGATGATTAGTAGATCATTCAATTCCTAACTAATTTGGGTTAATTTGAGTCCTAAATTGTAATGTCCCTTTCTTAGGGTCTCCTTTTTTTTAACAAAGCTCTGATACCACTGTAATATTCCCTTCAAATAGGGACTATAAAAAGATAAAGCTTTGAATTACTTTTCTGATTATTCTATTTTTTTGTATGAAATAAGAATAAATTGCAATTTTTGCAAAATAATTTCCAAATAGATAAATAAATCATAGTATAATCTCTTATTTATTCACTCAAATTATTACAATAGATGTCCTCTGTCATGCAAATAAAATAATATTCAAATACAGTCTTAAAAACCTAGTCTTTTGCAACTCTAGAAATAAACCCTGAATCTAGAACTACTCGAGTCTCTGTGTCAACACACAGTCACCGACATTGGTTATTATGTTGTCATCGATTGATATGCTAAAATCACCAGTTTATGTCAGTCAGCTATTCTATCAACGTCGGTCTATCATCGGCCGATGTCAGTCGCTATCAGCCTCTGCCTACTGATGTCGATCTCTGAGTGGATCTATACATATTTGTATGGACTTTGTACAACCACCAATATAACACACCCTATTTGTTGGAACCCTGATCCCAAGATATATGACTCTAATACAGAAGATCTCTATCTATATAATTTATTGAATCAAAACTAAATAAAATAAATACCTAAAATTCCTGTGATAACTTCTATGTGAAGTTATCTCCCAAACCTGTAAACCTCTGTGATAACTTATATATGAAGCTATCTCTCAAATCGGCACTAGATCAACTGATATTTCACAGCCTTTGAATCACACACACTGAAGAGTGGACATTCTCCAATGCAAATGGAATCCTGGAACCCTAGGCTCAATCTTCACAGAAGAATTCTTCAATATCAAAATCAATAATCATTCATAATCAATGGATAATTCTCTCCCATGAGAAACCCTTATACCCTCCAAAAAGATATGCTTGCCCTAATTAGGGTTTTCTTAAATTATAATTAGGGTTTATAATTAAAATTAGACCAAATAATTAATATTTGATTAAATCAATCAAATATTAATATCTCCCTCAATACATGTTTGATCCTCAAACCAACTGAAGCTGGTGAATCAGGGAGTGATTCTGCACATGACCATACCAAAATAAGGGTGCTCCACTACATGTCAAAAATCCCTAAATAATAGGAGCTCAAGCCAAATGGTCTAAAAAAGCCTGAATGAAAGCCAACTAGACATATTATGCTAATCAAAGCCAAGCCAAGCTCCACCATGACCCTCTATCCATCCTATCAGCCTACGAGGGTCGCATAATAGGCTAACCATCACTCTAAGCGATGTCACCTAAAAAGGGGACATGACAATCCACCCCTCCTGAAATTGCTTGTCCCCAAGCAATCTCGAAACAACAAACCCATCAATCCACCTGGATCCCAAATGTAGTCATGATCTATATTGATGAAAATCAATGCAAGATCCTACAATATCCTCTAAAATATAACCAAGTGGAATCCATAATCAAACTGATGAATGCAACTCAACCAATCTCTACAATCACAACTGCCTTAAATGTGTCGATACTATAGGCTATGTAACTTGCAACTGCCAATTCCATCTACAAAAGATGGTGCCAATCCATCCCATAACTGATCCCTTGATAAAGGTGGCACAACCAACTATACCACACTGTCATTGGTGTGAGAAGAATCAATTTGGAAACTCAACTCCACTAGTATGCCAAACTCATTAGGACCAGGTACTGCCAAATCCTAAACATGTGTGTCAGCTCCAGCAACATGTTCCTCAGCAACCACTGTAGGAATGTACTCACCACCAACACTCAATGTACTAACCTCTAAGTATACCTCCACACTCTGAATGCCAGCATTGGACTCATCCTCATCTAACTCTAAAGAAGCTGCTGCTGAAACTATCTCATTATCACAATCTCCAGCTCCCTCATCCTCTACAACTAACTGAGAGTCTAAATCCTCATGACTAAGCTTGACCACATGTCTCTCAGAATCCTGGTGAGCCACCTTCATTGCCTCTACCTTAGGCTCTAAAGCCTCTGCCTCTGACTCCTCAGAACTATCCCATTGTTTAGAAGCTTTTGATTTTGAATCCTCACAATATGCCCATATTACATGATTTGCCTTGCCCTTAGGCCTCAAACGACAATCATGCTTGGCATCATATGGACCTTTGCAATATAAGCAAAGCTTTTTCCTGCGTAGATCATTAAGAGCCTCTTGATCCAAATGTGGTGCTGTTGGGTTGGCCTTTGAATCATTCTTAATAAACATAGGCTGTGTAGGCCTATCAGCTGTCCTGGGATGGGTCAACCGTAGTCTCTAATTAATAGGAGCACTCCTGTTATCCCCTTGCTCCCCATTCTGTCAAACAGGTATGTTCATCCTCTCTACCATAGTAGTGAGTGCTTTTAGTGCCTGAATCATCTGTTGTTGGCCTATAGCCATAACCTGAAAGAATTCTTTGGTGTCCTAATTACTTGAAGTAATCATGGTTACTTAGCTGATTCAATGACCAAGCTACCCAAACTACCCAATAGGATGGCAGGAATTTGGCTCTCATCTACCCAATAGGATGGCAGGAATTTGGCTTTGATCTACCCAACAGGATGGCAAGAATTTGGCTCTGATACCACTATAATGTCCCTTTCTTAGGATCTCCTTTTTTTAACAAAGCTCTAATACCACTGTAATATCCCCTTCAAATAGGGACTATAAAAAGACAAAGCTCTAAATTGCTTTTTTGAGTATTCTAATTTTTTGTATGAAATAAGAACAAATTGAGATTTTTGCAAAATAATTTCCAAATAGATAAATAAATCATAGTATAATCTCTTATTTATTCACTCAGATGATTACAATAGATGTCCTTTGTCATGCATATAAAATAATATTCAAATACAATCTTAAAAACTTGGTCTTTTGCAAATCTAGAAATAAACCCTGAATCTAGAACTGCTCAAGTCACTGTGTCAACATACAGTCATCGACATTAGTTACTATGCCATCATTGGTTGATATGCTACCGACACCAGTCTATGTCAGTCGGCTATTCTATCGACGTCGGTCTATCATCATCCAATGTCGATCACTGTCGACCTCTACCTGCCGATGTCGGTCTCTGAATAGATCTGTACAGATCTATATGGACTTCGTACCACCACCAATATAACACACCCTGTTTGTTGGACCCCTGATCTCAAGATATATGACTCTAATATAGAAGATCTCTATCTGTATAATTTATTGAATCAAAACTAAATAAAATAAATACCTAAAATTCTTGTGATAACTTCTGTGTGAAGTTATCTCCCAAACTTGTAAACCTCTATGATAACTTTTGTATGAAGCTATCTCTCAAATTAGAAATAGATCAGTTGATATTTCATAGCCTCTGAATCACACACATTGAAGAGTGGACGTTCTCCAATGTAAATGGAATCCTAGAACCCTAGGCTCAGTCTTCATAGAAGAATTCTTCAATATCAAAATCAATAATCATTCATAATCAATGGATAATTCTCTCCCATGAGAAACCCTTATACCCTCCAAAAATATATGATTTCCCTAATTAGGGTTTTATTAAATTAGAATTAGGGTTTCTAATTAAAATTAGACCAAATAATTAATATTTGATTAAATCAATCAAATATTAATATCTCCCTCAATACATGTCTGATCCTCGAACCAACTGAAGCTGGTGAATCAGGGAGTGATTCTGCACATGACCATACCAAAATAAGGGTGCTCCTCTGCATGTCAAAAATCCCTAAATAATAGGAGCTCAAGCTAAATGGTCTAAAAAAGCTTGAATGAAAGCCAACTCGACAAATTTTGCTAAGCAAAGCGAAGCCAAGCTCCACCATGACCCTCTATCCATCCTATCAGCCTAAGAGGGTTGCATAATAGGCTAACCATCACTCTGAGCGATGTCACCTAAAAAGGGGACATGACATAAATCATTGATGATAAGGAATCCAATCATCTCTATCAAGAGGAGTCAAATAAGGAAGGTATCCTCTAGCTCAAAAAGTATCATCTCCCAACTAGGTTGGTCTCCTTAGAAAGACCATTTGACATAGATCCTCAAGATAATTATTTAAGTAAACCCAGATTTAATGAGTCTAACTTCAAAAGGGATAATTTAGGTAATGAATATAGCCCATGTTATGATAACATTGGCCTTATATTCACCTCAAAAGAAAGACATCGAGTGAAATATTTAATCACTCAGTACAAAGATGTGATTGCTTGGACTTATGAATACTTGAAGATTTATGACCCTGAGGTCATCACTCATACAATTAATCTAAAACCAAACCACAAGTTATGTAGATAGAGACATATACCATTTAATCCTATCCTAGAGCCTCTCATTCAAAGAAAAGTGTAAAATTTGTTAAGTGCAAGAATAGTCTTCCCAATCAGACATTTTCCATGGGTGGCTAGTTTGGTCCTAATCAGAAAGAAGATTGGTGAGATTAGGTTATGTGTTGATTTTATAAACTTGAATAAATCTTGTAAAAAGGATAACTATCCCTTTCCTTCTTTGGATGAAGTAATAAAGATGTTAAGTGTCTTTAAAATGATGTATTCCTTGGGTGTATTTTGGGGCTATAATCAAGTACTGGTACAATTAGAGGATAGGATGAATACTACATTTACTATGAAGTGGGGTACTTATGCATATAAAAGGATGAATTTTGGCCTATTAAATTTAGGATCCAAATTTAAACAAGCCATGGATTATGCATTTAAAGGATTAATGGGTAAGTGTATAATTATCTATATGGATGATCTTATTGTGTTCTCCAAGAATAAGAATGACCACATAGGCCATCTATAGTCAATATTCAAGAGATGCAAAAGGTTTGGCATCTAATTGAACCCAAAAAAGATAATATTTAGAGTAATTGAAGTCAATATATTAGGACACATCATTACCAAGGAAGGAATTATCATTAATATATATATAATTCAATGAATTTTTAATATTACACCACCAAACAATAATAAGGAACTCAAATCATTCTTTGGGAAGATTAATTTCATAAGGAAGTTTATCTTAGGATTTGTGGAGATTGTTAGACCTCTAAATGCAATTCTCAAGTAGGATGCAAGAAAATAATGGACAATTGAGGCATGAATGTCTTTTCAAGACATTAAAGATGCAATATCTTAGGCCCCAGTACTAATTAATCAAAATTTTACAAAGGATTTTTACTTGTACTCATTTTCTTCTAAATATACAATTGTTGTTGTCATAACATAGAAGAAATATGAGGTTGAGAATCCAATTGAATTTATGAGCACATATCTAAAATATATAGAACTTAGATACTCTATAATTGATAAATTGATCTTTGTTCTTGTACATCTTGAGGAATAATACTATTGCCATTGTGCGTAACCCTACTCTCAATCTCACCTTGTCATAGAATGAATTAGGAGAATGTAGAGGCAAATAGATGGCAAAGCTATAGGAGTTTGACATAGAAATCAATCTTATTAAGATCATTCAAGGTTAAGGCATTATTTAACTCAAGACTAAACTTGATCCATGTATGACTATTGAAGAGGTATGTGAAGCTCAGGTATCTAAAGGAGAATGGTATACTAACATAATACAATAGTTTCTTACTAGTACTTATTCCCTATAATTCAATAGAGAATGAAGAAGAAATTTGAGACTCAAATATGCTCATTACATGATCAAGAAAGGAGTTCTTTATAGAATAAACTATGAATAAATATATCTTAGGTGTGTATATATAGAAGAGGTTGAAGAGATTCTAGAAAACATGCATCAAAAGATAGGTAGTGGTCATCCATCTGAGAATACCATAACCCACAAGATCTTAAGAATGAGATGCTATTGGAAAACATTTCTCAAGGATGCTCATGCCCATGTAAGAACATGCCATGAATCCCAAGCTTTAGCTAAGAGGGAAGTACATGAAACAATGCCCTTGCAACCTATTGTTGAAGCAAGGCATTTTTCCTAATGGGGTTTAGACTTCATTGATGTCATTAACCCAAATTCCTCAAAAGGCCATAATTTTGTACTCACCGCCATAGACTATTGTATGAGATGAACTGAGGCCATAGCCACAAAGAATTATAAAGTATAAGATGTGATTAACTTCTTGGAGGAACACATCACAACCACGTTTGGCACCCCCATTTCTCTAGTTTGTGACAATGGGATAGCATTCATATTAGTTAAATTCACTAAATGGGCTCATGACAACTAGATCACAATCAGGTCATCTTCTTACCGTTACCCATAGGAAAATAGACTAGATACATCAATGAATAAGAACCTAATAGATGCAATTGAGAAATCAGCTAGGGATAAGTCTAGGGACTAACACAATCTATTGAAGTATTGCCTTTGGGTAGATTGAACAAGATACAAGTAGACCCTTAAAGCTTCACCCTATCTATTAGTGTATGGGCATAGGCCAAAATTCCCAATCATGCTAAAATTACCAATTATCAATTCATGCAAGAATACATAGAACCAAATGATAAATTAGAATTTAGATAACTAGACATAATATAAATGTAACATTTAAGGATTGAGGCCCTATATACTTTTAGAAAACACTAGGACATAGTCAAGAGATGGTTTGATAAAAGAGAAAAGGTTAAAATATTTAGGGTCTCAGATATAGTGCTTTTTTGGGATAAGACCCATGAAAATAAATGAAAGCATGACAAATTTTTCCCACTATGGATTGGACCATATCAGATTTTAGAGATGTTGGGTAGTAATGCATTTCATCTAAAATACCTACAAGGTAATGAACTCACATATCCAATAAATAGATAGTTTCTAAAGCATTAATTCATGGCTATACCATCTAAAGGTACCCTCAATTGATGAATAGGCATAGTAGAGGTAGGATTAGGTTAGTTTACTAATTTATAGATTATATTTCATGTTTTATTAGTTTATTTTATGGATTTATTAGTATTATATTTCTTACTTTTTTAGATTAGTTTCCCAGATTTCTAAAATAGTTATTTTATTGTTTCCTATGACAATCTAAATTATTTTATTCTCAAATAAACAAGCTAAAATTTAAATAATTGAGCCCTTTATATTATGACTATATAGACTTATAATAGAAAGGAAAAATTGTAAAGATATTCACAACTTGGGAATTGTACACAAATTGGGTATATTTTTGTGTTTAGATTCTTCAATATTTAGGTATGTAAACATAATCAGTTTAGATTGTGTCACAATTGAATATTTATACAAGGTATGTGAAAGTTACTATCAAGTACTTCATATGAACTTATAAAATTTTCTTTTTCCATTAGATCAGGCACAATTATTATGTTAATACTTGTTGGAGATGATAAACTATTGGTGTAGGTGTAGCTAGCATGGATGTTCTAATAAATCATTTAGTTTATAACTATATGAGCTCATGGGGTTTTAACTCTCCTATTTCCATTCAAATACAAAGAAAAGAAATAAGAAACACAAGTAATGAGTTAAATAGCAATTGATAAAGCTAAAACAATATCTAAATAAATAAAGAGACTCACATGATGAAATAAGTTCATTGTACCATGCATCATGATTAAAAAATAGAGAAGGAACCCAAGGTATCACTATCATGGCTATGGATGTCAAGCTGGAAATAGAGTTATTTATGATCTTCCCTTGATTTAATGAGATTTAAGATAAAATAGAATGAAAATTATAGCTTCATCAATCCTTTAAAAATCACATTACAATAATGGTTAAATAAACTTTAATTTTAAGACACACAGGTTCATGGATGAGAAGGCAATTGTGTTGTATGATTATACTTAGGAGTCTCTTTCATATTTCTAATTCTAATATTTTTTTTGTGGCACATTTCATTTTTGATTTGATATTATTAACCAAAGCTATAGGATCTTGAATATTCCTAAGTATTCCCTCTATAAGTCACCATTTATTGTACTGAACATCCCCCTTTTCTTCTTGAAGAAATAAGAACCCAATTTTTTCAGATTTTGACCTTGTTTATTGAGCCTTCTTCTATTTTATCTATGTAAATTCTATTTTTAAATTGGTCTTTTATATTTACACTAATCAAGGTATTGTACATTTTTATGGACTAACCCCTATTAATGCCTTTTTTGAGATTTTTTTAACTATGCAAGTTTTTTTGGGACTTAGTTTATTTGGAGAAACTTACTTGGGTCTTATTCATTGGGCCTTTTGTCTAGATATTTTTTTAAACATTTTATCTAATAGATTTTTGTCTTTGGGTTCTTTGTTTTAGATTTGTGTCCAAACACTTCATTGGCATTTCTTCATAATATATTTTTCTCTTTGGGGTTTTTGTTTAGACATTTTATCTGAACAAATGTTTTGAATGACCTATCTTTTATCAAAAATTTGGTCTTTAGACCTTTTTCTCAGAACATTTGTTCTTAACAGATTTAGTCTTCAATTTTTTTGTATTAAACAAATTATCCAAAATAATCTTTATCATAGATTTTACACATTAAAGTTTTTGTATTAGGCATTTTTGTTTACATATTTTATCTGATAGATTATGGTATTTGATATGTTTTGTTTGGATTTATGTTTAAAATATTTGTTTGGATATTTTGTAAAGCTCAGTCCCAACACAAAACCTGATTCCCAACTCTTGAATGCAAAGAAAAATACTTATAATACTTTTTAAATACTACCCACCAATAAAAACCATTGATATTTGAACTATGTAAAAAATACAAAATAGGTGAACATTGGGAATTTATAATGTAAAAACTAGAATTCAATAGTAAATCTATATATATAATGTTCAATCATTGAGTTATTTATTTCTTGAAAATGAACTCAGACTCAACTACTATTCTATTCAAAAATCCCTAGCTACCTATGAGATTATTGCAAGTGAATAAGCGACTAAGTGAAGAAGAGAATTTTTCACACATTATGTAAGAAGACTATAAACACTGCACATTATTATAATGGAAACTTCATCTAAGGCCTTAAGGGGATCACTTCTACCATTATCATTTTCTATTAAGGACTCAACATAATTCATGAACATAGTTTAGTATGCCACCATTTTTGATAATAGGTATGCTAAATACTCTAAATTATGGGATGTTATCATTTATGTTGACGTATTTTCACTAGATGAAAATCTATCTCCCATGTAATGACTATTTTTTATAGACTTTCTCTCACTTAAGAGATAAGTAATGCATTCAACTATGACCAAGCCTAAGGTGATGCCATACATCGACCACTTACGAGACTTATTATTCATTGGGAAGGTTATGCATGAAGCTTTTCTACACCACATGGATATCTAAAATATCACGGCATGCATCTTTAGAGCATATTTTTAGAGGTATTTATCACTACCAATTCCATATGCATATTTTGACAAAGATAAATTGGTTTTGTGGAACCAAGACAATTTAATGGAAAAGATGTTGACTTCAAGGCTTCTCATTAAGGAAACCATGACATACAAAGTTAAGGATCCCACCCATATAAACAAATTTAATATGGGAGTGTAGATTAGGATGGTAATATTTAATAATCTTTATAACATGCCCATCATTCATTTCCTCAATTTGGATTTGGTACCATTATTACATATAATGATGATTAGTAACACAATGTTTGCTTTGAGTGAAATTATAAGGTACCAAATTAGAGAATAGGCCATACACAAGAAAAAGTGGCCCACTTTAGTGGGCCACTTTTATATGATGTCTTATATTTTGGACATTATAATCAACATAGTGTATAGAATCTTTAGTGAGCTATAGATCCTGATCACTGAATGTGTCAAAAATTGTATCTATTATTACTTCCAATTTTTGCACAATTATTCTTATACCAAGAACATGGTTAGGATTTTTAAGGATGATTATCATCAAGTCTAAACTCCAAAATTTGAGGAATCTTCCATTATTTCTCCATCTTCCACCACTCTTGATCCATCTACCACCATTGTTCCATCTACCTCCATCATGGCCACTACTAGTATTCCTTCTAGCACTACCATATATATATCCTTAAAGAGTAAAATGGAATACATAAAGATTAAAACAACCATGTCCACTCCCCAACTCCATGTCTCATTCACCCATATCACTCTACCCATGCCATCCACTATTTCATCCTAGGAAACCATTATCACAAGTTTTGGAAAGGGAAATAAGGAAAAATAAGTTATCATAATCCATCCACTCCCCCAATATGAAGGTTTATATTGGACCAAGTTTATTTTTCCTTCCTTTCCTGACACAATGTTTAAGGTAGCAAAGAAACAACAACTAGTAGAGGATGTTGAATAAGAGGTTATGGTCAAAACCACAAATGAGATAGACCCAAACCAACTAATAATCCATCCATGGGCCATTTATTTAATAATTAAGACTTCTCAAATTCCAATCTTTAATATGAAAAAACTCCCATCCATTACAAAATTTTTTAGAAACCATCTAGGAGTATTCAAAGAGTAAGAAAGATGAAGTTGGAAGATGATGTTGGTAGAGAAATAATTCTAGAAGAGAGGCAAGAAGTATTTTCCTTTTCCAAAATATAGAATAGATATATGGGATAATCCCCCTATAATTAATATTTTAGGTCTCTAGTTGAGTCACATAAGGATGTCATGTTAGCAATTCATGAAGGCACAGAACTAGTGAGACAAGAATTAGAGGTAGAATTGAAGCAAATAAAAGAATAACAAAAGATTGTATATATTCCTATAGGTATTAAATCTAAGGTACAAGAGGTAGCATCAAAGTGTTACAATTATTTAGATGCATTATATTTTATGTGGGTTGAATTAGTCCCCCATATTTTTAACACACATAAATTATTAAATTCTTTGAAGTTAGATGAGAATAAGCTAAAATTGTTAACTATTTACATAACCAATAGGGCTTATATCCATTTAGATCTCATGACACCATTAGAGGCATATAATACCCTTGATATTATTTTCATTAGGATAAAAGAGGCCAAGGAATGGGTAACAATTATTGGGGCATTGGTTCCCAAATACTAGGAGCATAAGACCCTCATTCAAGTAAATTTTGAATGATTTAAAATTGTCAAAAGTGAAGGAAGCTACAGGAAATTTGATCAATAAGATGAAATTTCATCAACTTATTCAAGATGCCTCAGTTAATTTCAAATAAATTTTACAAGGGTTTTCATTATAAGATATTAAATTAGAGTTGAGATTTGCTAGGAAAAAGGAGACTGAAGTTGAGATCTTCAAAATCAACTTTTTGATGATAAAAGTAGAGCATGAAAAGCTCCTAAGATAGGTTGGTAGGATGCATAGACCCTCTCTATTAATCTTAGACATAATTATAAAATAGCATGATGTATCACACAAATGTTGGATTGAGATAGAGGCAAAGAAAAAGAAGACTCAAATTACCATATCTAGTTATACATCAACAACTACAGTTACAACTCCAACTAAAGTCCATGCATCCATACAAACATCAACACAACTGTAAAGGACCAAGATTTTTTATAAGTACATTATATAGTATTTTATATTTCATATTTATATTTTTATTATGATTTTAGTGTATTATAAAAGTTGTCTGTTCATATTTTAAACATGCACACATTACATGATTTTGTAAAGGTTAACTTTAACTATTAACAACTATAAGATAACTTTATACAATTTTGTGACCATATTTAGAACTAATGTTCTAACTATGACATGTAATTTATTATTTATGTACTTAGAGGATGAGTAAACCCCTTCCCCAACTCTATTTAAACATATTTAACCAATAGTTTTAGAGGGTCAAAAGATTTTCAATATATAGGAGTAGAAGCAATTTTGGTATCAATTCATGTGTTTGTGTATTTTATTTCCAATTTTGTGTAGTTAGGTTTATTTGTTTTGGTATTATGATTCAATAACTCTTAGTGTGCAAAATATTTGAAGGATTTATTTATTTTTATAATTGATATTCTAGTCTTAGATGAGCAATAACTATTTAAGGATTAGTAAATTACATTGATTATTGGAAATTACGTTGAGTGATCCATATTCTTAAGTGTGTATAGGTGATTTCATTCAATATAGTTTTCTATCTATGTTCAACATCTATCTTAGATACCTCACTAAGCCTAAACCATAATCTCCTGATTAAGAGTGTGTAATAGTTTCTCTAAAAGGAATAACTTTTGACTAAGTCATGTGAGTTTCCTATATCAATATTATCCTAGACTACTTGACCATGTCTAACTATGTGTGTTCAATAACTGCTAGCAACAAGCATAGGTTTTGAAATCACTTTTCCACTTAGAAACCAACTAGAGAAGTGATTCTTAAAGTCATGAAACCTTTCTTTTTTTCTCTTCCTTTCCCTCATTTTTAAGTTTATTTTGAGATTTGACCAGTCTATATTAGCAACCATCCAACCACTAACTCATCTAGATTTTACTTTATTTTAGAGACCACCCCTCCATCCACAATCCTTGTTAACAACCTACATGCCTACCTATTATTCCATCACCTAGTTATTAATATCACATAATCCCTAGAGTGGAGTTCACCTCCATTGAGATCTTAAAATGTTAGAGGCTACCTCATTATAAGATTGGGGTGTATAAAACCCACATCAATAATTACTTTCTAGGTAAAATTTGGGTATGAATTGTAATAATTATGTAAAATATACAATTTTTTTATATCTATTATACTATTGTAGATTTGTATCTAAGATAAACCATTGTGTATGCCCCTATTTTAAGGGGAGATGTAAAGCATACAAAATAACTTAACTAAACAAAATTATGTATAAATATGTTATATTGAAAATTGAAATCTAAGTAGTAATGATAACATTGGATAAGATGTAATCATCATAAATATATTTAGAAATAATTTGTAATTGAATATTCATGTATAATCCCAAGCATATACAGTGTCATGTCTATATATATGTTAGCAATTAAACATGCCATGATAAATTGACTAAAATTAAGTACTGTAAGGTGAATAGATATACTTATGGAGGGATTCATGATATTTATCATAACATCATAAACATGAAATATGTATGATTCCCATCATTAAAATCAAAAATTGAGCAAAAAAAATCAAATAAGGGTCATGACCATGACACATGTAGAAAAAGAGATCATGTAAATCACATAAGAGAAGGCCAAGGGGCCACATACAAGTTATATATTAAAATTTTAGTCACACACATGTAGGAATACAAGAGTAATGTTTAGATATGTAAGCAAGGACATGTTCAATTTTACATAATCAAAAAAAAATTAACACACATAAGACATGAATCAGGAGAGTAAACACAAAAAAATCCTGCATGAATAAATGGAATTGATTTAGATTAGAAACTTATAGCATCAATATATTCAAAAACTAGACTATATAGTAAGATATCAATGTAATATTAAGTGAGAAATAATGTTATATGTTGTGTAGTGTATTGAATTAAAATATGAACAATAGGGATAATCAAATAATAATAGAACCTATGTAAAAAGAATTCCCTAGTGAAATTTTATGATCGTAATAAGTTGTAGAAGTCCTATGCCACACCCCTAACCTATCACATGTATTGGGAAAGGAATATCCAAATTATGACTTACTTATCCCTCTTTGATGTTATATCACATTTATCTATGCATTCATTTGGTTAGTATGTCAGACTATATAGTAACCATGGCCTAGGTAAATTATATATAGGAGGTAGTATGTAGTAGTTTATCAACATATTATAATTTTTTCTCTTATTAAAGCTTATGGAGGTTTCCCCCTTGAAATGGATTGTCATTTATTCATATATTTTGTTATATTTTAATCATATTATGATATATTATTATTATTCTAATTTATTTTTGAAGTAATATCATTACAAGTGGTATCATAGATATGATTTGGGAAATCTTGTGGGCAAAACCCTAATTTTAAAGATTTACTTATATTTTTCAATCCACAAATTTTTTGTAATTTTTTACCAAAGTTGGTGAATTAATAAAGGACATCAAACAAAAAAATTAGAATTTGGAGAAAAATATAGCTCAAGTATGTTCTTTGTACTTTCTAATTTGAGGTCGACATAAGTACAAAAATGCTTGGTCAAAGTTAGGTCAAAAATGCCAATCAGGGTCAATATTGTCAAGCCATTTTATGGTAGGACCATTAAATAGGGGATAAGGAAAGGGTATTGAAACTCAAGGTAAAACTCCTCACAAGGAAGTTATGGAGTTATAAGGGGGAGTTATTGGATCCTTTATACCAAGGTTCTCTTAGATAGATCATAAAGTGAGCCATTTTGACTATAGTGTGCAAGGCATTCAAAGTGATATGCAAGACATACAATATGATATAAAAGTTGTACAATATAGTTTGAAAAATATCATGATGGATTTACAAAATAATGAACCAAATTATCTAGGTATCACTATTACACAATCCCACCATCATGGATCTCCCAACTAACCTAATCTAAATCCAAGTACCCTGTCATAGAGGAACCTATTACCAAAGGTAGATATGCATAAATTTAATGGAAAGGATACACTTAGTTGGATCAACCAAATGGATAATATTTTTTATTTTCATCAAATACCATGTGGATAGAAGGTCACCATGGTATCCTTTTATCTAAAACCTAAATAATTTAGTTGGTATCTATGGTTGAGTTCTCAAAATAAAAAGATGATCTCAGTGTCACCTAGTCAATTTTTATAGAGGAGTTGTCAATATTCTATAGTAATAATGTGATAGATAATTAATTCAACCAATTGGAAAAATTATGATAGGCTACCTCAGTCAAGGATAATATTGATCATTTTCAAAACCTATATTTATGTGTGTAGATAATTATTGATGAAAACCTAAATGACCTATTTTTGGGTGGCCTCAAAGACCAAATTCAACATGAGGTACACACATTTAATCCACTTAAGGTTTATAATTGAATTATCATAATATTCAAGGTGGAGGAAAAAATCATAGCCAACAAGAAGCATTAATTAACTCACTTCAGAGATCATAACATATTAACACCATCATTTCCTCCACCGACAAGATTAACCCCTTAGTAAATTGAAGATAAGCATGTAAAAGGATTACGTTTTGACTATGACAAAAAATGGAGTAAATGACATAAATATGCTAAAAATAATTTATTATACATTGAGGAATCTAATTAATATGATGCATCCAATGATGATGAAGAATAAATAGAGGTACATGAAGATCCCCAACTTACAATCTCTTTTCATGTACTTTCATGTATTATCACTCCTCAAACACTTAAGATGGTGGGTTTCCTCAAGAAATAGAAGGTTAAAATGTTGATTGACTTAGGAATAACACATAACATCATCAACCATAAGTTTTCCACTTGATTAAACTATTTCATTTACCCAATACCAAAATTTTAGGTCATGATTATAGATGGTGGCACAATCAATTGTTTATGGAAATGCCATAGTATTAAGCTTACTATGGGTGAGTATAATATAGATTATCCTATGTTTTTTTAATTTTCATGGGTGGTGTAGACATTATTTTAGGATTCCAATGGCTCACAAACTTGGGTACAATTGAGATGAAATTCTAAAAACTATTCACACACTTTTATTATTAAGGAAGTAAAAATGAACTACGTGGATTAAGGGGAAAATATCCATAATTGGTTAGTTCACATTAGATGAAAAAGATGGCAATAAATCAGGTAGAAATATTTATAACATGATTATGTTCCATTAAATTTTAACCCACAAAGGCATATACACATCCTGATCTACAAATGATTCTTGATGACCACCCATTTATTTTTGAGGCCATGATAAAATTAATACCACCAAAAATATAACAAGATCATGCCATTCAAATAATTCTAGGGAGTCAACCACAAAATATCAAACCATATATATATATATCCATGTGTAGAAGATTGAAATCAAAAATATGGTCCATAAGATGCTGGAGGCAAGGATTATCAAGCACATCTAGAGTGCAATATTCATCACTAGTGGTCATGGTGCAAAAGAAGCATGACAAATGAAGGATGTGCCTAGATTCCAAGGAACTCAACAAGTACAATATCAAATACAAGTTTCCTATTCCAATAATTGATTATTTTCTTGATGCATTTTATGGTGATTTCTATTTCACAAAATTTGATCTTTGTTTGGGGTAACATTAAATTAAAATCAGGAGTGAATATGTTCATAAAATTTCTTTTAGAACTCATGAGGGCCATTATGAGTTTTTGGTAATGCCATTTGGTCTTACAAATGCACCATCTACTTTTAAAATCTTGATGAACACTATATATAGGAATTTTTTAAGGAAGTTTACATTGTTTTTGTTTGATGACATATTGATTTATGGTAAGCCATGTGAAGCACACTTATAACATATCAAATAAGTTTTCATAGTTATGGAGTGACACAATATTTATGTGAATCCATCCAAATTTGATTTTGGAGTATAGGAGATGGATTATCTAGATCACATTATCTCTTATGAAGGTTTCAAATTTGATCCATATAAGATCAAAACTATGGTGGAATGGCCAATACCCAAAACTCTTAAAAACCTTCAAGGATTACTAACACTAATAGTTTACTAATAAAGAATTTTGAAAGGTTATGGTAGCATAACATCTACACTCACTGCATTGATAAATAAGGATGAATTATAATGTAATGATGTATCCATTAAATCATTTGAGTAATTGAAAGCATCTATGTGCACCAATCTAGTTTTGGATACTCCAGACTTCTCAAAGACATTTATTATTGAATGTGATGCTTTTGGATCAAGGTTGGGAGAAGTAATAATGTAGGAAGGAAGACCACTTGTATTTTAGATTCATCAATTGAAATTTAATAATCTGAAAAAACTATTTATGAAAAATAAATGATGGCTATTATTCATGTAGTCAAATAATGGAGTCCCTATCTAATGGGTAGACACTTTAAGGTGAAAATGAATCACGATAGTTATTATTCAAACTAATTACCTAATGATTGCTAGATTCATCATTATGATTAAACATTAATTGTAAACCCTAGGTGTGTAATATTTTTGAGTGTTAGCACTATATATACATTACTAATTCAAAAATCAACTTGCTTTTCTAGTTGCATTACAATAAATTATGTTGAATATACTAGATAGATATATAATGAAATTGTTGTGATAGAATTATAAAACTATTTCACACTTATGTATCACATATGCATCACACTTATATAGTCAAACTTAATAGTAAAATAAAATTACACAACACACTAATAATTAAAGAGGGTCAGGATATTCACAGTAGCTCATTCTGAGGGGGGCCTTCCTTTTTTAGAATAGAGCTCTAATCTTTCTTTGATAGAATTCACAAACTTATTAAAAATTTAAATTTATCATTACTCAATTCTAGATACAAAGGATATAGTAAAAATGTCTACTATTATTTCCTCAAAATTATCTAACTCCTAATCTGATCTAGGTTTTACCTTTAAACACAAAAGGTAGTTTATTAACTCTTAACCAAAAACACCAAACTAGGAAAGAATACAAATAATTATAAAATACCCTAGTTAACCTTCAAGTAATTAGTAATCGAATTTACTTGTTTTATGTTTGACTGGGTTAGAGACAAGACATACTATTTTTCTATTTTATTTCCTTTTGTCTTTTCTCATTATCCTCATCTTTACCATCTTTGGTAGCACATCCAATCTCTACATTCAATCTCTACTTGCATATAGGGAATCCATATAATAATTATTACTCTTCCTAATCATTCATTTGGTTTCCCAAGATAGCTATATGTCTCTATAAGGTCTCCTCAATAATGACTCTACATTGCATAATGGCTACAAGAACTATTTACTAGATGCAGGCAACCTGCAAGTGAAACCTTCAATTACTATAGGCATTCTGCAATGGTTATAGGAAACCTATAGGTGAAGTATACATTTTCTAAGGGTAATCTATAGTGGCTATAAGTAATCTATAGGTGAATTTTATAGTTTTTTTGGCATCGTGTAGAAGCTATGTCTTTAGCAAGAATCTATAGCTTTACATTAACCTTCAAATGCTTGTTAAATAAAGTCACACCAATATAGTTCAATCAAGGAAAAGCATCAATAATTCATAACATAACACATATATATGTTAATGAACATACAAAATCATAACTTCATTCATTCATTTGCATTAGTGATGGATAGTTATCAGATTTACATGGAAAAGGACATAGACTAAGCATAGATGAGGCTATAATAGGAAGCAATTGGTGGCCTCATCACACCCCATAATTAATATCTTTCTTGACCTTGAGAAAGCCTTGGTTGCATCTTAAAACCATAAAATTTTCTAGAGTCTAGGGCCTCAAGGAAGACTGACCCTTCAAAGATGTAAAAACCTTTAGCATTCTCAATATGACTCCATTTTTTCTTCTCTTTCTCCCTATCAGCTAGAACATTTCCCTCTCAGTCAAGAATTGGGAACCAGAATATAGGGGGTTGAAACATCAAACCCAACCATTTTACTCTCCACTTCTTAATAAGTTCAATATAAAAATATACCCTTTAGATGGCCTCCCTAAGGTTTTGAGGGGAGTATGGTTCCTTTCTTTTCGAGGCATCTGAGAGCTCTACCCATATGTGATAAAAAGCAACAAATTTTTTCTTTCCATCTCCTTCCATAAGACCCAAATAATGGTTCTATACTTATGATTTCCTTTTTTCAACCCATTCTTGAGGAGTGTCTTTATTCATAAAGGAGATCCATTCATCTATCACAACATCTGAATCCCTTCACTCTTGATCATCAAGGTAGCTTCTTTTTCTTTTACTTGATATCATTCCATTTATTTTCCTCTTCTAATTTCATTCAAAACATATGAAGAAAAAGAATTTAATAGAACATCCCCTAAATATATGTTTGGATTCCATTCTGTATCACTAGTGACAATATATTGGTGAATGTAGAATTCACTTAGTTGGGCTTGAAGATTAGGATCATCATGTCTATACTCTTCAAAGAAAGATTTTGGGTCACAAACCATATAAGATTGATCATTATAAATCCTATCATACTTGAATTTCAACCATTTTTCTTCTAGTTACATGGCATATAACTTAAAATGTGGTTTGTACTCCATTAGAATTTCAATAGTTTCATGCTATTTTCCAATCTTTTCCATCAGATAATTGATTATAATTTTAGAAAATTCCAATTTTTCTTTTAATTCATCGTGTTAATCTTTTTATTAAACATAACCCTTGAATCTTTGCACCAATTCCTTGTTGTAAGCTTCATTATTACTAATTTTTTCCTTCAAAAAAATCAAGTCTCTACTGGAGTAGTGGCTGAAAAATCCACATCAACAACTTCTTCTATAGTAGTTGTTGGTGTAGTGGGAAAGGGAGGAGGAAATATTGTATAGAAGGGTACAAAAGCTAGATCATCCTCTGTTGTAAGGGATTTTGTGACTAAGGTGGATGAGGATGTTACAGGTTCCTCTATGAATGTAGCTATAGGTTCCTTCACTATCTTCTCTTTATCTCTGGAGGGGTCTATAAACTCTACTACTCCTAGAAGTGTTTCAATGCCTCATTTTCCTTTCAGTTTTGTTATCTCAATTTTGGGTCTATATATATCCTCTATAGCTTGTTCCAATGTTTTGAATTCTTGATCATGAGAAAATTTTGCTTGTTCTCTTCCTTTTTCCATAACCTTTCTCAATTCATCCTCTGTGTATCTAATTTTTTTAAGGAGATCAATATCCTCCTCAGTGAATCTAGATGGAAGAGGTGATAATTATTCTTATTATACTTTAGCATATCCTTCATTAGTAGACCATTCTTTTATTTCAAATCCATCAAGAGTTTTCTTAAGCCTAGGATCTTTCCTTGGTTCTTTATTATAATTGATATATATGGTTAAGGAGGTTGAATAGGTCTTTTGTCTCTTCATCCTTTGAGATATCCTAAAAGGATGTCTCCTTATTTTTGACAACATGGTTTTATTCCCTTTAGATTTCATTTTTCTTTAAGGAGGGATGACTGATGGAATTTTTTCTTCTTATACATCAGTTGATAGGGGAACTTCTTCTTATATAGTGTGGAGGAATCAACCCAAGGTGAGGACATAATGGGAGAAAGGCCATGTTGTTGTGGTCTTTCCCCCTCTATGTTAGAAGGGGATAATACCAATCTTCTCCTCTTCTTATTTCTCATACCATTCTCAAATGGACATTTAATGGATATGGGTTGATCAGTAACACTAGTGCCCACAACATCTTCCTAAATAGTTTGTTGGGGGTGCTCCTTAGGAGATTCCCTCTCATTAGTGCCCTTTCCTTCTTGGGGTGCAATATTTTCTAGGGCCAAAAATCAATCCCAAGTGAGGTCAGGTTTGACAGAAGTTATTCCTTGTTTAATTATGAGCCATATGAGGTAGTGGTGAGATAGGAATATTTTAGTGCCTTTCTGATATTCTTTGGACATTCTTTTTAAGATATTTCATAATAAATTAGGAACATTAACGATTATATTATGTCTTAATTGATTTAAAATTTTGAACTAGAGAGTGTAAATGAGGGAATACCTTCCCTCACAGGTCATGTACCTAATAATATATTCTAATATTTCTCTCCATTCTATAGGTAGACTAAGTTTTTGTACACCTCCTTTCTTTAATACCAGTCTTTCATCTTCTTGGTAGAACTGCTACTTGGGCTCTTGGCCATTGGGTCTATCTTGAAAATTTTGTCCCATGCTTGGTAGCCTAATTGCTTGGCTCACCAAAGTCATAGTAACTATATATATGATGCCACATACAATGGCTTGGTTTCCATCAAAAGAACCTAAAAATACCCTAGTAAGAGGTTCTAAAAAATGTTACAACTATTCAAAATAGGTAGTCTAACTATATTTTTGGAAGACATCCGAATTGGCTTGGTCTCCCCATAAGTGCCTATGGTTTGAGGGATCTCTCCACATAATGGACCCTCCCATTTTAACTTCTCTATCAGTCCCTTCAATAAATAGTCAACTACACACTCTTTGAACTTATGGAAATCTACCTACAATAGGTTTTGGGTCTAAAATGGTGAAATATGAGGTTTTTAGTTTGTAGGGTTTGATTCACAAATGGTGAGTCTGAGGTTGTAGGGTTCCCATGACATGTGAGGTTTAACCCATAATATCTCACCCCACTTGAGCTATCATGTGTCCTCAGGTGATGTGGATAGAGTATGAATTATAGGATGAGATAGGTCATTATGAGGAAAAGTGTGGGTGTAATGGTGAGGTGATAGACTTTTTAATGAATGATTAAAGTCATAATTAAATATGATTTATTAATATTATATAGCTAGATTAGAATAATGAATGATATTTTCAATGATGAAAGATATTACATACTTTTTAGTAACGGTGTTATGGATGTGATGCATAGGTAGTCACATGTGTGTTGGCATGTAAATATTTACATGGAAATTATTAATGATGTAATGATTGGTTTGGCAGTTAGAATTGGAGTGAAGTGGGCCCTTTTTGAAATGATTGGGAGATCACTAGTGGTTAGGAATTGGTGATGCCTATAGCACACATGCATGTGATGTAAGATAGTTTATATGTAATAAGGGTCTTGGACATAGAGTATAAATGATTACTATCATACTATAAGGTGGATATTGAAAAGTTAAGTGCTTCAAGTGATGTCTAGAAGATCATAAGCAGGTAGCTAAGGGTAATACTAGATAATGACCTTCATCTAGATGAACCAACTGATAGGAGTCCAAATACTATATACATCCTAGAGGTTTTTTGCCTGGGCTTGGCTATAGTAATTAGTAGGGTCTTCAACATGGAACCAAAACTATAAATGAATAATGAGTGTCTTTGTAAGAAAAAATTATGGTCTACAACATTTCCTCATGGAAATGGAAGTTGTATGCTTTGTTTTGGATCTATAACTTGATATTCAAGGGTAAATTTAGGTAATATATATGACATGTGATGCCCAAATCTTCCTATATTCATCCATGAGGTTGTTTGATGACTTTCATGAAATTCTCAAAAGCTAATAGCCAAGCCATTAGTGAGAGTTATAGGAGGATATATCTTATATGATATGTAGAAAGGTGAAAATAGGCATAAGAGGGTACCTATAATAGCTACAAAGGTGCCCATAACAAGCTAGAAAGTGATGGACAACTATGTAGAAGGTGTTTGTAGCAACTTAAAGAATACCCATAGCATCTTTAGAAAACCTATGTGAATAGTTGGGATTTGAGGGATTACCTTCTCTCTACTTCCATCTTCACATTCCCATTTTTAGTTATTTTTGTTTTTATCCCCAAATAACTAGCATGTTGGTTTTCTATTTAGGCTCTTTTTATAGAGCTGGGTAGCCAACATGTTACTTTTCTACCTAAAAGCTACCAATAATGCCCAAAAATAGGTTTTCATTATTGGATTTTTTTAACTCTAACTAATATTTATAATAGAATGTTTATTCAATGGTCTTATCTAAGTCACTTAGAAATGTGAATTGTCAAGGACCAATTGAATGTCTTATTCATCATGCCAGAGGAGGGAAAGGATGTCCTCCTCTCCTTCCTCAATTGAGTGTGGATTTGTGCTTTTATTATCTAGAAGGGTAACCTACCTAACCATGACATCATTATATCCATCTTATAACTGCTACCATATGTGACTGATATATTCTTCTTGACTAAGTGGATTTTTGTACAACTTGAGTCTATGGTCATTGACTAGTAGATAGAATCTTACTGGATCAATGGTTTAGAGTTGAACTACTCCATTTTCAAAAACATGCTCAATCTCAAAAGGACCAAGCCATCTAGTTTGGAGTTTATCCATGTGGTCCTTATATTTGGAGTCAAAAAGAAGGGCCTAATGGTCACATTAACCTCATCATATATGTTCTCCCACTCTCTCTCTCTCTTTAGCTACCATGATTTGGCACCTTCTCCCTTATTATGCTCTTCCAAGGTAGTGTATTATGATATTATTTGTTCTCCCACTCTCTCTCTCTCTTTAGCTACCATGATTTAGCACCTTCTCCCTTATGATGCTATTCCAAGGTAGTGTATTATGATATTGTTTATTCTCTCTCTCTCTCTCTCTCTCTCTCTCTCTCTCTCTCTCTCTCTCTCTCTCTCTCTCTCTCTCTCTCTCTCTCTCTCTCTCTCTCTCTCTCTTTAGCTATCATTGAGATATATCAAGTGGTAATGTATCCTTGCTTATCTTAAAATATTCATCCAACCATCTAACCCTATATGTGTGCCTTACATACTCATAAACAATCTTCTCCTTAAATTTGATCAAAAAATTAGAAATAGGTATCTTTTTTGTAACAAGCTCACATCTTTTAGATTATTTATCATATTTTAATTGATAAGTCACTGATTTATATTTGCTTAAAAAAACTAATTCCTATCCAATTGCACTTTTAATCTCCTCATGGATACATTTTTTAATTTTTCCAATCCACCACAAATGTTGTGAAGTATGGAATTGCTTAGTCTTAATGTGCCTATCATGATATCTAATATGTTGCTATTGTACAAGTTATATGTTATATAATGCATATTGTCTATATTAATCTAAGGCATTCAACTACAAAAGCCTTTCTTTTTGGACTTTAGGTATATACATCCCAAGTTCTAGTGATATCTCTAAGGTCTTATGCTCAAATTTGATGGGATAAATAGGTTTATTTCCATAGACCAACTCATATGGAGTGAAGCCTATAGTGGTTTTCCATGTGATTTTTTAAGCCCACATGGCTTTAAGAAGCCTAGCCTCCTAATCCTTATGAGATAGACTAATAGTCTTTGTCAGAATATTTTCTAACTCCCTATTGGTGATTTCTACCTATTTATTAGATTGTGGATTATATGGAGTTTATTTCTTATGCCTAATCTCATATTTCTATACTAAGGTAGTAATTGAATTAGAAGTGAATTAGGGTCACTAATCAATGACTATTTCACATAGCACACCATATCGAGTAAATATTTATTCATAGAGGAAAGCTACCACCTTCTCATACCTAGTGTGTGTAAGGGCCTTGACTTCTACCCATTTAGTGGCATAGTTAGTATAGATAATGTTGTACTCTTTGTATTAGATTTGGATCAAATGGTCCTACAAAGTCTAGGCCCCACTTTTAAAATGGTTCAAGAAATAATCTGAGGCTATAAATGCATTTCATCTAAATGTGTGGTTTTCCCCATACATTGTCATTTATCATAATGTGTCATATATCTTATTGCATCTTTATGGAGTGAGGGCCAATAGTATATTCTATTCAAAATTTTGACTATTTTGAACTTGGCTACAAAGTGTCCTCCATAAGGTTAATTATGGTAGGCTTTGAGGATATCTAGAACTTCATCATCTCTAAGACATCTTTTAATGATAGAATTAGGCCAGTATAAAAAAGGATCTAGACAACCATGAATATCTAGTACTTTTGTGAATCAATGCTTTCCTTTGTTTAGGGAGGAAGTGCTATAGAAGTAACCCTATAATAAGGTAGCTAGCTATATTAGCATACCATGGTGTGGTAATCATGATAGATAATAGGTACTCATCTAGAAATAAGTCATCCACTATGGTATCCTCTTCAGGGGTTTGTAAGCTTGATAAAACTCAGCCACTACATTGTTTGTGTTAGACCTATCAATAATGATGATATCAAATTCCTGTAATAAAATCAACCATCTTATCACTCTAGCTAGAACAACTAGTTTATTTATAAGGTACCAAATGGATACATGGTCTCTATGAATAAAGACTTGATACCCTATGATGTAGTGAGGGAACCTATTGATAGCATAAAATAATACCAAGAACTCTTTTTTAGTAAATATGTAATTTAATTCTATTGACTTTAGGTTTTTGCTTATAAAATAGATGGCATAATTGAGTGCTTCTTATTTTTATTGAAGCACAACTCTAAGAGTATTATCTAAAGCATCTGTGTGAATGTGGAAGGGAAGATTCCAATAAAGATCACGTATAATAAGGGTAGTGGTCAATAATTCCTTTAATTTTTTGAAGGTTATATCAAAAGTAGTAGTTTAGGGAAATTCAACATCATTATCCAGAAGGGTAAACAATGGTATTGCTACTTTACTAAAATTGTTGAGGAATCTCTTTTAGTAACTAGCATGGCCTAAAATAATCCTAACATCTTTCTATTTTTGAGGAATAGGTAGGTTTTTGATGATGCTAATTTTTATAAGTTCAATATTAATTCCTCTAGTAGATATGTGGTGGCCCAAGATAATACATTCTATCATAAGAATGTAGCATTTCTTGTGGCTAAGAGATAGATGGTGATCTTAACAACATTACAACACTTTTTCTAGGTTTTTGAGACATTCATCAAATCTCTCTCTATAGACAGTGAAGTCATCCATATAGATTTCAATACATTCATTGGCCATATTTGCAAAGATACTTAGAATAGCCCTTTGGAATGTAGCTAAAGCATTACATAACCCAAAGGTTAATACAACATAATCATAAATACCCTAGGGACAAGTAAATGTGGTCTTTTCCTGGTCCTCAAGAGTAATTATAATCTAGTTGTAACCACTGAAACCATCTAGAAAGGTAAAATATTTCCTCCCTACTAGTGTATCCAACACTTAGTAAATGAAGGGTAGAAGAAATTGTTCCTTCCTGGTTGCTATGTTGATTTCCCTATAATTGATTCATACATACCATTCTCCATTTTTTTGGGTATAATTACCAAAGGTGACACCCATTCATTGTCAGAGATAAGATATATAAATCTAGCAGTCAAAAGTTTTTTTAATTCCCTTTTGATGATTTCTTAAAGAGCTAGATTCATCCTATGTTGTGGTTTTCTGATTCATTGGCACTCTTCTTTGATGTAAATATGATGTGTGCATATTTCAAGGCTGATTCCTTACATATCCTCATAATCCCATGAAAAATCACATTGGTTAGCATGAAACATGCTAACTAGGTGTTTTTCCTCATTTAATTCTAACTTATTATTAATAAGCAATGTTTTCCCTAGAAAGATTTCAATTTGATGTGAGAGTGCTTTCATTATTTCTATATTTCTAATGGATTTGGTTTGGCTGTAGCTATGAGGTAGTAACTATTGAAATGTTTCCTAAATAGATGTATCAGAATTATCCAATTCCTAGAAGATGGAAAAGGGGCTCTCAATACTTTACAAGTGGTTGAGATATGTAGAAGGAGTTTGGTAATTATGCTAAAGAATATTAGAGATAATGGTATCTTCTTCCTGATCAGCCAATGTGCATGCATGGTCTATGGTAAATATAAGAATCATGGAAGGTTGATCTACCTCCTCTTCTTCAAACCATAATGTAGGCTCTAGTGAAAAACATGGCTATGTTGGGGGATAAAGAACAAAATACTTATTGTGGTATCCATTGGATATCATCACATTACATATTGTGTAGCTAATGAAGGCATCTAATATTGTAAGCCAAGGTTAGCCCAAGATAAGGGGGTATCTACCCAAATTAGACTTAGGCTACAACATAAAGAAATCTACATGATACTCCAAAGAATCTATTAAAATGACAAGATCTTTAATGATTCCCTTTGGTCTAACTATAGATCTATCAACCATTTACAACATTGCAGATGTGGGAAAATTTTTAATCATCTCTAGTTTGTGCATAGTTTTGGTTGTCATTACATTTATTTCAACACCCAAGTTGATCAATGTGTTAGACAACTACTAGTCATAGAGCTAAACTATTACTACCAGGCATCCAAGATCTAAATACTTCTTTGGTAGGGTATTCCCCAGTATGATGTCTACTAGCTATCCAATCACATGTATAGTATTGAGATCTTTTTTCTTCCTTCTGAGTTTCTGTAAACAAAATTCTCTAACATCTTTGGAATATATGGGTACATATTTGATGGCTTGTAATAGAGGGATTTTGGTGTAAAGGTTATTAATCTATCCCATGAAATCAAACTTAGATTCAATTATATGGTGTTAAAGGTTGAGACATTCTGTAAATGGTGGAGTTATTTCATCAACAAATTTATGTGCTAGTTTAGATAATTCTTGAGGTGATGGTGGTGGGTTAGCATGTTCTTCTGGGGTTTTATCATCTAACTCCTTTATTATGGGTGGTGTTGAGGGTGGTAAAAACTTCCCATAATGGAGGTAAACTTCACTGATGTTCACTACATATGCTGAGTACTAAATAGGATCAATTCTAAATATGTATTACACTAACTTATTTGTAAGATTTTGAATGGGTTGGGTACGTAAATGGTTAGACTTGGGTGCAGGTTTTGTATTAGACATAATATTAGGAGGTTTTTGTTGCTATTGTGGAGGACATCCTCCTAGAGATATACCCCATGGTTGGTTAGGTCTCCAAGGCTATTTCCACTAGTTTGTGAAGGGTGGGCCTTGGGATGGTTCCCAAGCTTGCATTCCAATATGAGGATACATTTTGTAGAGGTTGCCAAGAGGTGGTTGGGTAGCTTGCTTGAGGTGGCTACCATCTAGAATTATTAGGTAGAATATGAATCCAAGGGCTAGTCCAATTGGGATTGGCATTCACAAATTGTGAATTAAAGGAGGTGGAATTTGAAAAAAGTGAATTTTGTCCCATACCTTGATAGGGTGGTCATTGAACCCATGGCATTTTTTGTGCAACATATAAAAATTGATTAACATATCCTCCTATAACATGTAGCTATACTATTTTTGGTTCTTCTATTTTTATGTGAGCTAATTTATCCCAAACCTCATGACATCTACAATCAGCCTTTTTCTTCTTACAGTCTAGATAGTAAATAGTCAAAGTTTGATCTAAAGCTACTTGCTTTTGTCTTAAGTGAAAGTTGTCTAGTTGGGTGGCCAAATGGCTAATGATATCTTGTTTCACATCTTGTAACATGTTACTAACCTCAATTTTTGATAAGCCATTTACATCTAATAATGGGAGCTTGGTGCCCCTGGCTTTGTTTATGGCAGATCTAAAATAATTATTGCTCAAATCTTTGATATCTAAGAATGGTAGGTGAGAAATATCCCCTCCACTCATTATGTCCAAGGCTTCTAAACAATATTCTCTGACTCCTTTCAAAAAGATGAGTTTCAAATGTTCTTCTCTAAGTGCACTTTTCTTGAATTTTTGTACACTGAACATGAACCATTCAATATAACCCTCCAAGGATTCATCCCCCTCCTAAGTCATTCTAAAGATGTCATTTATTCTATAACTTCTTCCTCTTCCATATTCCTGATACTTGGTCAAAAGTTTATTTTTCATGTCCTCCTAAGTGTGGATCAAATTACTACCCAGTCTCACAAACCAATGAAGCGTTGAGTTTTTGAGAGTAACCAAAAAAAATTTCAATTTATATGCATCTTGCTTGTAATCATAACTTCTACAAAGGATATCAAATTTGAACAAGAATGTGTCTGGGTCTTTTGATAATTTACCTCTAAAATTGGGAAAGGCTGAGGGTGGGATGTTTTTCATTTATGTTACACTTGTTTCATTTGAAATGAGAAATTCAAAGGTAACTATGTTTGGAGTCCCATTGTCTTCCACAAAATCTCCTTCTCTACTCATGATGGATTTTCTTGTGATATGGATACCAACGTTACTCAAGATCTCATCCTCAAACTCTATGTCAATTCCTTGCTTAACATGATAATAGACATTTATCTGTCGATGCTTAGTCTTCTTACTAGATGAAGGGTCTAAATATTCTCTTGAGATTTCTTTGATTTGATTAAGAAAGCCTTAATAAAATATTATAAATAGGTTGATTTCCAAAGTGTCTAGTTCATGTAGTTATTCTCCTTCATTCCTTATTAGTAGCTTAGCTAATACTTCTTCTACTTATGTTTCTTGTCTCAAAGCCAATAGTGCTTCTTCTATAATCTACCTCCTTTATTTTGTAGTGTTCTCTTCTTTAAGAGCCTTCCAACTTATGGTATATTCTTCAACAAGGCTTTTAGTTAATGTAGGTATTTGTGGTTCTTTCACAATAGTAACTTGTGGCATGTTTAGTAGGAATCTTACTCAAGAATCTCTTTCTCTCTACATAAATGTTATGCCACTCCTTTAGCTATCCTATCCCTTCCTGCATAGAGTTTTTTTTTTTTTTGTATTTCAAAAGGGCAACGTTCATACCATTTTTTTTTAAATAATGCAAAAATAAAAAAACTTGAAATCAAAACAATAAGAATTGAAATTTTAATTCTAGAAAGCAATAAAAATTAACTACTAAAATTAGGAAAATTTATTATAAAAAGTAGGAAAAATCATTCTAGAAAGTAGGAAAAATTAGTATAGAAAGTAGGAAAATTTATTGTAGAAAGCAAGAAAATTTAGATCACACTTTGCCCAAAATAAATCACTTTTGTAGGAAATAGTTATAGAAATAAGAGGTAAGTAACTTATACATTGTTTACTTTCATAAACTTAAATATCTAGCATAATACACCATAGTGTCGCTCACTCAACTTGCTCGGCTGGAACTATATGTTCAAGAACTTAGACATCTAGCATAAGACACTACAGTGTCCTCACTCGACTTGACCAGCGAGATAAAATAGTGTATTAACCACAAATCAATTTTTAATAGTTGATTTCAAATACAATAATTGACACCCTCCTTGGCAATGGTGCCAAAATGTTGTTCAAACTAATTACCCATTGATTACTAGATTCATTAGTCTGATTAAACATTAATTATCAACCCTTGGTGCGTAAGCTTTTCAAGAGTGTCAGCACTATATATACATTATTGATTCATAAATTAACTTGATTTTATAGTTGTAGTATAATAAATTATGTTGAATTTACTAGATAGATATATTATGAAATTGTTGTGATAGAATTACAGAAATACTCCACACTTATGTATCACACATGCATCACACTTATATAATCAAACTGAATAGGAAAATTAACTTACACAAAACACTAATAATTAAAGAGGGTCAAGATCTTCATAGTATCTCATTTTAAGGAGACCCTTCCTCATTTATAACTTAGATCCAATCTTTTTTGGAGAGAATTTACAAACTTCTTACAAATTCAAATTTGTCATTACTCAATTCTAGATACAAAGCATATAACAAAAACTTCTACTATTATTTCCTCAAAATTATCTAACTCCTAATCTAATCTAGGTTCTACCTTTAAATACAAAAGGTAATTTATCAACTCTTAACCAAAAAAACCAAACCAATAAAAAATAAAAATATTTATAAACTACCCCAATCAACTTTTAAGTAGTTAGTAACTGAAGTTACTTGTTTTAGGTTTGGCTGGGTTAGAGACAAGGCATACTATTTTACTATTTTATTTATTTTTGTCTTTTTTCATTATCCTTGTCTTTACCATCTTTGGTAGCACATCCAATCTCTCCTTACATATAGGTAATACGTATAAAATTATGACTCTTCCCAATCATTCATTTGGTTTCCCAAGATAGCTAGATGTGTTTACAAGGTCTCCTCAATAATGACTCTATTTTACATAGTGGCTGCAGGCACTCTTTAGTAGCTATAGATAACCTATAGGTGAAACCTTTAGTTATTTTGGGAATTCTAAAATGTCTTTAAGAAACCTATAGGTGGAAAATACAGTTGTTGTGGGAAATATATAGTGGATATAGGTAATCTATGGGTGAATCTTACAATTTCTAAGGCAACATATAAAAGATATGGCTTTAGCAAGAATCTAAAGCTTTACATGACCCTTCAAATGTTTTTTAAATAAAGTCACACCAATATTATTAAATTAAGGAAAAGCATCAATAATCATAACATAACATAACACACACACACACACACACACACACACACACACACACACACACACACACACACACACACACACACACACACACACACACACACACACACACACACACACACACATTAATGAACATACAAAATCATAAATTCATTCATTCATTTGCATTAGTGATAGATAGATATGAGATTTACATGAAAAAGGACATAGACTAAGCATGGATGAGGCTATAAGAGTAATCAATTGGTGGCCTCATCAATAGTCTCAAATAATTTTTGTAGAAATGATTATCATCTGAGGAACAATAAAAGTGGGTAACAAAAATTTTGGGTTATAATTTTAAAATCATATGCATGAAAGGTAAGGACAATTTAGTAGTAGATGCACTATCTAGACATGATACACCCATAAAAGCATTACTTTATGTAATGTCCATGTTACAGGTAGAATGGGTAGATGAAGCCAAGTTAGAGTGGAAGTAGGAAAAAGATACAAAGGTTCTAATTCATAATATCCATCAAGGTTATATAGCCTCTAACAAATTTTAATGGAAACTTAATTCCCTATGTTATATGCAAAGGCTATATTTGTGCAAATATTTGGAGACAAAGCATAACATTTTTGCATAGTTACATGCATATACAATTATGGGATGCTCTAGGTTCTTGAAAACTTATCATATAATCAAGTGAGAATTATTTTGGGAATGCCTCAAGGGAGATGTACAAACATTTATGGTAGAATGCTTGATATTCCAATAGAACAAAGGTGAGATATTCCATTATGTTAAAATCTTTAGCAATTGTAGTCAAAGGTGGGAGGAGGTTTCTATGGATTTCATCACAAGGTCATCTTATTTTGAAGGAAATAATGTTATTTTCATAATTATGGATAGGCTTAAAAAATATTCCCATTTTTATTCCCTCCCATACCCATTTATATCAAGTACAATAGCAACTATTTTTTGTGGAGGCAGTTCTAAAATTAAATAGAACCCCAAAAATAATTATAAGTGATCGTGATCCTATTTTCACTAGTAATTTTTGGACTAAACTATTTTCCTATTTGGGTACTTAGATAGATCATAACTCATATTACCACTCCTAATATAATGGATAAACACAATTGGTCAACACATGTTTAGAGGGGTATCTATGTTGTTTTGTAAAAGATAAATTAGAACATTGGTTTAAATGGATACCAATTGTATATTGGTGGTATAACATATCGTTCGATACCTCTTTTGAAATTTCCCCATTTTTATCACTATATGATTATCATCCACCTTTCATCACTTATTATTTAAGGGTGAAAACTAAGGTTAAAGATGTAGAGGAGCAAATTCAACATCAATAAGAGGGTTTGGCTAGATTGAGAGAGAATTTATACTTGACACAAAAGAGGATTAAGAATCAAGTAGATTAAAACTATAGTGAGAAATATTTTGAAATGGGTGAATGGGTCTTTATACATTTTTATGTCCTTGAATTAATATAAAAAAGATTAAAAACTTTATCCAAAATATTATGATCTTTATCAGGTTATACAAAAAATTAGAAGTGTGGCTTATAAGTTTTATTTGCCTCATTCATCTTGCATACACACATTATTTCATGTTTCTTATTTGAATAAGGTCATTGGACCAAAAATTTCAGCCTAAATAGAGTTATCAGAACTAGACAAAGAAGGATGAGTTATTTTGAAACTAGAGAAGATCCTACAAACACATACTAAGAGGTTGAGAACTAGAGAGATTAAGGAATATATGATCAAGTAGAAGAACTTGAGTAGTGAGGATGCAACTTAGGAGGGTGAATATTTTTAGCAATAACATCTAGAGTTGTTCAACATTTAGGACAACATAATTTTTAAGGGGAATGGAATGCTACACCCCTAACCTATAACATGTATTAGGATAGGAATAACCAACTTGTGGCTTACTTATCCCTCTTTGATGTTATATCACATTTATATATGCATTCATTTGGTTAGTAGGTCAACCTATGGAGTAACCATGGCCTATGTAGACTATATATAAGAGGTAGTGTGTATATATTTATCATCATATTTAAAATTATTCTCTTATTGAATCTTGTGGAGGTTGGCCCCTTAATATGGCTTGTCTTTTATTCATATATTTTGCTATATTCCAGTCATATTATGATCTAGTATTGTTATTCTACTTTATTTTTGAAGTAATTTAATTACATCCTGTGACTTTTTTGGATCTAAGAAGTGATAAATTGTGTTCATTGAGACGATTTGACTAAAACTAGACAACAACATAGTGGGTTATTGTTTGGGTAGAGTGTTTTTTTTTTTTCTTTTTGAAATTTCTAAGTCTAAGAAAGTGTCATCACCTAAAATTATATTTAGAAAGGGAAACTTGTATGTTAGACATTCACTCATGTACACTTTTGAATCATATTTGATATAAAATAAATATATAGATAAATATTGAGTATACTCAACACAAATTAGTTGATGTAAATAACCTCTAAAATCCATGTATAGGTCCTGATTTATAAAAAAATTGGAATATTTGTTTTTTTTAATATTTTTGAATATATGTGTATTTTTATATTTTAAAATGCTTAATTATAGAATTATCATAGATGAATAATGATCATTATATTCTTTCCTACCTTGTCTTCAAGTGAAATTAGATGATAAAATTTTGTGCTCAATTTTTTTTCAATCACATATGGACCCAAACAATTAGGATTGCACCTACCTTTAGTTTCTTCCTTTGTATTGAAATTACTTAGATTTTCATTTAAAATGAATTCACCAACCTCAAACTCTCTATTATGAATTATTTTTTTATATTATTTTTTTAATGTGATTATAATACATTCTGAGATGTTTTGTTACCTATATGTGTATAGTGCAAAGTTGTTCTAACTCATGCAAGATATTTTATCTATATTGATAATCTATAATAAGCCTTTTGATGGATACTAGTAAATATGGAAATTAAAATTATATTGAAGCTTGTTAATATATCTCATATACCAAGGAATATGGAGTAACCCCAATGGGTTTGTGGATGCTCATACAATAATCCCATAGTTATTAAACTATTTAGTTATGCCAAACATCACTAAAATTAGTAGCTATCCTACTCAATATTTTTTTTATAGACATATTTGTAGCTTATTCATGTCCACTACCTTGAGATTAATATGGATTATAAAATGTGTGTTGAATATTATATTTAGTGAAATTTTTTAATAGTCTTGTTCTTGAAAGATGTAGATTGTCTATAATGATAGCTGAAGGAATCCCAAAGTGAGATATGATGTGTTTCATCAAGAATAAACATATGTAATATCCTATAGTATAATATAAGGGTATAAATTTGAATCATTTTATAAAATATTTAGTGGTTGTAATTATAATTTTATATCCACTTAATAATTCTTGATTGATTTTTCTTATGAAATCAAATTCCCAAAGTGAAAATGGATAAGGTGAAGTGTTAGGTTATAATTCATGTGAAGGGACATGGTTTATATTGTTGTGACTTTATAACTTTTCACATAGTTTCACATATTCTTGACATTAATTTTCCACAGTAATTCAATAGTAACCTAATGTGCATAATTGATTAATTAGGAATTATTCCATTATTTGAATTTGGATGGAGATGACATGAATTTGAATTCAAATTTAAAGAGGGCGAAGAATATTTAGTATGTTGAAGTGCATTTTGACAATAAATGAAATTTAGGTGTCTACATTTTACCCTCTTTGAAAAGGTGTTGTGAAGAAATATTGTTTAAAATTATAATATAAAAATTAGAGTGTTGATGACTAAGAAGAAAAAAATTCCCTAGATGACTGAAAATGAATGTGATGATTCCCCCTTGAATGTTCATGATGGAAATCAAATTAATTATCAAAATAAAATAAGATAAAAAAAATTAAGAGATGATAATGAAAACCATCAATAAAATAAAGTACAAAAAATGATATCATACTTGCATAATTAAGGCACGTGTAAATATGTTTCCCCTAGCATAGAACTACAGAAATGATTGGAAAATGAAAATTTCCCACTTTAAGAGTGCATGCTTGTAAAGGTGCTCTAACTTAGGGGTCACACAAGGATATGTGGGAATGATATATCCCAATGATGGAAAGTTGTGAGTCTAATAATGAAAAATATAAATATTCCAATTTGATTTTGAGATTTATAAATGGATAGTGACAAGTAGTAGATAAAGAATTATAGTATTTAGAGTAAGTTTGTCCTAACATTTATAAAAAAAAAGGGTATAAGTTGTGAAAATAAGGAGTTGAAGGGAAAAAATATTAGAATGGGAGGGGTAATTATAAATAGAGTGATGGTCAATTTGTAATTATTTTGTGTAAATTAGATTTTCAGAGTGAATTGTGAATAAAGTGTGATTAAGTAATTTGTGATCTAGGTTCATGGAGAAAATGGATTATATCCCTATTCACCAGCACCACAATAGGCATGTGAGGAGACACTAAGGGCTTGATAGGAGTGGGCCTTTGGTAAGTAAAATTTTTAACCTTATGTTTTTTTTGTCATTTATTTCTATTTAAAGTTGATTTGAATGAATTCACTATTATCTAGTTGTGATTTCGACAACAAAAGTTCTGAAATTATCAACCAAAAGTGTGAAATAATTGAACATAAAATGGAAATCATATACATGTGTGGTAAAATCATTAGGGAGGATTTAGGATAATTAATCATGAATTCTTAATGTATATAAGTCAAATCAATAAAACTAGTAGTGAAATCATGAAAATGAGGAGCGAGGTCACTTAAGGAGAAATAAGTGAGTAGATTTGTGAAATTGTGATATATAACTATGAAATAATTGAAATGGATTGTGAAATCATCAAAATGAGTTGGTAAATCACTAGGTTTTGAAGAATTGGGCTAGGTAAAAAATAAATAGATATGTAATTCTAATATATTAATAAATAATGAAATTAATGAAGGCTTTGATGATGTTGTGGATATGCTTAGATGAGTTGGAGACTAACTTGGTGTTATTATGTATGATTTTGGTAGGAGATATTACTAGTGTTGGTGATATGGGACCATAGATCAAGATCATTTCCAAGGATTGTGAGGTTCACAAAGTATGAGTTTGGTGTTTTAGAGGCAATAAGGTTATCTTACATTACACATATGTCAGATATTCAAGTGGATAGGGTGATATGAACTACATTAGTAGAGAGGTGGCATAATAAGATGAAAACATTTAACCTACTAATAGGTGAGATGACAATGACATTGGAGGATGTATGGTAGATCCCAAGAATCTTAATATAGGGGATGCATGTGTACTAGGGATAGGGATCCTAAGATAATACACTATATAGTATTTTTTGTGTTAACTTGATTCTAATTGTGATATGTGGTGTGGATATATATACATGCATGGCCTTAGGTTAGATTCATTGAATATTATGTTCATGTCTATTATCTATGTCATCATGCTACCTAAAAAGAGTGTTAGGCTGTGCCTAATTAGTTTGCTAGATATTATTAGAAATAAGATAGAGATGGGAGAGAGGTTTGCATGGGGACCTTGTGTTCTAGTGAAATTTTACATGGATTTACATCATGAAATACTTATATGGGATGGAGATAGGTCTTTTGA
Source organism: Torreya grandis (assembly GCA_037957365.1). NCBI lineage: Eukaryota > Viridiplantae > Streptophyta > Pinopsida > Cupressales > Taxaceae > Torreya > Torreya grandis. The sequence goes on from JARHVA010002154.1 coordinate 1,258,201, forward strand.
CTATACTATAGGTGTAGTGTTGGAAGTATATTTATGTGGAGTGTCTGGTTGGTCATATGATCACTAGGCTAGTATATGATCCAATTTTATATGGTTATCATGTTATTATAGGGACATGGATACCATATTTAAGAGACCTAGATATTTACAAGAGAGCCTTAGATGAGGTAGTAGATATCTAGATTACCTAGAGGCCATATAAGGAGATAGATTTTTAGTAGGAATATGATGGTCTATACATGGATTATATGATGACATAGTGTTATGTCATGGGTTGTCATGAATATATTTTTGAGATATATTATCTTGAAAAAGTATTGATACAGTTTGGTGTGTAGAAAAATATTTCAATAGGGAAACAATGTTTGCATAAGCTATCAAAGAGAGCACAATCGGGTATCGTTATTGATATAAAGATTGTTGAGCATAGTTAGACACATGTTTAGATAATGAATTAGGTGGATAAGATTGATATTATTTATGTTTGGGTACTAGATGGATATGTAAAGTGGTGGATAAAATAGTGGTTGATGAGAGACTCACAATACCATATCCTCTTCCTCACACCTAGAGATAGATATTGGTATCTAGCTTAGGTAGAAATCCATAGGGTATAGGACTTGGAGTAAGGATGAAGAGGGATGTGAGGATGAGGGGATGGTTAGAGGGGACTAAATATAGAGTATACCTAGTTAGAGGATATAAAGGTGACATAACTATAGGATGCAGAGATTAGAGATATGGATGTAGGTGAGGACATAGAGATAAGAGCCATCGTAAAGGATTCTATTGGAGGAAGAAATAATACTTTGTTTATTATTGACAATGATGGGGAGTGGGATGGTGGTGATAAGGAGAGGATACTAGATATAGAGACACATAGAGAGAGAGGAGATGGAACTGGACCATCAAGGTTGGTTAAATCATATGAGGACCAGACACTAAACCCAATTACCATATGTTAGTAAAAATCACAAAGAAAGAAACTAATGAACATAACATGTTTATACATATAAAACATAATCCACAAAAAAAAAAAAAATAATAATAGTCCATAATGTCTTTAAGTTCATTCTTTAAATAACATAAGCCTGTCATATAAAATGAATGATGTATATATATATATATATATATAACTTAAATGTTTCTATATAATGATACATATCAAAAACACATATATATTGATAAATAATTCTAAAACCATATTAAGTCTTTCCTTGGACCTTAGATGAGGAATCTATGGTCAAATTAGGCTCATAAAAATGTGGTTTGCTCCTTAGAGGACCCATGACATGCTATGATCCTTGCCTTAGAGATCTCTCTAACTCTACTAGTTATACAAACCTCCCTAACATAGATCTCTTGGTTGAGTACTCCCTATAATAAGGTACTCATTGTGCTCATAATATAGCCTTATATAGACTCATATAATAAGTATCCTACTTCATAGCCTACATGAATTTATCCACAATCATAATTTGTCCCTATACTTCTAATATAACTCTATCCTCTATTAACTCCACTCGTGTAATATGTCTCTCATGCATGAATTATTATGTTAATATTATGTCATGAAGTGCCTATTTAATTACATCTTGTGTCACTAATCCACCTAATAATGCCACACTACCCCTCTTTAACCTCTCTACCTCTATTTGGAGTCTATCAACCTCATCTTATAGATGTATGATCTCTATATTTATAAATTCTGACTAAGTATCTATACCATATATCTCTCCCTATTATATACCCATGTGTCTATGTAAACCTACTATCTCTCAATCCTATGCTCTGATCTCCTCATGTAATAATTTAATCAATGTCTAATCCTCATATTATCTAACTAGTCTTAATGGTCTATCTCCATCTCTTCTCTCTCTCAATTTGTCTCTATAGCTAGTCTCTTCTTTGTATCACCACCATTCCACTCCCCATCACTATCAATAAAATAAAAAGGAGTCTCTCCTTATCCAAAATGATCCTCTACCATGGATCTCATATCTATGTCCTCACCCACATCCACATATCTAATCTTTACATGCTCTAGATGTGTCACCTCCACATCCTCTAACTAGGTCTCCTCTATACTTAGTCCCCTCTAACTATGCCCTCATCTTCTTATCCCTCATCTTTGTCTTATAATATCCATCATAATCCTTTTTCCAATTCTTATACCCCATGGATGTCTACCCAAGTTGGATACCAATCTATATCTCTATATGTAAAGAGGAGCATATGGTACCTTGAGTCTCATCATCCATTATCTATCCCACCACTCTACATATCTATCCCCTAACCCCACATCAATAATGTCCCTCCTATCCACCCAAGTCATTGTCTAAACACGTATCCAATTATTATCAATAATCCTTGAATAAATAACAATACCCCACTATGTTCTCTCTGATAGACCATGTAAACATGTATGGCCCTACTATAATATGCTACCTCATACCAAAGTATCTTAGTACTCTATTAGGTCAATCTATATCAATAATATAGTCATGATAATACATGATGTAGTACTATGTCATCATATAATCCATGTTTATAACATATTATGCCCATTAAAAATCTCTCTCTATATGGCCTCCAGGTTATATGTTCCCCTAGTACATCATCTAGGGGTCTTTTGTGAAAATATATCTCTCCTAAATGTGGCCTCCTTGTCCCTATAATAATATGCCAACCATACACAATCAACTCATCCACTACTCTAGTGATCATATGACCAACTAACCACTGCATAAAAATATGTTCCAAACACCATACCTATAGTAGAGTGAACGGACCTATCTCCTTCCTATCAGAGTACATTACATGATGTAAATCATTGTACAAGTACACTAAAACACAAGGTCCCCATGAAAAAATCCCTCCCATCTCCATCATATCACCAATAATATCTATAAAACTAATCAAACATAGCTTGCTACTCTTTTCAGGTAGCATGATGCCATTGACAATATACATGAACACAATAGTCAATAAATCTACCCCTAAGGCCATGCATGTATCTATTTCCAAACCACCTCTCATAATTTGAATCAAGTCCTCACCAAAAATATTGTATAGTGTAGTAGCCCACAATCCCTATGCCTAATACACTTATGTCCCCTATAATGGGATTCCCAAGATCCACCATATGTCTTCTAACATCATCATCATCTCACCTATTGATAGGTGAAATATACTCATCTCATTGTGTTACCTCTCCATTAATGTAGTGAGTAGCACCCTATCTGATCAAATCTCTAACATTTGCACAATGTAAGATAACCCTATTACTTATAAAACACTGAACTTATATTCTATGAACATTATAATCCTTGACAATGCTCTTGGTATCCATTCCCATATTACCAACACTAGTAATAACTCCTACCAAATTCATACATAATAGTACCAAGTTAGTCTTAAACTCAGCTAAGTATATCTTCATCATCATCAAAAACTTCATCAATTTCATTATTTATTAATCTATTTAGATTACATGTCCATTTATTTTCTACCTAACCCAATTCTATAAAACTTAGAAATTTCACAACTCATTTTGATTATTTCACAATCCATTTCTATAATTTCATCATTATATAGCATGATTTCACAAATCACCTCACCTATTTCTCCCTAAGTGATTCCATTCCTCATTTTGATGATTTCACTACTAGTTCTAATGATTTCACTTCTACACATTGTGAAATCATGATTACATGACTCAAATCTTCCCTGATGATTTTATGACCCATGTATACAATTTCACTTCTATGTTTATCAATTTTGTACTTTTAATTGATGATTTCAAAACTTTCATTATCAAAATCACAACTATGATAATAGTGAATTCATTCAAATCAACTTCAAATAACAATAAATGATCAATAAAAAAAGTTAAGGTTTGAAATTATACTTATCAGAGGCCCACTTCTCCTAGGACTCTGGTGTCTCCTCACATGTTCATTATGGTGATGGTGAACATGGATACAATCCATTTTCTCCATGAACCCATAACATAAATCACTCAATCACACTTTCTTCACAACTCACTCTAGAAATCCAATTTTCACAAATGAATTTTTAATTTCCCTTCTCTATATTTATAATTACTCCTCCCATTTAAATATTGTTTCCTTTAGAATTATCATTTTCACATCTTACACCCATTTTATCCTAAATTTCAGTTTGAACTTATTCCAAATACTATCAATCTTCATCTACTACTAGAAACTATCCATTTATAAATCTTAAACTCATTAGAATATTTATATTTTTCATTTTTAAACCCGTAGATTGCCATCATTGGGATATATCATTCCCATACAAGACCCCTGAGTCTAAGCACCTTTCCAAGCATGTAGTCCTAAAGTGGGAAATATTATTTTTCCAATAATTTATCTATTTGTATTCAAGGGAAAATTATTTACATGTGCCTTAATTATACAAGTATAATATCATTCTAGTAATTTGTTTTATTGATGGTATTCATGATCATCTCTTAAGTATTATTTTATTTTATTTTATTTTGAGTGTTAATTCACTTTCTTGCATGGACACTCAAGGGGGAATCATCAAATTAATTTTCATTCATCTATGGCAACTTTTTCTTCTCAGTCATCAATGCTCTACTTTTTATTCTATTGTTTAAAATACTATTGCTTCACAACACTATATCTATGACGATAAAATGTAGACACCTAAATTTTATTTAGTTTTGAAATGCACTTTATCACACTAAATCTTCTTCTTCCTCTCTAAATTCAAGTTTAAATTCATGTCAACTCCTTCCAAATTCAAATAATTGAATAATTTCTTATTAATCAATTTTGAACTTTTTTAATCCAAATTTAATTAATAAATATAGATTTTCCACCACACCCAGACATCCTCCACCTTTATGTCCCTCACATGTTGACTCATACAATTAATCCCTTAACTTCATAAACTACCTTTTGAGTCACACATTTACTTGTCAAAAGAATTTATATGTTCTTGATGACTCAGCTAACCAATTTCATTTTCCTCTCAACCAATTTAATAATCTTCCACAATCTGATCTAACTTACAAAAAACTATAAATAGGCATGTAATCCATCTCTTTCAATTATCCACCTTCAAGCTCATGAAGTGATGTTAATTTTCCAAGTGAATCTGAAGCAAATCAAATCCATAAAGAGTTAATTTTATTATCAAAATGATGCCCATTCCCCATTTTCATTAGAGAAAGTATTTAGCATCCACATTCCACACAAAGAGAAAATATACCATTTATCACGTAATGGAGAAGGTGACAAGCTTTGCATGTGTTTATAAGTAGTTATTTTACTAGTTTAGTTTCTTAATTTTTGTTGTTACTCTATCTTGAGATTGTTTGAGTTTATATTAGGATTAATAACATTTTATTTATTAGTTTAGTTTCATCTATATTTCCTTTATACATTTTTAAATGATGACTCATTATCAGCAAAGTAGGAAAGTAATTGTGTGATTTTGCTTTTCCACTAAAATGGTTGTAATATTCACTACCATGTACCTATTGTATTGATGATATAATATATTTAGTGAATAGGAATAAAAGTAATTTTCCCTCAGATGATCATTTAAAAAAATACCATCCAATAATCACATATCAAAGTGTGTCTCTCTACAAATTTCTCTTATAATTTCTAGTAAAATTATTTGGTGTAATTTATTTATTCAAATATATATATATATGAGTAAGTCATTCTTATCCTTTTTACTACACATAGTTTTCAAGACAAAAAAATACTATATATACATCTAAAACTGATGTATTTTGTAAATAAACTATAGTAAATATTTCTTTATCATCATTTATGTTGATTGGTATTAACGTTTTTGCAATAGAAAATAAATTTGTGTGACAATTATCCTTTCATGAAATATTCTCAATTGAAAAATTATTGAAATGTGCACATAAACAATGTACCATTTTTTTATATGGGACTATTTTTTCTTCTTATCAAATAAAAATATGTAACTTGATTAACAAAAAAAATTTAATCACCATTTATTTTAATGGATTTAATTTATAGAGTATGATTAGTGTACAAACACAAAATCAATGCCTCATATTCTATGATAATATTTATGTATGAAAAACCTAATCTGTATGCAAATGGAATAGGATCTCCTTATGGGGTAATAATAATAATTAATAAAGCATAAATTCATGATGCACATTTTTAGCCATTGAAAAACATTGTCCATGTATCCTTAGTAATATTATATGATGTGAAGTCATACCTAAAAGTACCTCTAAGGGGTTTTGTTTCTATAGTGGAGTGATAACTAACTGGTCTACAATACATTGGGATTTTATCTATTTTTAAAATATAATATTTAAATTTAAATCCATGAGTAATATTACCCATTTTTATTTGTCTTGATAAATGAGGTTTTGAAATGAGAAAATCTAATGTATTAGCCTTGGTAATAACTTGAGTTTCATTATTAATTATATAGTGTCAAAGTTTTTGCATGGTGAATACAAGATCCAAACATAGTTTTTAAATTATAGTGTAATTGTGTTCATAGTCAAAAATTTCATGATTGATATAATACATGGTTCACTCCTTGTTATCATCATAATATTATTCTAGTAGATCACCCAGTGCATGATCTATAGCTTAAATGTGTAATAGAAGTGGTCTATATACAATTAGATGCATGAGAAGAGGTAGTTTAAATAAGTATTGTTTGAGTGCCTCCAAAATCTATTGGAATTTTATATTACATTTTAACATCATGTACTTTTTAAGTATTTTTTTAAAGTGTTGTGTCTAATCTACTAGATGAGATACAAAGTGATGCATTGTTTGAATTATACCTTACAAAGACATGAGTTATTTTATCCCTTGAAGTGGAGGCATATTGATTATAGATTTGAAAATTTTTGGATCAACTTCAGTACCTTATTATGATATAATAAATCCCAATGATTTTATTAATGTTACATCAAAAACACATTTTTTGTATTTAGATGTACAATACATTATCATAACTGCTCAAAATATATATCATAAATCAATTACATAATCTTTTTTATATTTTTATTTTGATATTAAATCATCCAAATAATTCTTTACTATATTGTAAATGAAGTCATGAAAAATATGTCTCATGTCTCATTGGTATGTAGCCCCTAGATTTTTTAATCCAAAAGGCATCACTATGTAAAAATGACACCCCATGGTGTGATAATTAATGTTTTCTCTTTATCTTCTTCAACAATTCTAATATAATTATAACTATTGAATTTATACACAAATGATAACATCTCATATCTATCATTGGAATCCAAAATCATATTAATGTTGGGTAGATGGAAATCATGTTTAGTTAAATCATTATTTAGATCATTAGACATTGAACACCATCAAATTTTACCATTAATATTTAATACTATAAAAATATTAAACACCCATTCTAGATAGGATATGGGTGGAATGAAACTTGGATTGAGTAATCTTTGTTGAATCTCTTATTTGACTAGTAACAATTATGGATGCATTTTGTGTAATGAAACTAGAGGATTAATTCCTAAAATATAAAAGTAATCCCAAGAAAATATATCAATAAAATCATGTAGTGATTGATTGATTGATTTATCCTCATCAGTTTTAAGTGTGGTGACCAAAATTACTATTCTTAGATTTGTATCTATTTGATAGTTAAATTTAATTATGTATTCATTTATAAGTGTAGATTTATCTTTGATATAAGGTGTAGTAGTAATTATTTCAAAACCATCAATTGGACATTATTTTTTGAAATGTTAGTCTCACCAAAATGTGCATGAATATTTTTGGACTAAGAAAACCTATTATTATGAAAGAATGGAGGAAGATACCCATATGATCATTAAAAAAATTATCATAGACTTCTAATTATAGAATAAATCCAATGCTAAATTTTATTATGAAATAATATAATCAATAAGTATGGGATACACAATTGATAACAAAGATACATAATTGATTATGTTTCTATATTTTTGAATAGATTTAAAAAAAATTATATGTTTATGTGTCAATGTAATTGAGTTTCAATTACCTAAATGATCTATGTAACCAAAGATTTATTTACCTTTACTATTATATTCATGAATATGATTAATAATGATATGTGCATACTTTCCTAGTCCTTATCTTTTGTAGCCCACTTTTTGTAAATACTTAAAAAAAGTCATATAGTTTTTCATTTGTATTATTAGATGAATGTGATCTCTATGTAACTATGATGATCATTATAAAACTATAAATAGTAGGTTTTACCACTATTTCAGTAGGAAAATGCAAATGAGAGACATAATTTTAGGTAGATTCAATTACTTGACAATAATTAAATGGTTCATGATTTGTAGGACATGTGTGTGTGTGTGTGTGTGTAAAATATTGGTAACTAAGCTTCAAACATGCATGTAAAGTGGAAGGTAAAAATCACATATCCTAAATCAATGGCCTTAAAAACAACATATTTTAATTAAGATCATTGGGCATGACTTGACATGATGTAGCAATAGTTCTAGGACCTAGTGTGAGATTTAATGTTATTTATCTGAATAGATTATGAGGAATGTTGTCAAAATATTTGATGTTCATATTTGAATAATATAAATTATCAACATGTATATTGAATATTTGAAGAAAAAAAATATTGAAAATATTCAATCCTTAACCATTATCGACAAAGATTCACTTAACACCCACGTCATCAATTATGCGCTAAATGTATAAGGGTATGTACTAATTAATAATGTGTTGTGGTGGTAATTATGATTTTTCAAAGGACATAAATTCTTCTATCCATCGTAATGTGTTAATGATACATGAAACATAGTTTTGTTTAATATTTATTGGAATAATAATGTCAATAAATTTTGAATATAACATATCATTGTACATATTTGATTATTAAATTAACTCTAAAATGGAAATGTTGACAAGTTTAACCTCATAGGTCAAACTACCACCCCTATCATTCGAAACATTTCTTGTCATGTTGTTTTATTTGTTAATTAGTATGTTGTTATTGCAATGTCCTTGAAATAGTCATACAAAGCCTTGATTAACATAGATTAAGGTAGTTTTGATGAAATTAAGGTTTTGATCATCATGGCCATATGTTTGTCTAGTCACCCTTGTGACCAGATTCAATTTGTGTCAAGAGATGAAATGAGTATAAAACATCATAAAAGGCCTTATTATTTGTGTCAAATTCATACCATGTTATATAATTTATCTAGTTAGTTGGTGACATGTTTGACTAACTTCATGACCCAATTTATTGCATTTTGGGTCATTTTATGGCTTCTAACATAGGTTTTAAATGTGAATGATAGTATAATGTCATAGTAAGAACATGGTTTAATTTTTAAGGCATGAAAATTACAATGGATCCATTTTTATCAGTTTCATCAGACTTATCAAGTAATTTTGATATTTCTAGTGCCAAAAAGCTTATTTTAAGGCCATTTGTATATTTTTTTAGGGTAAAAATTGAGATTAAGGAATATTAAAGACATTATTTGTCCATTAAAAGGTTAAAAAAAAATATTTGAAAGAGGTTTTAGGTATTAAAATGAAGAAAATTGATTTATCTCTCATATTGACCTCCTTAGTAGCTCTAGAAGGGCCATCAATTTTTTTTTGTTCATATATATATATATATATATATATATATATAGAGAGAGAGAGAGAGAGAGAGATAAATATGTATTTTAAAATTATAGGTAAAATATTTAACTTAAATTTAGTGCCATAGTTTTTCATATTTATCCCCCCATCTTTATGAACAATCGTTAAGAGTGTAAGGGGGTCTCTATGGCCTAGTCATCTAGACATGGTCCAGGTTTGTCTCCATTAATTTAAATAAAATATATATGGATAAAAATGGTTTTAGTGGGACTAAATTAGGTTTAAATAATACTTTTTTAATTTTTTAATAATTATCTATTTTTCCTTGATAAGGGGATTTTTGATAGGAAATCAGTTGCCTGTCTTGACTTGAGATTTGACAATTTTCAAGCAATCTTGATATATCAGTTGAATGTATTTATTTTAAAGAGTTTTAAATATAAATTAAATCTATTTATTCCAATAAAAAAATTTAGGTAATTTCATCTTGAAAATCTCTTTCTTGAGACAGTTGGGTTGGTCATTTGGCCCTTCCACAAGGTAAAATAACATGTCTAATGAGATTCTTAGTGTGTGAAGAGAATCTTAGTTAGGTTTTCATGATCTTGAGGGGTTCATAAATTATTATAAATTATGAAATTTAAATTCAATGATATTCCATATTTGGTCAAAGGACCATGCTCTCTTAAGAACTCAAAATCTTTTTTGTAGGCCTAATGAGCAGGCTAAAAGGACATCATGGCAAGTAACAAAGGTTATGAAGATTCATGAAGATGAAGAGGTTATGTTTTAGGTCATGATATTGTTTTATAGTTTTAATAGAGTCTTAAATATATATACACTCTTGGTGTAATAATTCTATTATAAGCCTTATTTGCCTAGAGAACACAATCAACATTGTGTATGGTTGTATTGTTAACTTATGATACCTCTCTAAGGACTGTATACCCTTATGAATGTGTTATGAGGGTTAAAATGAGTTTTTAGGGTTATTTATGTAATTAAAATATATTTTAATGCTCACAAGGTTACCAAGGTACTATATAAAATCATAGATGAAGACCTCAAAACTTAGTTTAGCAGAAACTAAGGTAAGTTAGCATTATTTAATGTAATATGTTATTTCTTGTTTTTATGCTATTCAAACCTCCTTATTGTATATTTTATGATTATTAAAGCTAAGTGTGGATTATTTAATGTTAATATAGTACTTTTAGTCCCTTTTGTCTCTTATAACCAACCTCCCACCTCTCTTTAGTCCATGCACATAGGGAAATCTTCACCTACAACACTCACCCATGAATGTACTTAAAAAGGTGCCATTTTGATTATAGAGGTAATAAAATGGTGAAAGGTCTAATGGAAGATGAAATAAGATATTAAAATAAAAATATGATGGCTATATATTTATTCAAGATCATCTCTAGTACCTCATATTCTCCAACATGATGATCTTAGTCTGTACAAATAGTAACATATAGCCATATGCTACAACACATTCAAGCAAACTATGCAAGGTGAAATTCTTGTGTATAAGGTCAAGAGGATAAAAATTCATCTTGAGTGATTAATATTCAAAGTATATAATGACTTAATTAAATACCAAGGGATATTAGTTATAGTCAATAAGGCAAAATATAATTTGTAATTTGTAAAACAAAAATGTTGACCTACACCTCTAGTCATAGGCTAGTGTGTGAGATATTTTTTTATGAGATTATAAATGAATTAAGTTTATTTTAAAGATATAATAAGAGTTTTAATTCAATATCATAGACATTTATAGATATCATTGCATATTGAAAGACACCTAAAGGCAAAGAAATAGTAAAATCTCCACCCACAATCATATTCTTATCATAATGCTTTGTGAGATAAGTTAGTTGAAGGTGAGTTTATACTAAGAATATTCTCTATGGATCATTATATGAGTGACAAGGATATGTAATTGAGTTGAAATTATTTAAAGGAGTTAAATTCAGTCAAGAATTAACTTTGAGCCCTCAAAATAAGCAAATAAGACCTACATGCCTCAAGCCTGTAAGTCCTCATTATGGACCAAATCGAAACCTCAAGATAATAAAATAAAACCTAAAACATGGATACCTAAACTTATATAAATTAAATAATGTTACAACACCTAAGATGTACTAGGTCACTTGAAGACAAATAAGGTCAAATACACCAAGTTTATAGTCTAAGAGATATCCTATAGGTCTGTACAAAAGGAATAAGTAAGAAATAGTTTCAAAATGTCACAATAAACTTATGAGATCTTCATGGATAGTGATAATTAATGAGTTCTTATTCTTTAATATATATTCAAACATAATGAAAAGAGAAACCTCTATATTCAAAATCCCTATATACAGTCATACCCTAGGAGGTCACCTATAGGCCTATTTGAGGGTTAGTTCATTCTTAAGGATAAAAATAAGAGATAAAGGTGTTTGAAGATCATTTTAACCCAATAAATATAGTGTACAAGTTTAATTACGACTAGGAGGATCAATCATGATAATATGAGGACTAAGTTTCATAGTATATAGTTAAGATGATCCCAAAAGGCCACCTACAAGCCTATTTCAAGATCATTCCATCTTCATGCCTAAGGATAAAGAGTTGAAAAAGGTGTATGAGAGAGGCTCTAAAACCTAAGTGAAAAAATTGAGTTCATGATCTATTGATAAGATCAATGACCTTCAAGGTGAAGTTTCAAACCCTAATGCATAGTCATGACTCCTAATGAGTACCTAAAATCCATACAGACCAGTAGGTGAATTAAAGGTGCATATAATGAAGGGGTATTTATGTTGAAAAGTGTTATAAACTTAAATTAGGACCCCAATAAATATTAAAGGCCATTTAAAAGGTTAAGATATGAATAGTGAGGTTTGAAACTCACAAAACACACTTAAGACTCGCTAAAAGTCCATACACATATTGCAAGTTTAAGATAGGCTATTTTTAATCCTAAGTAATAAGAAAAGCATGATATGAAAGGATATAAGGTCCACTTAATATTTACATATAATTCATAGGTCATGTTGAGACCAAAGGAATCAAAATGGGGATTGAACAAACTAAGTTTTATGTATCTACACATAGTTAGTCAAGAGATAAGTTATAGGTTTGTATCTTCAAGAGTGTTTTACTTGATTTATGGAAAAGGTAAAGGACTATGAGAAGTCTAAAGGATGAAAACTCCTTTATTAATTGTTTAATAATTAAATCAATTTTTTATTTTGAAACCTTAGATCTGATACAAACGTGAAAATACTAAAATTATGTCTAGACCTTATGATATGATACACACAGGCCTATAGTCTAGTCTTGAGGGAAATTGATGTTTAGAGACTTCTATAGGCATGATCACACTCTAAAAATTGGTAGAGGGTGTTATCATGAGTGTACCAATGTATCCATGGACATTTAAAATTCATACAATTAGTAGAGATTGTTAGGAATAAAAAACTTCTAAATCTAGATATACTATTACCATAAACCAGATCTAAAGCTATGTAATAAAATGCATCATAGAAAAATTCCTTAATTAACCATTAATATGAAATGATAAATGAGATAAAGATAAAAATAACATAGATCTAACGTGTTTCACCCAATGTGGGCTACATCCACCAATGAAAGTTCTGAAATAAATTAGTAATCTAAAATAAGATTACAATGAACTCTGATAGAGACAGAAAAAATCTCTTGTAGAAAGTGTTACACAAAAAGATTCACTTTCACCTACACCTACACAAATTTGTATCTCATAAGTTTCTAAACCACACCTTGTAATGAACACCTACACTTTATAAAACACCTACACTTTGACTTTGATCCTCAAAACCACACCCTACAAATAAAACATCAACTTCTAAAGGCCACACCACACCCTGTATATATAGAAAAATGAATAAAATACATAAAAAGAAGAGTAAATATGCAATGATTATCCAATATAAGCATTATCCAACATGTAGCAACCTTTTTCCACCTCATCAAGCCTATCTAAAATCTCTCCCAAGGAGAAATTTGCCATCTTCATCTTCTCCACCTTCTAAGGGCACATTTTCCCATGAACATGTGATCACAACTAACTCCACTCAACAAGGAAAGATTTCCATTTTACAAAAAATAACTATCTTCCTCAAAACAAGGAAGTCAACATGGGAAAAGTCATCTAACAACTAACTCCATGAAATATGGAATACATAGAAATTAGGAATATAAGGAATATTCCACTCACATGTGGAGAACATGAAAATTACCCCCCCCCACCCTCACATCCTTAGAGATATTTAGGCCCCCAAAATTTATTGCTATGGTCATGTGATATCCCCAAAGGGATCCACACTCAACAATCTCCCACTTGGAGACAATTTCTCTTGAACATAATCTATCACTGCTCCATGACCATTAAGGCCAACCAAATCTAAACATAGTCTCAACTTGTCCAATGTGACCACCTTGGTCATCATATCCATAGGATTTTGGATAGTATGAATCTACTCTAGCTTCACCAAGTTTTCCTCCAAAGTTATCCTAATGAAGTTATAATGTAACTGAATGTTTTCTGTCCTCGAGTGGAAAGTGGAGTTCTTTTCCAAAGGAATAACACTCTGAATATCACTTTTTATTCTCCCAACTTTGTACTCATGCCCCAACTCTCGAAACAACTCTTGTAACCAAATCATTTCCTTGTTAGCCTCTATGGAAACAACATACTTTGTCTCTATTGTTGACAAAGCCACAACCTTATGTATCATGGAAATCTAACTAACTATTATATCTCCACTAATAAAAATATATCTTATCATACTTCTACTACTATTAATATCCCCTACCATATTTGAGTCCACATAACCATGTAAGATGATATTTGATCCACTATAAGATAATGCAAAATCAATAGTTCCTCTCAAATACCAAATAATCCATTTTACTACCTTCTAATTCTCATAACATAGATCACTCATATACTTGCTCACAACTCCCACTACTTGGGCAATATCTGGCCTATTACAAACCATGGCATACTTCAAGATACTAACTACCAATGAGTAAGGTACCTTTGACATCTTATATTTTCAACTTATATCTTGGGACACTAATCCTTTTATAATCTAAAGTGTCTTCCCAAAAGTGTACCAATAGATTTAGAACCCAACATGCTATACCTTTCCAAGACTTTCTTCACATACTTTGATTGGGATAAGATCAACTTCCTCTCCTTCCTATCATGATAAATCTTCATACCAAGGATTTGCTTTATATCACTCAAATCCTTCATATAAAAGGAGTCATTAAACTATTTTTTGAGCATATGAATATGTTTTATGTTCTTTCCTACAACTAACATGTCATCGATATAGAAGCATAATATAATAAAGGAACCATCATAAAAATGTTTGATGTACATGTAATGGTTAGAATGACACCTTTGATATTATTGTTCCAATATAAAATAATCAAATTTCTTGTACCATTGTCATGGAGCTTATTTTAGGCCATACAAGATTTTCTTTAGTCTACACACATAGTTATTCTTCCCTTTGACCTCATAACCCTATGGGATATTTTGTGCAAATCCCTTGACCACCATCCTAGCCTTATACGATTTTTTCTCTTCATCCTCTTCTTTGATCCTAAAGATCCACTTGTTCAGAAATGCACTCTTACCCTTGAGTATCCTAACTAAATCCCATGTTTGGTTCTCCATGAGAGATCTATGCTCCTCATCCATGGATTGTTCCCACTTCAACTTGGCATCTACCTACATTGCTTCCTCATAACACTCTAGTTTTCCATTATTAGTGATTAATAAATAATTCAAAGAAGGATAAAAAAATTTAGGTTCTCTTCTTACCCTAGAAGATCTTCTTACCATAGGAGTTTGGGTTCCTTATGTAGAAGGTTCTTGAACTAAATCATTGGATACTTTGCCATACACAATGTCATCCAATACTATGTACTCTTTCTATTCCTGATCATATTCCTGCAATTGATACTTATGCATGACTTTTTCATTAAAGACTACATCTCTATATCAAAATATTTTCCTATCTTTAATGCTCCATAAAAGGAAACTAAAGTCATCCTCACCACAACCAACAAATGTGCATTTCTTTGATTTAGCCTCTAGCTTGGTCTTATCCTCTTTCTTAATGAGCTCAAAAGCCTCACATCCAAAGAATCTAAGAAAAGAATAATCAACATTCTTACTAGACCAGTCTTGTTCTATAATACCTCCATCCAAAGGCACAAAATGTCCTCTATTAATCAAATATACTGCCATGCTAATTTCTTCTACCCAAAATTGTAAAGGCAACCTTGCATGTAACCTCATGCTCCTAACATGTTCCATTACTATTTTATTCATCCTTTCAGATACCCCATTCTATTTTAGAGTTCCTAGAACCATCCTTTTCCTATAGATTTCATTGTTAGAATAATAATCAAAGAAAGCATTACTAAAATACTCACCTCCATTATCTAATATGAGACATTTCAACTTGAGACCATTTTCTTTCTCAACCAAGGCTTTCCACTTCTTAAAACTGTCAAATACATCAGATTTCTTTTTAATTCAATAAACCCAAACTTTAATAGTTGGATCATCTATAAAAGTAACATAATAATTGGATCCACCATATAAGAAGCCTTAACTAGTCCCCAAACATCTAAATGTACTAGATCTAACTTATGTTCTTTCTTTGTGGGTCCAACCTTCAAGAACTTAACTTGCTTCTATTTCTTATATACATAATTTTCATAGAAGTCTAGATCTAGATCTTTCAATCTAGATGACTTATCTTTTAATATTTACATGCCTTTATGGATCATATGATCGAGCCTATAGTGCCACATAGTTACATCTCCATTTGCAACAACTAAATCAATAGAATCAACACTACTAGTCAAATATAAAATACTAACTTTCTTACCTCTTGAAATCACAAGAGCACCTTTGGTAAATTTCCAAGAATCTATAGTAAACATAACCAAAAATCCCTTGCTCCCAATTGACCCACTGAAAACAAATTTTGTTTCAACATAGGCATGTGTTTAACATCCTTAAGGATCCATATGTTCCCATTTTTCATCTTAACCTAAACATAACCTTTCCCTACTAACTCACATGTTTCATCATCACTAAGATATACATGTCCTAGATTCTCTTGAACATAATTAGTAAAATAATGCCTATGTGGGGCGGCATGAAAAGAATCCCCTAAATATAATACCCAAGACTCAAAAAGACTACCCATAGAAAGAATTAAGGAATCTTGATATGATTTACCTGATGTCAAATTTACCTCATTTATTTCCTCTTTATGGGTATTATTATCTAGAAGTGACCAACAATACTTCTTTGAGTGTCCACTCTTCCCACAATGCCAGCATATCATCTTAGATCTACCTTTTGACTTTCCTCAGTTGCCTTTACTCTTGTCCTTTTGCCTCCCTCTAGTATCAATGTATAAAGTAATAGATAAAGATGATTCACTAGTGTTTTTCCTTTACATCTCCTCATTAAGGATCACACCTGAAACATCCTCAAAATTCAAGCTTCCCTTGGTAGGGACTGCATTACTTATAACCATAACCAAACTATCCGAGCTATTAGGCAAAGAACACAAGATTAGCGAAGCTCTAACTTCATCATAAAAATTAATTCAAATTGAAGTGAGCATACTTAAAACCATATTAAAATTATTAAGATGATTAGCAATTGAACTATTCTCAGACATTTTCATGTTAAACAATCTTTTCATAAGAAATATTTTATAAGAAGCTGAAGGTTTCTCATATAACTTCCCAAGTTTATCCATGAGATACTTTGTATTTATATAATTTGAAATGATAAATGCAATATAAGATGCAAGGCATAACTATATGGCTCTAAATACCTTCCTATCAAGTAATGACTAATCTACATCACTCATACTTATAGGTTGTCCTCCTTTCCCCTCCAAGGGGAGTTGAAGTTCCTTCTGATATAGGTAATATGCCATATACATTTAAAATAAATGAAAATTATTACCATCAAACTTCTCAACTCTGAATGTGATCTCTTTTCCCATAAATCCCACTCAAGCTAATAGCCTTCCTCTGATTTACCACTTCAGTAAAAGACACAACTAATGGCTCTAATACTAGTTTTTAAGAATAAAAAACTTCTAAATCCATATCTATTATTACCATAAACTAAATATAAAGATATGAAAAAAAATGCATCATGAAAACATTCTTTAATTCACCATTAATATGAAATCATAAATGAGAGCAAGATAAAATTAACACAGATAACATAGATCTAACATGGTTCACCCAATGTGGGCTACATCCACCAATGAAAATTCTCAAATAAATCAGTAATCTAAAACAAGATTACAATGAACTATCATAGAGATAGAAAAAATCTCTTGTAGAAAGTGTTTCAAAAAAAGTTTCACTTTCACTTGCACCTACACAAAGTTGTATCTCACAAGTTTCTAAACTGCACCCTGTAATAAGCACCTACACTTTGTAAAACATCTACACTTTGACTTTTATCCTCAAATCCACACCCTAAAAATAAACCATCAACATCTAAAGGCCACACCACACCTTGTATATATAGAAAAATGAAGAAAATACATAAAAAGAGGATCAAATATGTAATGCTTATCCAAGATAATCATTATCCAACATGTGACAACCCTTTTCCACCACATCAAGCCTATCTAAAATCTCTCCTAAGGAGAAATTTGCCATATTAGTCTTAAACACCTTGTAAGGGCACATTTAACAATTAACATGTGATCACAACCAACTCCAATAAATAAGGAAGGAACTCCCTTTTCCAAAATTCAAATAACTTCCTCAAAATAAGGAAGTCAACATGGGAAAAGGCATCTAACAACTAACTCCATGAAATATGGAATACATAGAAATTAGGAATATAACGAATATTCCATTCACATGTGGAGAAAATTAAAATTATGCCCCCCACATCCTTTGATATCTTTACACCCCAAAAATTTATTCTTATGGTCATTTGATATCCCTAAAGGGCTCCACACTCAATAGAGATACCCATTAATTTATCTCAGACCCTGCCCACTCCATTAGTAAGGGGAAGTCATGAGACCAAGGGGTCTATTTGAGCATAAAGGCATTAAAAGAAATGTCAAACTTCGTGAATATATTTAAGTAAATTAATATTCATATAAAATGTTTACATACACTCTTAGGAGGCATCAACACTCAATTTTCAACTCAAGTGCCCTTGATGGCTAGCAAAAAGATGACATGCCTAAACCCCAAGACCCCTAACCAATATACCAAATGTATACAATGGGGTAATGATCAATTAAAATGTATGTATAACTATGGGGAATATTTTTTTGGATATTTTTGAACCTCTCCTAATATTGAGGTGGAGTTTTAAGGTCCAAAGCATAGATTAGACCTCTCTCAAGTCTAAAGAGAGCTAAGCATGCCACTCAAGGAGTAACTTCGACATGCTTGTAACATCTCTCACACTTTTAATGGGAAGATCGAGACATTTTTTATATAGTTTATTAGGTTATTAAATAATTTTTTGCAAGTGTAAGGAGGTTATTTTTTGGTCTTTTCTTTATGAACAATCATTATGACCCCAAATAGATCTTAAACCCTTTTAAAAACTTGATTGTGACCAACCAAGGGAAATGGAATTAAAATTCACATATAATGACATATTTTTATGATGATACCTATGGTATGTTGTTTAATACTCCAAGGAGGTTATATACATGTACTTTTATTCTGATGTCACCTATATAAAGTGTCATAGATACCTTATTTTTACATGTCTTTTTGTTTTTTAGTTGTTATAAGAAAGGGAAAACTTAAAAATCATTGTATAATGTAATTTGAGATATATAATAATTATTAAATCCCAAAAAATTTCATGGGATATTATTGAGGTGGTTTTACTAGGCCTATTTTCCAAGGTAGTCCCGAATAGGTTCAAAATGAGACTAGGTGACAAGGTGATTTCTTGGTTTTCATACTTCCATAGAGTCTTAGGCCCCTAAAATTTATATGGAGATATTTTATATCATAATTAAAGTTAATAAAATTATTTTATGTGATTTAACACGTGTGGCATATTTATGTATCATGATTTATACTTTCTACGCCTATGAGGGCTAGTTAGGCCTAACTGGGGAGAGAAAATGAGTTGAAAAGTATAATTACACTCATAATATGATCATTAAATTTTTTGGGGAGATAGAAGATCTTATTGGGTATTCAAAAAATTCCCATTTTTCCTTAGTAATATCCATATTCTTCTAGATAAGGAGATTTACCTGTTAGGAGGGCTATAAGAGATTGAGAGGAAATTCAAGGTTTTGGTGAAAAAATAAGTATTTTGGAGAAATTAATGTATTTAAATGTCTTTTCCAAGTCTTTTATGTTTTTAATATACCATCCATGGAGTAAATTTTCATTATTCTTGATAAACTTAACTTTTCCTTTCCAAACCATGTTTAAAAATAGGCAATTTAGAGGGTCAAAGCACTAAATCATTGTATAAGTATTATAATAATATTTTCCAAGGATAATACATATTATATACACAAAAAATAAGGAAATAAAATTTCAATTACCATCTTTGAGGAGTTGAATTTTTTTTAAAAGATCTCAAGTCTCCAAAAAAGCCTTCTTTCCTTCCAACGCCTAACTTGTTGATGGAGTCAAAAAAACACTAAAGAGATTCTAAAAACCCATGTATTATAGAGTAACTTCATGAATTTATTATAATAAGTTTTAAAATAATAATTAATGATGAATTAAAGTTGTATTTTCAAGGAGGATCACTAATTCTTCATTAAAGACATAAGAGCTAGTATGTAGGGGGTCAAACAAAGATATAGACACTCTCTAACTGGTCAAGGTTTGACCAATCATAATTAAGATATTTCCAATACCCAAAAACTCATGATAATATCTCTTCTATACCACCCCTAATGACATAGATGAGTGAAAAGGTTTGAAAAAAGTACTATGTAGCATTTTAAAGAGTGTGAATACCAAGTTTGAGACCCTTATTTTGGGGTTGCTTTGTCTCCCATCATTTGATTCTCTATTTGTATTATTTTTTATATAATTTTATTATCACTCTTTGATTTTTGTTGTGTTGAAATTCTATTAAATTTTTTACTCACCTTTTGAGAGAAATAAGAAGCTCTTTTCTACATTTTCAAGTTTTTTGGTGAAGTGTATGTGCTTGCCATTGATATAACATTATGAAGAATTTGTTTTCCTATGATATCATCTATTTTTATACCTTAATAAAACATATTTGGATTTATAAAGGTTATTTTTAGTGTCAATATCAACTTTAGTCCAAGCATTGGATGTGAATTTAGTTCTTTTACATTCCTTCCTTGTAAATATTGAGTTTATCAAGTCCTTCTTATGAAACACTATTGTAGAGGTCATTATTGAGGTGAAGATAATGTGTAAAATATTATACCTTTCATAATAATTCCTATTTCAAGAATAAGTGGTCATATAATATTGGTGCATCACCTTCATTCCAATTTTTATTTTAAATTCCATTTCAAGTAGTATTCCTTTCACCCTTTTCATAGTCAAAATCAGTAGTTAGTAGGTTTAAGAACAAATTGTAATGAATGCATCAAGAGAACCAACCCTATTTAGATATTATTTCCATATAAAATTCACCCACACTTAGGAGATATTCCATTTTTTATTATAAGTGATAAACAAAACACATTCTCACAAGGGTATACTCCTAATTGACAAAAAAATTTGGCACACCTAGTGGAACACATTCTCCTTGGCATAGTTGAAGATCAGAGCTAAGGAAAATAAATTTGAGAATCATAAGATAATCATCATCATTTGAACCTAAGGATTCTTTTAAGTTCTATCATTCTTAATAGCATGCAGGTACCACTTTCATTCCAAAGGTTACCATAAAATTATCTAGTAAATGTATTCTTTTTAAATTCATTGAGTTGCATTCTATTTCTTATAAAATAACAAGGTTTAATAAGAAAAACCATTATCCTAGAAAATTATTTATATCTCGTAGTCAGTGTATTATTCTAGACAGTGAAATTACCACCATCTATATGGCCATCAAAAACCAAGTGTTTATCCCATTTAACATAGGTAATTCATTAAATCTTGCCTAGTTTGATGATATACTACTATTAGCTCTTAAGAACATCCCAATATTATCAGGAGAAGATCAAACCATGCCTATTGATAATATTAAGGATGTTTCCCATCTTTGTTTATTTCATAATTTTTTTCCAAGAGAATGTGGATATAAGACTTTTAGCTGCTTTCTTTAATGGAAAATCACTATAGTGGTATAGAAACCTCCTAAACTCCATTGCTTTTTAGGGTGACTAAGTATAGCCTTGGTTATGAAATTTGAGGACAAACCTAATCACATGTCCTTATTTGAAAAAATAACCACCATAAATATGGCTCCTCATGAGTTCATGACTAACTTTAATCTCATATTCCAAAAAACATGAACTAGGATACGTCTATTTATCAGTTCATCCCCAAAATATTCCTTCTTATATTATCTGAGAGCCCTCAATTCTAACATTAGCGTCATGATCCAATCAATGGGTGGGACCACTTTGATAGATGCATATGAAATATTAATAATAAATAAGAATAGTTTTATATAGGCTATAAAATTGGCACCTAGGCCTCATATGCCTTTTTCCCCTGAAACACAACCCATACTATCCCCTCAAGCTCCTCTTATAACTCTTATTCAAGCCCCCAAGAACACGTTTCAACCCCTCCTAGCTAGTCAACTAAGATTGGAGAGCTCAAAGGAATGTTTTGGTCCTTTGGGAATGAGATTTTCCAATTAAAGAGATAGAAATACAAAGCAAATATGCCTTATCAAGCACCTAATCAGCCTACTTATCATCCTTTCAGAGATAATAGGCCACCTTAACAAAGATTTAGAGAATATAGACCTTATTATCAAGATCAAATATCTATCACTCAATCAAATCCATATACAAATATTAATCCAAATGATCCATCAGCATATAAGGATATTGTCCATGTACCTACTCAAAATAACATGATGCTAGATTTAGGTTGGCAACTCTCAAATCAAAATGACATATAAAATCAAGCATTGGTTAACCAATCCATAGTGATGCCTTAAATCACCCAAGGAGGAGGATTTTATTCAATAGGGTCACTATAATGAAAGTATGTGGCAATAAGATAAGATGAATCATGGAAAAGGGAATCTAGATTCTACTTTTGTTAATTGGCATCTTCATGATCATGTGGCATTGAATCAAGTTGGTGATTTTGGTGCCTCAAGTAGTGTAGTTGTAGTTGTGACTAGAGAGAAAAAGAGAGATATTAAGGAGAAAAAATATGTTGGTTATGATTAAATTACACCTAATAATGTTACTAAGAATTCTAAAAAATAATTTATTGCCCCTATGCCACATAAAAATCAAAATATAGATCTTGGTAAGTCTCAACAAGTACCATAAATTCAAGATCAACTAACTGTTCAAAAAGTGCAACAAAAAGTAATTACAATTCATTATAGTATTTTTGATCATATGAAGATTTAAAATTTTAGTATTATCATTTGGGATTCCTTATCAGTCTTAAGACAAAAGGACGTGATAATACAAGAGCTTTCAACTCTCAAGTTGTCATCAAAATTAACTGAGAAAGAAAGCATAGTCTTGGCAAATTTAGATCAACCAATAAGATAATAGGTATAGAAAGTAAAAAAATAGGTCAATTTGGGTAATAATGAGGTATAAAAATAAAAGCACCTCCATTGTATCTCTCTTTGATAGTTGGTGATATGTTGGTTCATAACTATATGGTGGATAGTGGAGCTAGTAGCACTATTATGCCTAAACAAATTGTGGATAAACTTAGTTTAGTATATGAAAGAAACATAAAAGGGGTATTGAATCTAGATTTGTCACCAAGATAGATATTATTCATGATAAATAAAGTAAAATTTATATTACATTCTTTCCCAAATGTCACTATTTAGTAGGATGTAGTGGTGTTAGATTTTCCTCCTTATTTGCCATGTGTTTATTTAGAGACATCAACTTGAAGATTGGTGGCTACCTATTATTCAATTGTACATATTTTATGTTCATAACCATGTATGTTATAAATTAAACTATACATTTTTATCCCATTACATGTTTTCACTTGGATCTTTATATGCCAAGTGTTGTATAGACCAACTATGTCATCTCAAATGAGTTGATAGAAACTAGTGAAGTGTAAACTAATTCACCTCTTAAGGGAGTTATAAATTTATCCCTTCATGATTGGGACTTAAATTTAAAATTTCATGATCCATATAATTTTATTGAGGAAGAGGGACTTGGTATCTATTGCCTACATGAAAATGATTCACTTATTCCATCTATTGTGAAGGATGATGAATCTAGTGATGGTCAATGGTAGCTATACTTTCATGAATCAAGGAACAAGAATGGTACTAGGTATGTAATGATGTTTATATATCTATAAAATCTAATATGTATTTCTATAATTAAGTTTAATTTTTATTTCTCAAATAATGTTACAGAATATGAGGCACTAGTCCATAGTTTGTAGTGGGCTAGGAAGATGGGAATCAACATTTTTTAAGTTTTTGGTGATAATGAACTTATATTTCACCAAGTAAGAGGATTTGAAAACACATTTATTATATATTATAAGGATAGAGTTTGGGACTTGAGTATTTTCAAGATTTTGACATTCAGGTAGTGCTAAGAGAAAATAATAAACATAAAGATAGGTTGGCTGCCATAGGTGCTCAATTCAGCATTTCAACTGATATAAAAAGTGAAAAAACATAGTCACACATCAAGGTTATTGTGTGGCCTTCCATTATGGATAATGATGAAAACTAGAAATTCTTTGAGGATGATAATTAGATTATCAGGTTCTTATAAGAGGAGGCTGAATTCTCTACCAAGAATCAGTCAAAGTTATTACAGTAGTATGGGGGTCAAATTTTTCAATTGAAATCCAATAAATTGTTGAAAGGATTAGTTACACTTTAGAACATATTTATTGGAGACGATGATATGAGGAGAGGTAGGTCATATTTGTCAACCAAATAATAACACTATGTCAATGTTGAGATTGTACCAGGAAAGAACTTGAAATTGGGTAAAGTATATACTAAATCACAAAAATAATCCTTCATTGAGTTATGTAAAAGTTTTGTTGATGTATTTACATGGAAATATAGTGATCTAAAATAATTTGACCCAATTTTATCTCAACACACCATTGAGTTAGAAGATGAAACCAAACCATTTAGATAAAGGAAAAGACCCATAAATTGAAAACTTTAGCCTTTGATGAGGATTAAGCTTCATAAGCTCATAGAATCAGCCATCATATTTCTAATCAAACACTCAACTTGGGTGGAAAACCTTGTTATAGTACGTAAGAAGAATGGTGAGATTAGACTTTGTGTTGACTTAAAATATTTGAATAAGGCTTATCTTAAGGATCACTATCCATTTTCATCCATGGAACAAATTTTGTAGCTGATTACAGGTTTAGATAGGTTCTATTTATTGCATGGGTATAGTGGCCAAAATATTATTTTGGTTGAGGAAGATCAATTAAATACAACCTTCACAACAAAGTGGGGGACCTTTTCATATAGAAAGATGTCATTCAGTTTGTCCAATACTGGAGAAACCTTTCATAGAACCATGGATATGGAATTCTAAGGTCTTATTAATAGGTTTGTTCTTATCTATTTAGATTACATAACCATGTTTTAAAAGATTGAAAATGAACATATGCTCAATCTCCAAGAAGTGTTTGAAAGCTGAAGGCAATTTGGGGTGTCTCTTAACCCCATAAAGTGTGTCTTCTTGGTACATGAAGGTAAAATTATTGGACATGTGGTTTCAAAACATGGTTTAATTATTGATCTTGGAAATATTGAATCAATGATTTTTTTATCTTTTCCTAAGCACAAAAAGTCATTACAAAGCTTCCTAGGAAAAATCAATTTCATAAGAAGGTGTATTTTAGATTTTTCCACTTTATTAAAGCCACTTATATCCATGATAAAGAAGAATAAAAATTTCAGCTGGTATAAGGAAGGGATGAAACATTTTGAGGAGATAAGTCAAGAAATATATAGTGATACTAAACTCATAAATTAAAATTTCTCAAAATATTTTATCTTGTACACTTATGCTAATGTGGACACCATTTCAGATATTCTTATGCAACAAAATCATGAGGCTTTAGAGTATAAAATAACCTTATTAAATAAATTCTTGTATTATTATTAGACAATGTATTATTTTATTTAAAATCATGTTATTTTAGTAATCAGATCTCTCAATAAGTTTATATACTTGTTATCTAACAATAGGATACATATAATGGTTGCTCATCCAAATATCAAAGAGTTCCTTTTGAACAAGGATATAAATGAGAAGAGGTAATGTTGGATAAAAATATTAATGGAGTATGACATGTAAATAAATGTAACAAATCTTATTATAAGCAAGGGATTATGTGAACATCTAGCCCAAGACTCATAAGAGCTAAGGAAGTAGTTTTAGTGTTGAATGATGAAGAAGTTATAGCTGATCATACCTCATCTTCCAATTAGTTTCATGAAATTTTAAGGTATATTGAATATGTTTATTATCCTCCTAATTTAATTTTTTCAATATGAATATATTTAATATTGAAATATATTCCATTTCTCTTATTTGATGGTTTAATTTCAAGAAATACTTCAATGGTATGTTTTTGGGGTGTATAAAACCAAACCAAATAGAAAGGTTTCTTGAAGAGCTACATGATGGAAATGGTGGATGAAATTTATTATCAAGGAATATATATACTTTAATATCATGAGAGGTGGGTACTATTGGACAATTATATTTAGTGATTGTCGTGCATGGGTTAGGAAATGCAAGCAATGTGATATGTTTGTAGGAAAAGTAGAGATTACAACCTTACCTATCTAACCAATTTAAGAAGATAAACATTGTTTCAAATGTTTAATTGGAATTAATTGGCCTAAATAACCCTCCTTAAATCTCAATTCATAAATGGATCCTTACTTTTATAGGTTACTTCACAAGATGGATAGAGGTAGTAGTATTGAGATAAGAAAATGAATCTAGTGTGCTAGATCTTTATGAAGGTTTGCTTACAATATTTTGGGTTACATACACCATAATTTAATATAATTCCTTGGATTTTATGAGAGATAATAAAAAAAAATTCTATTCAACATGGTGTTTACCTTAGCACTTCATCAAACTATTAGCCAGAAGATAATGTTCTTGTTGAATCCACCAAAAAGAACCTATTGAAGATCATAAGAAGGACTATTGAAGATAAATAGAGATAATGAAATTTTAAGTTTAATTAAAATATATGGAATGATAATAACACATACAAAATTTTAATATCCAACTCACCATATAATTTGGTTAATGGTAAGGAAGCAAGGTTACCCATTTCTCTTGAGTTTCCTACTTTAGAACTAATGCATCAACTTGAATTATTGGTGAATGAACCAAAGGAGATAAGGTATGATGAGCTTATGGATATATAATATATTATAAATAATTCCATGTTATCCATGGAAATTCACCAAGCACAAGTGAAAAGAACCTTTGATAAAGGAGCTTATTCATGGAGTTTCAAAGAAGAAGAGTTGGTTCTTAAGTGGGATGAGGACAAAACTAAACCAAGAAGGCATAACAAGTTTTAATACCTTTTTATTTGTCCATAAAAAATATATATTTATAAATCCCATAATTCCTTCCAACTTACAAATATGGATGGTGAAGATATTTCAATCCTAGTTAATGGGATACATATGAAACACTACTATTGAGAGATAAGTTCCTTATACATAGTTGTTTTATTTTTTTACTCAAATTACTATCATATCACATCATCATTATTATTATTATTATTATTATTATTATTATTATTATTATTATTATTATTATTATTATTATTATTATTATTATTATTATTATTATTATTATTATTTGTTTTCTACTCAAATTTATATCCTATCACATTAGTTTTCTTGTGTTTTGTTCCAAGTATGTGTTTTTCTTGCATTTGTGCCTTGTTAGTTATTTTCCCTTGTTTTGTGTGTTTTTTTTTCCTATTTTGGAGGAGAATTTTGTCTTGTTTTAAGTCAAAAGAGTATTTTAGTCATGGATAATTTTTTTTACTATAATTATATAATTTAAGAGTGGTTTTATGAGTCTTAAAAATATGTCAATAGTCTGGTTCTCAAGAATAGAAGGCATACTTCCCAGTTGAGTCACCAAAATGTTGACAAGTTTTAACTCATAGGTTAAACTATCACCCCTACCATTTGAAACTTTTTTTTTGATATTTTTTTACCTATTAATTGGTATGTAGGTATTGTAATTTCCTTTAAATATTAATCCAAAGCCTTGACTAGTAGATTTTATGGTAGTTTTGATGAAATTAAAGGTTTGATCATCATGGCTATGTACTTGTCTAGCCACCTTTGTGACCAATTTTAGGTTGTGTCAAGAGATTAAATGAGTAAAAAACATCATAATATTCCTTATTCCTTGATTAAAAGTAATATAATGCTATATAATTTTTCTAATTGGTTGGTGACATGTTTGACTAACATCATGACCCAATTTACTACATTTTGGGTCATTTTCTAGCTTCTAGAGTATTTTTAAATGTCAATGATAATATAATGTCATAATAAGAACATGGTGTATTTTTTCAATCATGAAAATTATAATGGATCTTTTTTGAAGTAGTTTCATCAAAATTCCCAAGTGATTTCAGTATTTTTTGTGCTAAAATGGCCTATTTTGAGGTGATTTATATAGTTCTTCAAAGTAAAATTGATATTTGAGCATCTTTAGGACCTTACTTGTCCATGATAAGGTCATATCGACCTCATTGGTAGCTCTAAAAGGGCCATCAATTTTTACTCAATATAAGGAGAGAGAGATTCAAGTCCAAATATATTGGAAAATTATAGGGAACATAATTAAATTAAATTAAGTGTCATTTTTTTCATATTCATCCCCCCATATTTATGAATAATCACTAAGAGTGTAAGGGGGTCATGTGGCCTAGTCATCCAGATAGGGTCCAAGTTTGTCTCCATTTATTTAAATTAGATATCGATGGATAAAATTGATTTTAAAGGGATGATTTTAGGGTTAAGTAAGACATTTTTTATGTTTTAATCATCAACTAATTTTCATTGATAAGGGTTTTTTGATAGGAAACCAGTTGCCTATCTTGACTTTAGATTTGGTAATTATCAAGAAATATTGATATATCAATTGAATGTATTTATTTTTAAAAAATTCAAGATCATGTATTAGGTAAAATATGTATTTCACCAATAAATTTTTCTAGGTACTTTCGTTGTGAAAATATCTTTCCTAAGATAGTATGGTTGGTCATTGGGCCCTTCTAAAAGGTACAATAACAAGTCTAATGAGACTCTCAGTGTATGAAGAGAATATCAATGAGGTTGTAATGATATTTAGGAGATTATAAAGGATGATAAATTTTGTCTTTTATTTTTAATGTATTTCATAAGAGCTCAAAGTATCATGTTCTCTTAAGAGCTCAAAATCTTTTTTATAGGCCTAATAAGCAAGCTAAAATGACATCATGGTAGATAATGAAGGTTGTGAAGATTCATGAAGATGAATAGGTTATTTTTGAGATCATGATATTATTTTATAGTGTTCTTATAGTCTTCAATTTGACTAGAGACACTCTTGGATGTAAGAAGTCTATTATAAGCCTTATTTTTCTAGAGAACACAATCAAGACTATGTATGGTTGTATTGTGTTATGGACGTAGATTGAAACCTAGTTGAAAGTAGAAATGTTCAAGTCCCATTATAAAATCCATTCCAACATGGGAATACCCATAGGTTTTGGGTTCCCTAAAATTAGGTTAGACTTCTAGAGTTTATAATGAGGCTAGCTCCTGAGATATAACAATATAGTCCCTTTTACTAAACCTATGTTGTTGAGATGAAAATGGAGAAAAATACATAAATGTAAATCTATAATAAATGTGGTGATGCACCAAATGTTCAAAGATCCACTTTTAACTTAGACATTTCTATGACTACTAATGAATTCTAGTAAGACAAGGACTAGTCAGATTCTATGATAAGGTTACAAGCATGAGTATTTTATATGGAGGCTAAAAAGGGACTTATGACTTGAAGGACAAAAATTAATAGGTATATATAAGACACTATGGACTTATCAAACTTAAATAATAATTTCATTATCTATCACTTTACACAACCTACAAGAAACCAATAGAATTGAAGCAAGTTGTATGAATAAAATATAGATTATGAATAGAAACATACACTCTGCACATCAACATTCAATGAAACACACTTAGAATTCAACTAAAACATAAAAATTATCTTCTATTACTTTGAGAGAGTGTTACAAAGTGATTTTGGTAGAGATTCACTATCTCTAGCTAAGGGTTCCCAAAACAAGGTCTTAATGCTAGTATTTATAAGAAGAAAAAGGGGAAGAGAGAGAAAAATGGTGCTAAAAGGATCATTATTGAGCCCCATTCCATTAAAAAAAATAATCACCACAATATTCCTTGAGCCTACTTGTATATTAATTTCATTTATTATTTTTATGGTGTGATGGAAAATTTGAAAATCAAGACAAGTTTTAAGGAGCAATCTCAACTACCACATGGACCTCCTCAAACTCATTTATATCAAAGTCCTTTATTTCAAGGGAAAAATATTTATATTCAGGACCAAGCTCATGTTTGCTTTTAGTAGTTGAGAGTATGGCTTAGGACACTCCTCTATTAATTACATATATCTACCTTTTCTTTGAAATGTGAACCTGGGCCTACTATACATTGAAAACCAATTTAAAATATTATTTTTCCTATATTTGATACATCCACTTGGACATATTTATATCGTATGATCATCTAGTAGCCCATTTTGACCTATATTAGGTCTAAAAAGGCCTTATTATATCTCTATAGAGTCTTAATGGCATCATTTGATCCCAAAATATTTTCCCTTGGTCCAACCTAGATAGTGCTCAAGCTTGGTTTTATTAATAATTGCTTGCCTTGGTAAAAAGTTATCCCTTTGACCTCTGTAAAAAGTCATAGTCTTACCCACTTTGCTTATTGGCTATCAAAAATTGACTTATCTCATTGACCTATTGAATCTCTCTCACACTGTCTGACATTCATGCAATAGGTTAACACAATCCCTTAGATCTATCTTTGACCTTTCAACTCTATTTGAGTGGTGCCACTTGGTAGATCCAAATTTACACTCAAGATCCACTGTCAGCTTATCTACTTATATGTTTTCACCACATGGTGGATTTGCATTTAATTTTATCTCTTTAACATTTCTAACTTTTCTTTCACTATTGATCTACCTTTGTATGCTCAAATATACTTCATTAGATCTACCTAGACATACTAACCTATCTTTAACTGCTAGTTGTTAGATTTGATCTAATCACCTAAGATTTAGACAATTGTTAAGCTTGCACTTAGTCAGGGACCCCTTTTATTTTCTAACATGTCATTAGATATGAATTTATGATTGAATGTGATCTATTGATCTACCTAGGCTCATTAACCTACCAAACACTGCTCATCATTAGATCTTTTGTACGATCAAATGTCAATTATTGATTTTGCTATTTGAATTCCAACATCTATTTATCAAGGCTGAACATTGACATCTGCATGCCTATATTTAATGTCTACATGAATGTATTTTCTGTCCACATGAACATCACTAAGATATTTGAACTTTAATAATTAGTTTATGTGTCTTGAATTTAACATTCATGTGACTATCAAATGATGTTCATGTGACCATCACTAACATCTATGAGCTCATCACACTTTGAACTCAAACAACTAGTTATTAAACTTTAATTTGACACCTGTGTAAATTTCATACTTGTTGGATCAACTTATCTAGGACAAACCATTCTATTAGAGCTTTTACATTAGTCTTGTATCTTTGTTAGAACCATTATTGTGGATATTTTATCCAAAAGAAATACGTCTTTAGAGAAATTATTGTGGAACAATTTCCCCAAAATAAATCTTCCTTTGTCTTCAAATTTTTTTTGCAACCTTTTTATGTCAAATAATTTGTTTTTGATGGAAATGACTTCAAGATTTTGCCTTCGAGATAATTTCCCTAAAATAATTAATCTTCAAAAAAATTGTCTTAGACAATTTGTCTAAAATAATGTGGTCCTTGATTTTGCCTCAAACAAGATGTCTGATAGAATTCATGCCTTTGAGACTTTGCAGTGGAAAAAATGTCTAATAGAATTCATTCCTTCTAGACTTTGTGGTGGACAAAATGTCTAAGAGAATGAGGCCTTCAATAAAATTGTTTGGATAATTTTCCCAAAATAATCCTAACACTTAGCTATTTCTTTAGACAAAATGTCTGAAAGAAATAGGATCTTCAAGATCTTTATTTCAGACAAAATGTCTAAAATAATTCCCAACACTTAGTTAAAAAATCCTGAAAGAAACCAAGTAAGGACTTGGCAAAATAAAGGTCTTACACTTAAATTTTTAGCTTGTAGGCTCTTCTAGACTTGTGCAACTTTCCCTACTAGTGGATATTTGAAGGCTCAAATAAATTATGAAAACTTGAAGCTTATGAAAATTTGTTCCATGACCTAGAACTACTCTAATCACCATGAGAACATATTCAGACCCTTTACCTCACTCTATAGACATGTCCCTCAGAAATTGATAAAATATACTTCAATCAATCTAAAAGTGTTTCAAAATCTTTGCAATCTATGGGTGATATTTGGACCACTCATTCCATCCATAACTTGGTCCACCTCCTCAAAGCATTTCTAGGTAATATCTCTTGTGGGCTAAATGTTGCCAACATTTATAGTGGCTCAATAGGCTTAATTAGCCTATTGGTCATGGAGCATATAATTGATCAAACTCATTCATGATGTATTATACAAAAGAAACATTATTTATAGAAAGACTCTACCTATCTCCTTGAAACATAGTGAAGAAATGAGACACACACAACAATAAAAAGCAACAAAAGGATGAACCACTACTTGAAACAATATGACAACAACAAACAAAACAATGTGTAGGGGATTTTAGAGAAAGATAGACCTATGTACCTATGTAAAAATATCATGATAGAATAATAGTAATAAAATTTAAGGTACCTCTGATTGACAGGGGTAGGGAGGTTCTATCCATTCAACCTAACAAGATCAAAAGCATTGTTCTCTTTTCAATCTATGAAAATATAAGATCCACTCCAAAGACTATCAAACTTAGAGTGTTTTTTAGGTTTTGAATGGTCCTCATCCCATTAAAAGACTATATAAACTTGATGAAATGTATTTGAGGAAGTTCTCTTGTCAAATGACCTCTTGACCTGGGGCTAATTAGACCATATGATGTGCATAGCCATGTCACTTGTTTCCTACAACTGTCTTAGCTCATTTAAACTTACTTGCATAATATCATCCTCTATAATCTCAAATTGATGTGTAAGTTATAAATCATGAATATCAAGAGATATTAGGAGTTTGGCTTCCTTCCCATAGACAAGGAGGTATAGGGAGTGTCTATTATCAATCTTAGGTGTCACTCTATCCAACCATAAAGTAGTTCTCAGTCTATTATGCCACTCCCTTTGACTATCCTCCATAGTTATTTTGATGATCCTTAGTATATTGTTATTGTTAGACTTATATAGTCCATTTCCTTGTATATAATAGTTAGAATATGTCTTAAGATAAATTCCATGTGAAATATCCCACTCACATACCTTTATACTACTGAAGGCCAATGCATTATCATAAATGATTGTAGAAGGCACACCGAACCTAGTCACAAAGCTATCATAGAAGTACAAAATAGAAACTTCATTTACATCCTTGAGGGAAAATAATTTAACCCACATTGTAAAGTAGTTTGTACTATAATTATCTATGTATTCCCTTTAATTAAAGGGGGGTATATTGTTCCTATAAAATCTAAGTCCCATTGCATAAATGGATGATCTACTTATATCAATTATAAACGAAAGGCAACTAGATTCTATTTGCCAATAAACATTGCACATTTTGGTAATTTACTTATCCAAGAGTGAGCATCTCTAAACATTGTGGGCCAAAATTACCCATCTCTAATGATTTTGAAGGTAGTGGTTTTGGCATCAAAGTGCCGACCCACTAGATCATTATGGGACTGCTCAATTAGCTTTCCCATTTGGCATTATTCCACACACTTGAGAAGCATGCCTCTTATGTCTCTCTTGAAAATAACTCCATATAATAGGACATAAGGTATATTTTACAACTTGAAGTGACTTATTTTATATTTATCTATCCCTATAGGACATTAGCCTGACTTGATAAATCTAGTTATGTCACATGTCTAACTAAAGGGTCTATTATTTGTAGCTATTTATTGGCCATCATGGACTAACAACACTTGATAATTGAACATTTTGTATATCAACACATTTATTATAGATTTCCATTTATGTATTTCTTTCCCTTTTTATCCCAATAGCATATGTTTAATAAAAGGGACTATATTGTTATATCTAAGGAGTTAGCATCATTAAAAAACCTAAAGGTCTGACCCAATTTTAGGGAATCCACAACCTAGGGTCATTCCCATGTTGGAATCAATTTGAGAGTAGGACTTGAACATTTCTACTTTTAGATATGGTGTAATCTATGTCCATAACATATTGTCAACTTAGGATACCTATCTAAGGAGTGTGTACCCTTATGAATGTGTTATGAGGGTTGTAAATGAGTTTTTAGAATGATCTAAGTCCTTACAAGAGATTTGAATAGTCACAAGGTTATTAAGGTACTATATGGAATCATAGATGAAGACCTCAAAACTCATTTTAGGAGAAACTAATGTAAGTTAGCATTTTTTAAGGTAATATGTTATTTCTTATTTCCATGCTATTCAAACCTCCTTATGGAAGATTTGGTTCTTATTCAAGTTAAGTGTGGATTATTTAAGTTTAATAAAAGTATTTGAGTAAATTTTGTCTCTTTTAAACAACCTCCCACCTCTCCTTAGTCCATACACATAGGGAATATTCACCTAAAACACTCACCCACGAAGGTACTTCAAAAGGTGTCCTTTTGAGCATGGAGGTAAGAAAATAGTGAAATGCCTAAGGGAAGATGAAATAAAATCTTTAAATTAAAATATTATGTCTATAGTATTAGTAAATATTGTCTCCAACATCTTATATTCTCCAACATGATGATATCAGTCCATATAAATAGTAAACTACAACCATATGTTATAACACAACTAAGCTACCTATCTAAAGTGAACTTTTTATGTATAAGGTCAATAGGATACAAAGTTAGCTTGAGTGATGAATAGTGAAAGTACATAATGAATTAATTAAATACCAAGTGATATTAGATATAGTCAAGAATGTAAAATCTAACCTATAGTCTATAGAAGCAAAAAATTTCACCTACACCTACAGTCATATGCTAGTGGGTGAGATATTTTGTATGAGATGATAAAGGAGTTTAATTTATTTTCAAGAGATACTAAGAGGTTTAATTTAATATAACATACCTTTATAAGTCTCATTTCATCTTAAAAGACACCTACAACCAAATAAATAGTAAAACATCCACCTACAATCATATGCTTGTCATAAGTTTTGTGAGTTAAGTGAGTTAAAGCTAACTTTATGCTTTTAATATGCTTTTTGGATCATTAGAGGAGTGAAAATTAGGTATCATGTATTTTAAAGTGTTTAAAGGAGTTAAGGTCACTTAAGAAGTATATTTTAACCCTTAAAATAAATAAATGATACATACTAGCCTCAAGCCTGTAGGTCTACATAATAAACCAAATAAACACCTCAAGCTAATAAAAGAAAACCTAAAACATGGATACCTAACCTCATACAATGAAACATTTTTATAACACCTAAGAGTTACTAGGCCACTTAAAATCCAATTAAGGTCAAATAGAATGAATTGATGGTCTAAGAGACCACTTATAGGTATGCACAAAAGGAATAAGTAAGAAATAGTTTCAAAATGTCACAAGAAAA
The DNA here is from genome assembly GCA_037957365.1 of Torreya grandis. Lineage (NCBI taxonomy): Eukaryota > Viridiplantae > Streptophyta > Pinopsida > Cupressales > Taxaceae > Torreya > Torreya grandis. Next base: position 1,294,091 of record JARHVA010002154.1, read on the forward strand.
TTATGAGCTATGAATGGATAATGATAATGAATGATTTACTATTACTTTGGTATATATTCAAATTTTATTAAAAGAGATAACTCAATCTTCAAAACCCCTATATATAGTCATACCCTAAGAGGCCATGTACAAGCCTATTTTAGGGTTAGTTCATTTTCAAGGCTAAAAAGAAGAGAGAAAGGTGTTTAAAGATACTTTAAAACCAATAAATAATATATAAAAGTTCAAGGTATAGTAGGAGTATCAATAATGAGAATATGAGGACAAAGTTTCATAGTATACAATCAAGATGATCCTAAAAGGCCACCTACAAGCTTACTTTAAGATCATTCCATCTTCGGGCCTAAGGATAAAGAGATGACCAAGGTATATGAGCAAGGATATGAAACCTAATTGAAAAATTCAAATGATTCCATGAGATATTGATAATATCAATGACCTTGAAGGTGAAGTTTCAAAACCTAATTCATAGTCATGACTCCTAATGAGCACCTACACTCCATACAAACAAGTAGGTGAACTAAAGGTGGATATAATAAAGGGGAAGAGATGTTGAAGGGTGATATAAATGTAAATTTGGACCCCAATAAATATTTATTTCAATTGAAAAGGTCAATATATGGATAGTGAGGTCTTAAACTCACAAAACATAGTCAAGACTCCCTAAAGGACCATACAAAGATTACAAGCTTAAGATATACTATTTTTAAGCCTAAGTGAGATGAAAAGGATGATATGAGGAAATGTGAGGTAAAATTTAGTTTAATTTATATTTAATAGGTCATTTTGATACCAAATAAATCAGAATAAGGATTGAACAATCTAGGTTTTAAGTCTCTACACACAATCAATCAAGAGATACATTATAGGTCTGCATCTTCAAGAGTGGTTTGCTTGATTAATGGAAAAGGTAAAGAAATGTGAGAAGTATAAAAGATTAAAAATAATTTATGAATTGTTTCATAATTAAATAAAAAAATTAAACCTCAGATCTAATACAAAGGTGAAAAGATAAAAAATTTGTGTACACATAATGCTAAGACACACATGCCTACAGTCCAGTCTTGAGGGAAATTGGCATTTATATACCTCTATATGCATGATCAAACTCTAAAAATTGGAAAAAATGGTTATCATGAGTGTAATAATGCATCCATGTCCATTTTAAAGACATGAAAGTAGTGCAAATATGCATTATTTTGTCTCAGACCCTACCCACTCCATTGGCAAGGGGAAGTCATGAGAACAAGGGGTCTATTTGAGATCAAAGGCATAAAAAAATATGTAAAACATAATGAATATAATTTAGGAACTGAAAATTAATATAAATTTTTTCCATACACTCTTAGGATCCATTAACACTTAGTTTTTAGCTCAAGTTTTTTTAAGGGCTAGCAAAAAGATGACATGCCTAAACCACAAAAACCCTAACTAGTATACTAAATGAATATACTGGGGTAATTATAAATTAAAAAGAATTTTTCACAATGGGGAATGTTTTTTTTTATATTTATTAATATCTTAAAATATTTATGTGTATTTTTGAGGTCCAAAACTCATATTAGACCTCTCTCAAGTCCAAGGAGAGCTAAGCATGCCACTCGAGGAGCAAATTCGCATGATAGTACCATCTCTCACACTTTTCAACAGAATATAAGCCATTTTTTATAGTTAATTAGGTCATTAAATAATATTTTACAAGTGGAAATAGGTCATTTTGTGGATTTTTCTTTATGAACAATTGTTAAGACCCAAAACATGTCTTAAACCCTTCTAAAACCCTGATTGTGACTAGCCAAGGGAAATGGACCTCAAATTCACATATAATGCCATATTTTGATCCTAAAACCTATTGGATTTTGTTTAATAATACAATTATGTTATATAAATTTAATTTTATGCTAATTTTACCTATATTTAATTACATAAATGCCCCATTTTTTATTTTTTTCATGTTTTTAAGTGTTCTAAGAAAGAGAGCACTTACTAATCATTGGATGATGTAATTTGGGATTTATAATAAATATTAAATATAAAAAAATTTCATGGGACATTTTTTATTTAGTCTAACTATTTCTATTTTCCAAGGCAATCCCAAACAAGCTCAAAATGAGATTAGATGACAAGGTGATTTCTTAGTTTGCATACTTCCATAGGGTCTCAGGATCAAAATATTGACATGGAGGTTAGTGATAGAATAGGTAAATTTAATAAAATTATTTATTATTATTTCACATGTGTGGGATATTTTTGGATTAGGATTTCTACTTTATAGGCTTGGGAGGGCTAATTAGGCTTGATTTGGGAGAGAGAATGAGATGGAAAGTACACTTACACTTAGAATCTGATCATGAATTTTTTTTTGGTTTTATAATATATTATTTGGTATTAAAAAATATTCATATATTTACATATTCATCTATATATTCTTCCAAACAAGGATATTTACTTGTTAGGATGACTATAAGGGATTGAGAGGAAATTCAAGGTTTTGGTGCAAAATCAGGTATTTTGGAGAAATTAATGGCTTTAAATGTCTTGTTCAAAGTTTGGTATGCTATTAAGATACCATACATGGAGGAAAGTTGAATTCTTATTGACAAACTCAACTTTTCCCTTCTACACAATGTTCAACAATGGGTAATTCAATGGATCAAAGAACTAAATCATTACATAAGGCTTATAATAAGCTTTTACAAGGCTAATACATATTATATAGACCAAAAATAAGTAAATAAAAGGTCAAGTATCATCTTTAAGGAGTTGGAAAAGTTTTAAAAGGTCTAAAGTCTAAAAAAAAAAGCCTTTTTTCCTTCCAACGTGTGCCTTGTTGAAGGAGTCAAATAAGCACTAAAGAGCTTCTAACAGCCCATTTATGGTGGAGGGACTTCATGAATGTATTAGAATAAGTTTTAAATGAATAATTACTGAAGGCTTAAAGTCCTATTTTCAATGAGGAGGATTAATTTTTCATCAAAGACATAAGAGTTAGTATATATGGGATAAAAAATGATATAGGCACTCTCCAAGTGGTCAAGGCTTGACCAATCATAACAAATTTATTTAAAAGACCCCAAAAATAATGCTACTCTCTCTTATACACCACCCTAAGTACATGGATGAATTAAAAGGTTTGAAAAAATTACTATGTAGCATTTTAAAGAGTGTGAAGACCAAGTTTGAGACCCTTATTTTGGGGCTACTTTATTTCCCATCATTTGATTCTCTATTTGTATTCCTTTTTACATAATTTTATTATCACTCTTTGTTTTTGATTATGCTAAAATGTTTCCAAAATTTTTATTCACCTTTTGAGATAACTAAGAAGTTCTTTCCTCCATTTTTAGGGTTTTTGGTGAAGTGTATAGGCTTACTATTTATATATCATTGTGAAGATTTTATTTTCCTATGATATTGTCTAGTTTTTATAAATTAATACAACATATTTGAAATTTTACATGTCATTTTAAGTGTCAAGATCAACTTTAGTCCAAGAATTGGATGCGAATTTAGTTCCTTTACATTCTTTCCTTGCAAAGATTGAGTTTATCAAGTCCTTCTTGTGAAACACTATTGTAGAGGTCATTCCTAAGGTGAATAGAATGTTTTCAAGCTTCCCCCTTTAATAAGAGTGTCTATTAAAATTATAAGTGGTCATATAATATTATTTCATTGCCTTATTTCCCCAATTTTCATTTAGATTCCATTGCAAGCAATATTTCTTTCACCCTTTTCATAGTCAAAATCAATAATTAGTATGTTTAAGAAAAAGTTGTAATGGGTGAATCAAAGTAACCATCCCTATGTGGAGATTCTCTCCCTTTCAAAGTCACCCACACTTAGGATAGATTTCATGTTTTATCAAGAGTGATAAAAAACATATATTCTCATAAGGGCACACTTCTAATTAACATCAAGAAATATTTTTGTCATGTTATTGACTTGATTGATAAGATCATATCTTTGGGTTCAATCATCTTATCATGTATTTTTACCTCATTTAGTGATAACAACATGAACTAGAATATATAATTTAATCATAGGTTGAGTATTATAATAAATATAGTAGATGAGATAATTTAGAGGTCTAGGAGTAGGAGGGATGAAAGGAACAAACTATGCTCTTTGATGTCTAGTAGTATAGGTGGAAAGTCAAAGTGAACCATGTAACAATAAACATCACAAGGTGGTTCATTATTAGGATATTGGTTTATGTTAAAATTTATTTTTACCATTTAATTATGCATCCATGAATTTATATGAAACTTAAATATTTTACATATTATAGGCATGCTACAAGTAATTAACACTAAAAAAATGAATTAATAAATGATAGATAGATTTAGTCATTATGATCATGATTAATTTAGAAATAAAAATATAATAAATCTTAAACCCCAATTGAAGTATTAAAAATAGAATAAAAACCTAAGGGAAGTTAGAGTTTTTGAATGTTCAATCAATAAATGGGATCACCTTTATATTTTATAAAGATTGTGGTAAATAGAAACTAATTACCTAATTATGAAAAAAATTGCATAAAATTAGAATACTAAAATATACAATAAATTAAGTATTTATAACTTGGAACTTTTATAAATATGAAAAATGCTAAAATGGAATAAAATAAGAAGGAAATAACCTATTTGAAAAATAGGAATGTAGTGTTGAGATTAAGACTATAGATTTAATTATGTGAGATGACTACAAATTCAAAATAGGGATTCAAAGGATATATAAACAAGGTCATGATAATTACACTTGGATATAATGTGTTGTTGTATGTATGGAGTGTTAGACTCCTAAATTCACCCCAAATTTTCATGGTGTGACATTCTGACATGATGTCTAATGATGATGCAACGATATCCTAATATATGCTTAGAACTAGTTCTATCTAACACCCTCCCCCTTTTAACTCCATTTATCTCTCCAAGTCCCATTTGAATATTTTTTTATCCTCTAAAGCTTATACTATCTCAATTTTAAAAACTTTCTATGCTTGACAAAACTGTTGCTAGCCATGACAAGACTACCATTCTTCATTACAAAATTGGTGCATAGGTTTTAGAACCACCATGATAACTTCATCTCCATAAGGTGATTCTGTTTTAAACTTTAATTAGTTTTTTAAATATCTATAGTGGTTCTATTATTAAAAATAATGATTATGCAACTACCTCTTAAAAATAATGGAGGTTTTGTCACCTTTTATTTGCCTTCTAAATTTAGATTTTAGATATCAAGTTTTGATGTGTTTTACATGCTTAATTTCACATTTCTTGATCTTTACACCTTGTGTTTAAATATATGCTAGTATAGATCACTCCATCTTATATTTTAAATAAATTTTAGTCTCTTATAATTTCTAATCCCAATTTAACTTAGTTAAACTCCTTCATGTAGCCTCTATTTCTCTTCTACAAGTAAGCCAAATTTGGCTTGATTTTAAATCCAAAAACTTTCATTAGAGCCTAGAGTTTGAATATTTATATAGCTACATCATGATACCATTAATTTTGAGTTATACTTCTATTGTTTTTTTATTGATTAAGCCATTTCAAGTAAGGAAGTGTCACTAATTGTACAACCTGGTATTTGTAAATAGTGCCCTCAACTAACCACATATCAATCACTCTTTGTTTGGAGTTGTGTCTTTATTCTTCATCCCTCTTTTATTATGGTTATTATTTAATATTCCTTGTTATATATTTTTTAAAATCATTATTTGGATAAAGGACCTAGAATATTAAAGACTACAACGACACATGTTACATGCTTTCAACTAATCTCTACCTTGAGTACGTCTAAGAAATTTTGATTTCAGATTATTTTTATTAATTATATTAGATTATTTAAATTAATATTACATTAGATTATAGTTATATTACATAAAAAAAAAGTCAATTTTGATCGAAAATAAATTATTTCTCTTTCCATTCTTTTCAACAAAAATAACAGTTAGTCTCTTTATTTATTTTATTTCATTAGATTCATTCATAGTATATAATCTTGCATTCAAACCATAGGTGCATGGTATAATAGGTCACACACATTTTCAATCATTGTAATAGTCAATTCTAAATATTTAAATAAACTCTTTTCATTCTCTCTCATACACACCTTGCATTCATTGAAATTCAATTGGAAAAGACAAAAAAGTGTTTTATTTATTCAATTTCAATTTGATTTTCATTATTTAATTTCAAGTTGTTTAATTTCAAAAAGTAATTAATTTTTTTTTCATTCAAAAATTCCTCAAAATAAAAGAAAACAAAAACAATTTCAAATCCTCACCTAACTATGCAAACCTCCTATTAAAACCTTGCTTCTAACAACACATCAAATTCATTCAAATATTAAATACCAAATAAGTTCATACACTTATATCTTTCCTAGTATCCTTTGGGTGAAACTTTCTAAGACACTTGGTATTATCAAAAAAGATCTTTTCCCTAGGGTCAAAGCTCTAGATCCTACAATCAACACATAATTAGACATTAGTGCATAATTTAGACTTGAGATTTTCCATGCTACACATATTCCCCACTATTAGTCCAACATGCCCCATTAGTCAAAATCTCACATGGGTATCCTCTTGCTTTAGCATAGTGGATTTATTGTCATGTTCTTACATAGTTGTATGACTTCATTTATCAGTGCCAGTTAAGTTGTAGAGACTAGGTTCCATTTTTAGTTTGTAACTCATGTGCCAGAATTGTTTGATAATTTTGACATAGCTTCACTTGAATATTTGTTCATAATAATTAAAATCCTTTATCTAATTTTCAAACATAGAAACTGGTCTATGGATGTTTATTCTATACAAATTTAGTTTTGATACATTATTGGGTTATAAGATTCATATTATTTTAAGGTCAAGTTAAAATGGTGTTCATGTTTTTTTTAAAATTATTATTATAGGGAATTTGAGATTTTAACATAGATATGACCTTTACTTAAATATTTAATTGAAAAAGGTGCTAACTCCAATGCTTATTTTAATAAACATTAGACTTATTTTTTGAATTATTTAGATTTAATTTTGATATTTTTTTATTCATATATGGTTCAAATATATCTTTTATCAGGTTTATTAAAATATCTTAGCCATTTAATTATGACTTAAATTGAGATTTTGTAGACTTATTACAGTTTTATCAACTAACATACTAATAGGTCATTAGGATATTTTTTGTTGTTTTATCTTTTTTCATAGAATTCACATCAACTCCTTGATCAAATGAGATCTTGATAGGTGTTATGATCTCATCAACTAATGGTACTTAGGTACAAGTACACAATTCACTAAGTCCACCAACTTAACCTCTCGATTAGTGAAAAGTGTTGATATTATAGGTATTTAGGTCCTCAATAATTATTCAATACAAAGTTAATAGTCTTCAAGCCTCGACATACTAATATTATGAAAAGTGGTATAATATTAGGTCTTTGGGCCTTGGGAGATAATATTTCATAGTCTAAGGTTATAATAATCTGAAGTACTCTAAATATGATATGTGGTAGTCAGTGGAACAAGTGTAAAAGTCAATAGAATATCTACCAAGCATTTGAAGTAATAGGTAGAAAAATTTTAGAGTACAATGAGAAACATAATATTGAGTTAAGTTCTCCCATATTTTTAAGATAGTGTCACATGAGACAATATAATGAACTTGATCCATGGTAAGATTGAACATAGAGCAATCAATTAAAGATTCTTATAGTTTTGATATCATGCCACATGGCATGATCTCATGAATTTGGCCTATGGAAAACATATTACATAGTGCATAGTCAAAGACCCTTTGAGCTTCTAAGATTATGCCACATGGAATAATATCGATCACTTAGAGCTTGGAGAGAAACACCTATGTCTTTAAATATCTCTAAACTTCTATGATCATGAAACATATAATCTAATAATGAATTTGGAGCTGATGGGGCATACATTAAATACTCAATGAGCTATGATATATTAGATTCCTAAGATCAAACCATGTGGCATGATCCTGTAGACTTATCTACAAGATGTATAAAGTCATTTATATTAATATCATAACCTCCTAGAGATTGAGATTATGACAAGTGTCAAAATATCAAGGACACACAACCATGAGAATAGTAGTGAAGAGGTGGAAACATGGCATCACCCTACATAAAAATATGACCTTATCATATATTGATCCTAAATTTGATGACCCATCAAACTGCCAAAGTGAATACCAATTTTTTTGCTCAAATGATTGATCTACTTGATTGTAGAGCTCGAGATATCTGAAGACAAGTAGAAAATACATGAATCTAGGTAATTTCCTAGTATAATTAAATCACATAACCTTCCAAAAGATTTATGAAGCTCAAGAGATGAGTTTTATAAAAAACTATCATGATAAGGGATATCATTGAGTAAAATGGTGATAAAGAAATCAAAACCAAACAGACTAATGGAAAATTTCATTCAAGAGTTTAAGGAAAAGGATTTGGATAATTAAAAGGATAAAAATAAAACTATAAGGGTACAAATAAACTGAAATAGGTGGTTAAAATTCATAGGCTTGAAAGATAGTAAAATTTCAAGTTCATGTTCATAGAAAGTAGGTTACCTTGATCAAATAGGTTATTGCATAGTATTAGATTTTTTAGCTACAAATTAGTAAAAGAGATTGTAATTACACAGGTAGGAGACGTGAAAATTTTAAATATTAGACTAGGAAACATAAGCCTAAATTAAAAGGGAGTGTTCATAATGACATTAGTGAAATCAAGCAAGAATAAAAATAGATAAAATGGGGCATGAATGAGAGTAAGATGAGCTCAATAAAAATTATCACAGCATGAATGGCCCTCTGTATTTATAAATTGGAACAATTAATTATTCCAATAATCCTTTGATATTATAATTTAATAGAGAAAAGGGTTCATCTAGAATAAAATCTATTACTTTGAGATAAGTATATGTAATTATAAATGGACAAACAAGAACATGAACCAACTATTCCATCATTGGGATATTATTCTAATGATTTGGCTTTTCCTATTTGTATTGATGATCATTTTGTGAAAAAAAATCAATTTCAATAAGCATTGATCACTAGGGATTGAAATGTATTGGGGATCGTGTCTCTTTTCCTATTGAAAGTTGTTAATCTATTGATTGTGCCATAAATCAATCCCTATCTCTTCTTTTCTTGATGTGTTATCTCAAGAAACTAAGTTTTAATCAATTGTCATATTTAATTTTGGGTGTCAAAGCCAATAAGTATGGGTTGTGCATCAAGGTAGTGGGTCTGATTTCCTTGCCTATATAAGCAACACTTCTCACCATTGTAAAGGGTTGACACATTTCATATTAAAAATCTATCAAGATTGTGTCATGATTACACTTGCCCTTCTCTCTTGTTTTATCTTATTTATCTACCAAAATATATTTATTTTAAGAAATAATATAGGTTAAATAAGTTTATTGAATGGTAATTTTATTTTTAAATATATATTCATATTATACAATAACTAATTTTATTGGTTCTGCATACTCATTCTATTTATATTGAAGATTTCATTAAGTCATTATGTGCAATAGTTACAAGATTGTGTGTTTTCTTTCTTTTGATAAAGATCCTAGATATATGTTCACATAATTTACTTTGAGTTTTTATCATTTATTTATTTATGTTTGTGTATTAGTTAAATTTGATACTCAATGATATGATTACAGCCGACTATGATTTTCTATTTCTCAGCATTGAAAGATCTAATTTTAGTTAAAGGATTCACCTTTTTACCTTATTATTTGCCTCTCTTTTACATTTTCTTGATAACATGCATTAATTAGTAGATCATAATTTCCGCATATTAAGAATGAAGATAATAGCCCTATGTTTTCAACAAGCCTACAACATTAGATATATTTCAAACAAGATAAATAGATCAATTGAACCTATGGTGGTAACCATTACTACTCACCTAGTTAAGTGCTTTGGAAATTTCTTGGCCTTTAAATCCTATTAGAATACTAAAATTAAGGGGACATTTATCCCATGAAATATAGATTCATTTTATCCTTTTATATTGGATAATTTAGTAGTTACATTTGAGTGGTTCACAAACTGATCCCAACAAAAATTGGCACTATAAGGAGCGCTGACATAACATTTTATGTCTTGAGCATCTGATATTAAACCTTTGTATATTGTGATATCATTAGTGATTATTGACATGTGGCCATATTTTATGCTTCTCCCAATTACTGTTATGTTCTTAAAACCCATACTAACATAAATTAGTGTTTTTCACTTTCAAGTCTTTTTTGAGGATCACATGATCTAAAGTTAGGTTAGATTATAAAAGATTAATTATTTCTCCTCTTCAAGTGCATAAAAATATTAGATATGATTGAAGTGGAGATGGAAGATTAATTTACCCAATCACACCATCCACATAATATGTCACCAATAGACTAGTCCAAATGTAAAAATATTATATATATTTGTTATTAATCCTAGTTGTCAAGATTAGGTGTATAGCTTTTATCTTATTCAATAATTTATCCACTCCTATAGGAATAGGAAGAGTCACATTAGTAATGGGAAGTGAATATAATTCTTGGCTTATTTTAAGTAATGTTTTCTCCCCTTTTCAATTGAATCGTAAAATTTACTTTCATTGACATTCCTTCAATATTATTTCCATCATGTCATTGGTATTAGAGCATAGATTAATTTTATCATTTATTTTTCCTCAAATTCAATTGTATGGTATGCAATTAAAAAATGTTATCTTTCAATAAATTCTATGTATGACTATATTGGTAATGAACCAGTCTACATGGGTGTTTGGATTATTTATAATAGCTTCCAATCTTACATAGTGGTTCACAATATTCTCAATATATATTTCATTAGTGAGATTTTTTTATACAAGGCATTTAAATATTTATACCTATGTATCATATTGTGGCTAGGAGATGGCATTATTTTTTGCTATTTATGATATTGACAATTGTTAAACTACTCACATCCTCCTTACATGTTGTGTAGAAGATTATTTATATTTGCTAAAGATTTTACAACCTTTAGAGTAGGTCTATGTCATTTGGGAAGATGTTTTAGCTATTTTCATCATTTTTTGTCTCTTTAAAGACCTATGGCCTACATGCTAGAATTTAGAGTAGTTTTATTCTTTCAACAGTGGTAAAATTACAAGTTTATGACCTACGTAGACCTAAAAAATTCTTTTATGCCACATCTGATCACATTGAGATTATTTGCTACATTTTTTCTTCATTTAGAGTTTTTTTATTAGGCATTGAGTCTTTGGTCAAAGACCCTTGCCATTTATAAGTCTGAATTATATAACTATTGAAAGGAGACATACTTTTCTATTTTACAATATTGGAATATTCAAATAAGACAAAATTGTAGGAGAGAGGTAAAACATATTTTTAAGTTTTATTTTATTTAAAAAGCAAATTTCAGTTTTTTAAATACTCTTATTCAAAATTTGAAAATAATTTAAATTTGAAGGTATTTAAAATTTGAGAAATTTTTCATTAAAATTTCTTTGAGTAAACCACTCTTAATGGATTTGGACAAAAAACAACCAAATCACACAATTTAAGGCTAAATAAGGAGAGATACTATTTTACCCATTCATTACTATCGAAAGGCATAAATATAGAAATTACGAAAAGTCAAGTATATTGATGTATGAGGTTTTCTTTTTAAGCTAGTGTTAATGTTAAGGTAAATCATTTTTAGTACCTTTGCGTATAAGAAAAGGGTAAATTTTTGGAGTGATAAGGAACTAATTAGGGTAAACTAGAAACTAAAAACTTCTAAAACTCAAAAATCTAAAAACTTAAACAAAAACCATCCATTACATCATATCTATTGTTGATTGTACATTGATTGGCAAAGAAAATTGGCTAGAATGGTCTCAAAAAGTGGAGAACACACTCATATTCAATGATATATGGTTCTATATTTATGATGGGGTGAAAAAACTGGTTGAACCAATAATGAATGCAAATGATACTTAGACATGAAAGCAGAAAAACTAGAAGGCATTGGACTTGATGAGGGAATTAGTAGATGGAGATGTGTTTCCATAAACAAGGAATCCAAAGAGGGGAGACTAGTATTATGTTATTCAAGAAAATAAAATTAAAACAAACACACTAAAAACTAAAACCTATATCATAGATACTAGGGAGAGTATATATAATAAGCATACAATGAAAATTCAACTAGAAAATAAAAGAAATCATCATTTTACCTTATTTGTAGCTCTAAATTGGCTTGCTTGATTATGTACTCAAGAAATCTTTGTAAATAAAGCTCCATTTATCCACCTTTCCTTGGAACCTTGATGATGTTTGTTGGCTTAGCTTGGATTGGCTTATGAAATTGGCATGGTAACACTACTAGGAAATCTTAACTCTCACCCAAGTTTAGTTAGGTTAAGATTTAAGAATGGAATGAGTTTAAAATAACCCTATGTGAGTTAAATTTAACTCTAATTGAGTTAAGGATGGTACATTCAATTATTATTTTTTATTTAATAGGCATGGATCAAAAATTAGATATTTGTTAGACATTTTGTGTGATCTTGACAACTCATAAAGGAAATGATGAAGAATCTTGATATTTTGAATTTTTGAATTTCCATTTTTAGATATTAATTAATTAAAAATTGATTATTTATATAATAATTTAATCTAGTTTAATTAGTTAATTCATTTTGATTAGCATTTTATCTCTTTTAGGAATTGTTCAAGTGCCTCACTTAATTGGTTCATAGGCCAAATTGATAGTTGCTAGGTTGCAAGGTGACTGGGGATAAATCCATGAGAGGTTATTATTATGTATGATATAATAAGATAAATAAAGATGCCTCAACATGATTCTAAGAATTAATCAGTGATGTGTAGACTAAATTAGGACATTCAGTGATTTCTAGGCTTAATGTATAATATTTTGTAGAAATCAATGTAAATCCTAGTTGGAAGCTAGTTGTGGCCAAAATGGGGTTTTTATAGTTTGCCCCTATTTGGAAGGTGTTTCAAGATATAGTCATAATATTTATATTCTAAAAATAATGAAAAATCCTTTAAGAAAGAAAATAAGATAATTATTAAAGAAGAAGTTCCAAATAATGTTTGGTAAGCCTATAATGATTCCCCCTCAAGGGAGTGGCCAACACATATGATTGATGGATGGTCCCTTGAAAATAATAAACAAATTAACCCATGGTTGAGATTAATCTAATTGAGATAATTATTACACATATTGATTAAAAGAGTACCAATTTTTTGAAAGGTATTTATAATCAGTAATAAAGGTTGATACACTAATTTTCCCAAATGTGGTTATAATAAGTGGCATACGCATGTGCCCTAGTAGGGAAGATGAGTCAAAATAATTATTTTACCACATGTTATAATCATTAAGATGAGATGGATTGAGTAATGATTGTGCCCCAATAGGGTGAATTTGATGATGATAAATTAGTTTTACCCTAGTAGGGTAGATTGGCAAACTTAACTAAAGGATATAAACTATCAAATAGATTAAAGATGAACAAGCATAAATGTATATGAGCTGGTATAGTGACTAAAGAAGTTAAAAATAACTAGGCACATGAGGATGCACAAAGTGATGAAAGATATGATTGGAAGAAAAATAAGGTGGCTAAGCTGACATGAGATATGTCATGTATCCAAGTGCTACCTATATAGTCCAAATAGTCCTCATACCAATGTATTTCACCTAAAAGTGAGAGAAAATAGAATGAGGAATATAATAAAAGAATAAGAATTGATCAATGTGAATAATTTAGTTGTACCCCACTGTAGAGATGCTCATCCTTATTATCAATGATATAACTAGAATGGTTTATGGGTTGATTTGAGCAAGGAGGGTGGGAGGATTTACCAAGGTGAACAAGAAGAAGTTTATATGACACCATTTATTGTAATATCCATCAAAATAATTTATGTTTTGGCATGTGATGGTATGCACCATGATATAAAACACCATGATATCTTATCCATAATAAGGACTAACACTTGATACAGTAAATAGTTGAAAAAAATACACCAGTGATAAAAACATGATGACAATGTTGATGTATGAATATGGATAAACTCAATAATAATGCATAAGGAATCACCCATTGAATACATATAGATTGAGGCAAGGGCAATAATGAAATCAAAAAATGTGAAAACAAATAAACAAATGACTAAGAAAATAAATATATAGAAAGCTTGAAAGTAAAAGCAATAAAAATCATCTTGTCATTAGCCAAGTTAGTGCCTACATGTGAAGTCTTAAAGGAATGATGAATGAGTGGTACCCCTAAGCACAGATATATGCAAAGGTAAGGTCACACCTCTATTAGTAATGGAATGGACTAAAACCAAAAATGTATTTTTCCATAGTAGGGTAGATCAAGGATGACTAAATATGTTTTAATAGGATAATGTTGTTGTATTATGAGACTTCATATATATTTAGGAGATGGTAAGTCTGATTTTCTAATTTATGTTTTTGGAATTTTTTATGCATCTCAACTCAAATGAGAATGATGAGATATGAAACAATCCAACTCATAAAATGGTGAGAGTGGGGCTTAGGTTGCTCATAAAATGGTGAAAACATGGGAAAGGGGGTGATTAAGATGACCTCAATGTAAATTGAGCACTACCTACATAGTCCTATGAGGACCTCAAATCACTGTATTTATATCTTACAATGGAGGAATCTGAGCTAGGTAATAGGAAGTTCATGAATTTATGTAAATGACACAATATAGTATATGAATGGTAGGGTGATGCAGCAAACTATGGTGAAGATGTTGCTCATAATTCTCCCATAGGTGGTTAGAATTAGGAAATAATAGTATAGATCAATGATAAAAAGTTTCCCAAAGGTAGTTATAAGTAGTAACACTAAAAATGAAATAGAATGTGACTATAATGAAGAATGTAATTTCCAAACCAACTATCATACTGGTCCAAGATACTACCTCTATCTAGAATACTAAATCAATTGCTAAAACTTGGTATGAATCCCCTCATTGAAGGTGCCCAACAAACTAATAGATTAGAACCAAGATCAAAATACATGGGTAGGGAGGGTAAAAACAACTTTGGTCTTTAGTAAAGGTATGGTAGAATGGTATAAGGTATGATATAAGTATTAGTGTAGGTTTTTATTTTTCCCTATTTATTAATTAGGGAAATTGTATTTCTTGTGCATACATGGAGTTTTCCTACATTTGTGGGATAGGCTAGCTTATGTGGAGGTGTGTATTATAGATGTGTCATAGGTGTCATAAGAATGTCATAAGGAACTCCCTTGATGGGAGTTACTTCTCTATTCTTAGCACCTTGTCACCACCTTTCATGGAGGAGTTACATTCTATTTTTGGGGTGCCTTGTCCACCTTTTGTGGAGGAGTTACTTTCATACTCTCCTATTTGTAGTCCTCACTTTGGCCATTCTATGTTAATCAGATTTTGGTTTTCTCCATTTTGTCTTGTGAAATTCTCTTATTGTGTTATTTTCAAATTGCTTCGACATCTATGTGGTGTGCACTTGTTCATCTTGTGTGATCACGTCTTCATTGCACTCATGTTATCTAGATTCTGGTAACAACTCCGATATGGTATCAGAGCTTTCTTGATAATCTTGTGTGTGATTATGCTTTTAGATTATTTTTGAAATCAAGAGGAGTAGAGTTCATTTTTTTATTTTTAGATTTGATCAAAAATAAAAAAAATTCTATCCATATCTGGGATCATTTTCTTGGGAATCCTTGGCCTTTGGTTGTCTTCACTTTAGGGAGCAGCATTCAATAGTAGAAGGAGGAAGGTTGGCGCTTAGTTCTAGCAAGGAGCAGCAATAACTTCATTCCTGCAAGGCACCTCATATAGTCTAGTTTTTTTTGGAAGAAATATTGTGCTTTGCTTATAGTTGACCAAGCCGTACGACACAAGTCTACACCCAGCTTCTACAATTTATGCATTTTTCCTAGTAAGAGGTCTGCAAATTATTTTTGTTTCTTGTTTTCTCCAGCCTAAGGAAAAAGGTGACGCTACCCAGTTTAGGCACTGCCCAGCCCAGGCACATCCCAGTTGCTTGCATGATGTTTAGGCATTGTTTCAGGTGCTTACATGTTGTTTTAGGCACTATTTTAGGTGTTACCATCATGTTTTAGGCATTGTTGTTGCTAGCTGACTCACCTTTGTCTATGCATCAGACATAGTGCCCTCTAATAGGCATCAGACTTTACATCAGCTGAGGCTACCTATTGACACATCTAGCATCTATTATCTTCTAAAAAATGGCACTCCTTTTTGGCTTCCAATGCCTTCTTTAGTGGGCCCACTCTCTCTCCCTATTTTATGGGTAAATTTGCCTTTTAAAATTATTTTGATTTTAATTAAGTCATTTGGTTTTTGAATTAAAATTAAATTTGAAATTTAGCATTCAAAAAGGCAGTTTAAAGGTCTAATTTCAACTTGTATCTTTGACCTAAGAAGATGAAGGGTGATGCTGGGGTTGGTAGGAGGCCAGTTCCCCCTCACACAAACCTCATTTGGATTCTCATTCAATTCTGGAAGGCCATTAACAGGTGTAGACTAGTTTTTTATTTTTCAAAAATGCACTAGTTTATAAAGTGCCAAAATTTTGGGTCTCCTGAGACGCATTTTCAGTTGAGTCTGACATCCTGTTTGCTTTAGTCTTGCACTGATTGCTCTAAGATGCATTTTCAATTGAGTCCAATGTCTTTTGAGCATGCACTTGCATATTTGGGGGGTGGGGATTAATATTTTAGGGGGGGTGTGATTGCTTTCCATAACTTACAAACTTCACTTTCATTCTCCTTTTTGCATACATTCACAACTTGCAATCAACACAACTTCACCTAATTTCAGCTAAAAATGGATTCTTTTCAACTTGAACCCCTAACACTCTTCAACTATCAGGAATGGAAAGTTAAAATGTCAATCATTCTTAGAAGCAAAGGGTTTTATAGGATCACCATGGGTACAGAAGTAGAACCCAACATAGATGCTGAAAAGGTTAAGTGGTGCAACCGTAGTGATGAAGCCTTTGGGTTACTAAGCTTGTCTGTGTCTCCAAAACTTCTCTTCCACTTAGAATCCTCCAGGGTTTTTCACAGGTGGCAGGAATTGACTACTCAGAGACCTTTGCACCCATTACAAAGATGACTTCTATCTAACTCACCTTGGCTATTGCCGCAACACATGGTTGGGATGTGCATCAGATGGATGTGAAGAGTGCATTTCTTCATGGAGACCTAAAAGATTAGATCTACATGGAGTCATCTTCCAAGATTTATTTAGGATTCTTCTTTAGTATGCAGACTTAGGAAATCTATCTATGGCCTAAAATAGGCCCCTTAGGCTTGGTATGCCAAGATGGATTCCTTCCTTCTGACAACTGGTTTCACTAGGTGCCATTCAAATCCTAATGTCTAGTTCTTATGGTAGGATGATTCACTTCTAATTTTGGTTCTATATGTTGATGACCTTTTGATCACTAGGAGTTCTTCATCAGCTATTATAGTGGTGAAGGCATCTCTTCAAGATAGATTTGACATGACAGACTTGGGTTTATTGCACTACTTCCTTGGCATCAAGATCTCATAGTCAGATTTAAGGATTTCACTTGCACATTCTAAGTATGCTCTTGACTTATTAGTTTAGTTTCACATGGCTAATTGCAAGCCATCTCTGACTCCCTTTCTATCAAGATTCAAGCTTGAAACTGATTATTCTTCACCATTGGTTGATGCCACTCAGTATCGATAACTTGTTGGTAGTCTCATCTACTTGACTCACACCAGGCCTGACATTTCATATATGGTGGGACTTATCTCTAGATTCATGTAAGAACCCCATGAGCTACATTGGAAAGCAGCTAAGAGGATCTTGCATTACATACAAGGTTCACATAGATACGGGATTCATTACAGATTTGGCACAGAGGTTGACTTGGTTGGATATATAGATTCAAACTAGGCTGGTGATTTACAGACTCATAAGTCCACTTCTGGTTACAGTTTCTCTCTAGGTTTTGGTCTTATCAGTTGGTCTAGCAAGAAATAGAATGTCTATTGCTATGTCATCCATAGAGGTAGAATACAGGGGAGCTATTAATGTAGCTACTGAGGCTATTTGGCTTCAGGGGATTCTTTTTGAGTTTGGCATTCCTATCAGGCAGCCCACCATCATTTATTTAGGAAGCTTGATGAGATGAGAGGTCATGAGCTCAAAAATGAGCTCATAAGTCTAAGTCCTAGCAACTTTGACACCCTATGAGGACTTCTTCACTAAGTTTAAGGCCCTTAGATTGCAATTGAAAGAATGTGGGATAGAGAAGAAAGATGATCAACTCATTCTTTCTATTCTCACAAAGTTAGGTCCAAGCTATTCAGTCTTTGTCTCCACTTTCCATGCCACTAAAAGTGCCCTTGGCACTGCATGGAAAATGCCTTCTTTGGATTCATTCATTGCCAACTTGACTAGGGAGCAAGATAAGCTAATTCAGATGGGCACAATGAAGTCTACTCAACCCCAAGCTTTGATAGCTAGAAATGGTAAGGATAAGACTTCAACAAAGGAGAAGAAGAAAAAGAACAAGGACCAAGAGAAGAAGAGAGAAAACAATAATCCTACCAAAAACAACACTGAGACTTCATCCTCTAATGCTAAACCTAAGAAGGAGAAGGTTAAGTGTGCCTATTGTAAAAAGACAGGGCATGATGAACACAAGTGCATGAAGAAATAAATAGACCACCTAACTCATCTTTTAGAGAAGAATAACATAGGTGTTCCTGAGTCCATCAAGTAGAATTCATCTACCCAAGATTATACTAAGGCAAAAGGAAAGGGTAAGGAGAAAGAAACCAGGGCAAGGCCCTTGTAGCAACTGGAGCTTTTACATCTTCATGGGTCATAGACTTGGGTGCTTCTCACCACATGGGCTCTTCACTAGTTGAGTTTTCATCTTTAGATCCTTGTAGCATGACTTTAATTAGTTTGGGTGATGACACATCAGTTTTCATTGTAGGGAAAGGGTCAATTGAAATGGAAGGAGGAACATTCAACAATGTTCTAAGTGTTCCTTCTCTTTCAACCAATCTCCTATCAGTGTACCAAATCACTCACATTGGTCAGGGCATGAGAGTTGAGTTTTCACCAGATTCAGTGTCTATTAGGGAGTTGCATAGTGATAATATAGTGGCAATGGGTAGGGCAGATCACCAAGCTAGGTTATACACCTTCTCACATTTTGCATCAGATTCTTCTCCAACAACATTGCTGACTCATTTAGATGGAGTTAGCAAATTATGGCATGAGTGGTTTGGCCACCTTAACTACCATTACCTTGAGCAAATTTGCAAAAATGACATGGTCATTGGCTTGCCTTGTGTCCAATTTTCAAAAGGACTTTGTAAGGGGTGCTCCCTTAGGAAGCATCCCAAAGCAAAATTTGACAAAGGTAAAGCTTGGAGGGCTTCATAACCTTTGGAGTTAGTTCACAGTGATGTATCAGGAACCATTTCCCAAACCATCTTTCATAAGGGCCAAGTACATCCTCACTTTCATTAATGATTTCTCTAGGTACACTTGGATATATTTTCTCAAACAAAAGTTTAAAGTGTTTGAAATTTTTCTAGACTTCAAGGCTCTTGTTGAGAAATAGAGTGAGAAATCCATCAAGGTTCTTCAAACTAATAATGGAGGGGAGTATGTTAGCATCAGATTTGAGTAGTTTTGCACTACAAAGGGGATTGATTTGTAGCACATAGTCACTTACAGTCCATAGAATGGGGTTGCAGAATGCAAGAATAGGTTCTTGAAAGAGATGGTTAGCTATATGATTCACTCAAAATCCCTAGCACTATAGTACTAGGCTGAAGCTATCAATTGTGTTTGCTACATTCAGAACAGGGTTCCTCACAAAGCTTTAAAAGGGATAACACCCTTTGAAGCTTGGCATAAAAGGAAACCTAATGTTGAGCACCTTAGATTTTCAAATCCCCAGCCATGGCCTGCATTCTGAAGAAGAAATGCAAAGCTATGGAATGCCAATCCAAGCCTTGCATCTTTGTAGGATATCTAGATGGAATTAAGGGATATCGCCTTCTAGATCTAGTCACACATGAGTTTTTTATCGAGAGAAGTGTCCATTTTCAAGAGAGTCCTAGAGACTTAACACTTGACACTTCTTCTCCCTCATCAGATCTACTTCTTCATGATGATTCCTCATCAAATTTAGATCAGCCACAATAGGTTCTTGAGCCAGGGACATCTTCTTCTTCTTCAAGTTTAGACAGTGAGGATAGTGATGCAGTGTCATCCACCTCTATTTAGTTAGAGGATGGGGAGTTAGCACCTGACTCACCCACTTTTGGGCCACTTTGGCCTAGATAGACACTTGAGAGTGCTGACACTTGGGTAAGAGATCCCATAGATGATAGATGTACTAGGGGGGATTTTCAGATAGATCCACATGCCTTCTTTGCTTCAATTTTAGATCTATAGTCTTTTCAAGAGGCATCCGGGGGTACCTGAGTGGGATAGTGCTATGGAGGAAGAATATTCTTCCTTAATCAAAAATCACACTTGGGACTTGACATCACTTCCTAAGGGAAGAAAGATGGTTTGATGTAGGTGGATATATTAGACCAAGTTTGTAGTAGATGGGTCAGTTGATAAGTATAAGGCACGATTGGTTGCCAAGGGTTTCTCACAAGTGGTAGGCATTGACTACTCAGAGACCTTTGCACCTATTGCAAAGATGACTTCTATCTAACTCACCTTGGCTATTGCCATAGCACATGGTTGGGATGTGCATCAAATGGATGTGAAGAGTGCATTTCTTCATAGAGACATAGAAGAGTAGATCTACATGGAGCAGCCACCAAGATTTGTTCAAGATTCTTCTTTAGTATGCAGACTTAGGAAATTTATCTATGGCCTAAAATAGGCCCCTTAAGCTTGGTATGCCAAGATGGATTCCTTCCTTCTCACAGCTAGTTTCACTAGGTGCCATTTTGATCTTAATATCTACTTCTTGCGGTAGGATGATTCGCTTCTAATTTTGGTTCTATATGTTGATGACCTTTTGATCATTGGGAGTTATTCATCAACTATTGTAGCGGTGAAGGCATCTCTTCAGGATAGATTTGACATGATAGACTTGGGTTTGTTGCACTACTTCCTTAGCATTGAGATCTCATAGTCAAATTTAGGGATTTCACTTGCATAGCCTAAGTATGCTCTTGACTTATTGGCTCAGTTTCACATGGCTGATTGCAAGCCATCTCCAACTCCCTTTCTATCAGGAGTCAAGCTTGAGATTGATTGTTCTTCAACATTGGTTGATGCCACTCGATATCAACAACTTGTTGGTAGTCTCATCTACTTGACTCACACCATGCCTGACATTTCATATACAATGGGACTTGTCTCTAGATTCATGCAAGAACCCCATGAGCTACATTGGAAAGCAGCTAAGAGGGTCTTGCATTACATACAGGGTTCACATAGATATGAGATTCATTATAGATTTGGCATAGAGCTTAACTTGGTTGGATATACAGATTTAGACTGGGCTGGCAATTCACAAACTTGCAAGTCCACTTTTGGTTACAGTTTCTCTCTAGGTTCTAGTCCTATCAGTTGATCTAGCAAGAAGCAGTATGCTATTGCTATATCATCCATAGAGGCAGAGTATAAGGGAGCTATTAATGTAGATACTGAGGCTATTTGGCTTCAAGGGATTCTTTTTGAGTTTGGCATTCCTATCAGGTAGCTCATCATCATTTATTGTGATAATTAGAGTACCATATAGATTTGTAGGAATCTAGTTCAGCACCAGCAAACCAAGCACATAGAGATTCACATGCATTTCATTTGGGAGCTTATTCATAGTCAGGTCATTGACCTGATATTTTGCCAGTCTTCAGAGCAGGTTACAAACATCTTCACCAAACCTTTCACTGAGAGAAAGTTCATTCATATACGAGCTCTCCTTGGGGTATGGTCCACATCTATAGTAGCATCATCTTCAGGGGGCCTTCTAGCCTCTTCTTTTCTTTTATGTCTCTCTTTTGGGGGGGGAGTTTTTTTCCTACGGGTTTTCTCCTTTTCTCTATCTTATGGAAGATTGCATTTGTACATGGGTACCTCATTAGGCCTAGTTGCCAGGACCCATTTTTCCACACTTCCCACCTAAGCTGCGCTTATGGGGGGTATTAGTCTAGGTTTTTATTTTTCCCTATTTATTAATTAGGGAAATTGTATTTCTTGTGCATACATGGATTTTTCCTACATTTGTGGGATAGGCTAGCTTATGTGGAGGTGTGTGTCATAGATGTGTCATAGGTGTCATAAGAATGTCATAAGTAACTCCCTTGATGGGATTTACTTCTCTATTCTTATCACCTTGTCACCACCTTTCATGGAGGAGTTACATTGTATTCTTGGGGTGCCTTGTCCACCTTTTGCAGAGGAGTTACTTTCATACTCTCCTATTTATAGTCCTCACTTTGGCCATTTCATGTTAATCAGATTTTGGTTTTCTCTATTTTGTCGTGTGTAATTCTCTTATTGTGTTATTCTCAAATTGCTTCGGCATCTATGTGGTTTGCACTTCATCTTGTGTGATCATGTCTTCATTGCACTCGCATTATCCAAATTCTGGCAACAACTCTAATAATAAGTAAATTGTTAATATGGTATAATTTTTTATAGTTATAATAGGGTTGTCCCCAAGTGATAACTTAAGGTAAATGTTAGGGTATGAAAAAAAAACAAGAGGAATGGAAAAGTAAATAGAAAGTCAAGTGATTCTATTATTCTTGTTGATATGGAGATGCATGTCCTAATCAACATATGATACAAATAGAATAGTCAAATGTTGTAAATTGTTAGCCCATGCCTCTTCTAAATAGTTTCTCTAGCAAGAACTTTCTATTGATTTGGAATCTAATAATCTTGTTTTGATCCTCATTGGTCATTGATTCTATTTCTTTCAAATGTCAAGACAAGATGTATTTATATCCTCTGTAAAGGAAAGTATAGCCATAGATGGTAAATAAGGATAAATATTGGCTGATATGCCTGATTTGGCAATGCCATATAGGTCTAGAATGAATAAATGGATTGTAATAGAATGTATAATAGATATGTAACAAATGAGGATCATCATTTGTAGGCACATGTAATGTTGATGATTTTAAATTTGATATAATTTTTGTTGTGTCAGGGCCAAAGAATTCTAAATATATTGTCAATAGGACCACCAAATTTTCTTATTGTTTGTTCTTGAGAGATGCTACCATCTATTTATGTTGTAAAATGGAAGTTGTACTAATATTATCTTTAATAATGTCTTCATCAAGTAGTGAATAATTTGTATACTTAGCTATTGGTGCCTCAAATATTTTTTCACCACTAAAGTTGTCTTGATTGTCCCATAACACCTCCAAAACGTTTTCACTAAGGAATGTTGACATTTGATATTGATTGTCTTCTAACACCTCAAATAAGGTTTTACTAGAAGATGCTGAGTTTGGAATTTGATTTCCCCCTAGTGCCTTCAAAAAGGTCTTAATAGGAAATTGTTCTTTTTTTGTATGAATGTGGTCTTAGTCCTCCTTACATTATGTAAATGATATCTTGTTATGGATGCAGCTCAATAAGGTGTGATTCTATCAGTCTCAATCAACACTTATGGGAGGTGGAATGCCAATATAATGGCTATGTTGAATGATAATGTCATGTGGAATGATAATGGAATGGGAAGGGACAATAAAATCCACATAGAATATACTAGGATAATTTTTATTGATGTTGAATTAATCATCCTCAAAAACTATGGAAGGATCACCAATGTATTCAAATTGATCTATAAGGCACGTATAACTAATGTTGTAACAACCATGAATGTATTATGATTATAAATTTGATTATGACTCAAAGGAATTTGAATCAATATTGATACTAATATTGATTTTTCTTTTGATGCTAACTCTAATATTAGTTTAAAAATAAAACTTGACTCTAACTGTGATTCTTCTTTGATTATGGACACTACCACGATGATGTCTTGTCGAATGTTTGGTATTAGAATATTAATGGCCTATGATGGAATAATGGGCTATTATAAAATAAATTCATCTAATAAGGGTTCAACATAGACTATCCTATCTAGGTGAAGCCCCTCAAAAAGAGGGAAAAGATCGAGGGGTGACACCACAAAGACTTTCTCATCAAAATGAGACTCTATAATGAGGGGGAAAAGGTCAAGAGATAAATCCTTAAAGACTAGATTTTTAAAGGGGGAATCTTTAAAAATAAGACAATAGTTAAGATAATAATTTTCCCAAAGATGGTTATAATCATTAAGAAGTGACTCAATAAAGACTAGCTTGTTAGAGTGAGACTCCTCAATTGAAGGGAAAGGATCAAAAGGTGATTCTTAATAGGTTGACTTGTCACAAATAGGTGTTTCAACAAAAACATCATAGACTAGTTGGTTCTCTTGGCCTTGGTTTATAATTGGTTGTAAAATATTAGTTTTCAACACATCTTGGTCTTCTAATGATAGATTTTGGAGAGGTAATGATTGGCTCTATTATAGATAAAAGACTAGCATAGGTTTTCTAAAGTGGGATAAGGTTGTCACTAGATTAATAATGATTTGTGGTTGGATAATGAACTCTTTGTGAATAATATCATCTAATATGGGCTCAACAAATGCTTATTGTTGGTCTAGGATGGTAGTTATACTTTATCTAGTCATAGTTGCACAACTTTATTGGGATAGAGAGCTACCAAACTTACAAGGTCCTAAAATGGTAATGAAAGGGAATTATGAATCTTGATTGTTAACAAAATCCAAAATATAAGGGATTGGAATGGTAATGGATGGACATTTTGAAGCTTGGTTGTTAATGCAATCCAAAGGGGAAGGGCCTAGAAGGGTAATGAAAGGGTACTATGGAGCTTGGTTGCTAGCACAAGCTAAAAGATGAGGGCCTAGAATGGTATTGGAAGGGTGTTTTGAAGTTTGGTTACTAATTTAGGATAAATTATAATGTATTATAATGGTAATGTAAGGGAATTATAAAGCTTGGTTGTTAATGTAGGCCAAAAGATGGGGGACTAGAATGGTAATGGAAGGGCATTTCAAAGCTTGGTTACTAATGCAAGTTAAAGGATGAGGGATTACAATGGTAAAGGAAGGGCATTGTGAATCTTGGTTTCTAACATAGACTAAAGGTTAGGGGCCTATAATATTAATGGAAGTGTGTTATGAAACTTGGTTACTAATGCAAGCTGAAAGATGAGGGCCCAGAATGATAAGCCTTGCGCACTATGGAGCTTGGTTGTTAGCATAGGTTAAAAGAGGTTTAATTGTATATTTAGTGAATTAGGTACTATTATCATTGAAAGGGTGAAAATCATCCATTAATTGGCAAAAATTAGGTCAATTGTGGTAGATGATAATTAACATGGCTAGGTTTGGCAATTAACCCAAAGAGAGTGGTCTTGGTCTATGAAAATGGTTTGGGTCTAAGTCCAATTTTCAAAGAGGCATTGGTTTAGAAATAGGTACATAATCTAAATGGAAAAAGTTCCAAACTTATTATGGATAGGAATTTGGTTTAAAAACTCAGTCTAATAATGAAGTTATTTGTCCACAATAGGAAATGATAAACTCAATTTAAAATGATCTAAAGTCAAATGTCTTAAATAAATTATCAAGTGAATGGATAAATTTGAATTAAAAACTCATTAAAAAGTGTTTAAAATAATTATAATCTAGGTATAAAGATGATAAATATTTCTAGGTTTTGGAAATAGAGAATAAAGATAGGCTCAAAACAACTAGGTCTAAAATGAAATGTAAAATGCTAGGTCTTTTGGAAAGACAAACAAAATCTAGACTTGGGATAACTCTAGGTCTAAAATTAAAAGGGAATTACTAGGTATTTATAAGCCATGAAACAAAATAGATATTTTAAAACACACTAGTCCTAAGATAAATGGTAATTTTTAGGTCTTTTGGAAACATGACACAAAAGCTAGACTTTGAAATAACACTAGGCCTAAGAGGCAAGATAATTAATCTAAAAAATTTGAAACACTTTAAATCACACTAGGAATTCATATTTAAAAATAAACATGACCTTTGGAAAAGTACATTGGACTTTAGGCACATGGAAGATAGACCACTTCCCAAATTTAGGCACAAATATCACTAAAGCAAGTAAGGAATTAGTCCAGGTTATACAATCCAAAAGAGAGAGGTAAGTGTTTAAGACAAAATTATATGAGGTACAAGCATAAACCAATAAACATTTGAATCTAACTTATCAATATGAACTAATTTTTGACTCAATTTAGAAGGATTTGTTCTTAAATGGACAACAAGCTAGACAAAAATGGATGGCATAAAGATACTAGTCATAGTCCAAAAAGGCACATGTGTTTTGAAATTATAATTGGATACAAGACAAAAAGTCTTTGAAACAATATGAGTAGTGTAATAATGCTATATTGATCTAAAGATATGACAAATGTTTTTTTCAAAAATTCTAAGGCACAAGTCTTGGAATGAAATGGGCAGTGCAACAATGCCCCTTTCAAACAAGTGACATTTAAACACACACAAAAGTTTGATAAATGACTAAATAAAATAGGGGAACCAAATAGATGCCATAACACCTATTTAAACAAAAGAGTGATGTGCAAACATGACTTATTTTTAAGATGGTTTAAATAAAAAAATAGTTTTGACTCAAGATAATGCAAGTAAAAAGGAAAAACAACAAAATTACCTAAGTTTATCATCCTAATCCTAAAAACTAATAAGGTGGCTTCATACTTTCAAATTCCATCTATGTACTTTCTCTTGAGAGTAAATAATGTTGTTACTACAAAAATTTAAATACACATGAAAATTAAGGTTTTTAAGCCCCCTCTTATCTCAAGATTTTATATGGTGACATGGAACTTTGGGCTCCTCTCCCTACATTTACAATATATCCATGGCAAGTGGTGTTGTATAAAAAATATCAAGTTTTGTACATTCTAAATAGTCCCATATGTGTGGTTAACACTAGGTCACAAAACATCATGTGTATACACATTAAATAGCTTATTGTGGAAAGGTATTGTCCTTTTCACAACCATGAAATCCATCAATTTCTCAGTATAGTATGATGTTTGAGTTAAACCTATGTTATTAAGGTGGTCTCTTATTAATGAATCTTGTTTAACCACTCAAACAAGTATCCCAATAAGTTAACCTTAATTTAAATACCCCTATCATTGATTGGGGTTGAAAATATGCCAAGATATAAACTTCTAGGTCAATTCTTTCGTAGATAACTCATGGGGAGATGATAAACTCCTATCCAAAAGCCAAAATGCATGTAAATAAAAATTATAGGACTTTAGGGTCATTTTGGGATCACCCAAATCAATCAGATTTTGGGGAGTGCCTTGGTGAATTTACTTCCATGATTTAGACAAAGTGATAAAGGTAATAATTGTATAATTTTTAATCACCCAAGTTCATTAAAGGGGATGGGGGGAGAGCATATATGTTATACTTCACTTGCAAAATAAACACACAAAAATAATAAAAAAAGTAAAATCTGTTATGAGCACTTTAACTAGAGTGTGAGTTTATTTTTAGAGCACCAAGTGAAATATGTTATGAAGTTTATCCCCTTATTATTATTTTATAACTTTTTAAAAATGATAACAAATTAATTAAATTACTTTTAAACACCAAATGTAAATGATATTTTGAATCTTATAATGTTAAAAAACATCTTTCCTTGGTCTTTGGGTCCTACAAAAAGTGTTAGGGGTCTTTGTGATTAGAAGCTAAGAGAAAGTGAGAAAATGAAAATTGAAATTTAGATCTTATGTTTTTTATTTTTTTCACACAATGCAATACCATAAATACATAGAGTACCATGGTAACTTTCCTACAAAACCACAATTAATCAACACAAAATTGTAACTTCCTACAAAACAAAGTGTTAGTGCAAAAATGTAACTATACAGTGCAAAAATGCAACTATACAATGTGAAATTTATGATTAGAAGATCAATATCACATATTTCAAAGGAAAAACTATAATTATCAAGGAAATACCATGACTGTTTGGGCAATATCAAGACTGTTAAGGCAATATCAAGGATTTTAGTATAAAAATGCAACTATAAAAGCAATAACACAATTATCAAAGGAAATATCATAGATTTTAAGACAAAACCACAACTATCAAATGCAAAAACTAAATTTCAATATTGTTACTCTATAATGAAATATCGCTACCTCTTAGTGCAAAAACAATACTACATAGAGCAAAAATGCAAATTCTTATGTAACGTCTATGAGCTTTAACTTTTCACTTTGTTGGTCAAGAAGTTAGGATTTTGACATGAATTTTTTTATAAAAAGTTCCTAAAGTTACATGAGAATAAATTTTTGGGGTGAGGGTCCCACTAGGGATGCCATCAATGTTGAATAATAAATCCATAGAGGGGATATTAGTATTGTTTTAGTAAATAAAATCCAATTAAAACAAACACACTAAATACTAACACCTCTAACCTAGACACTAGGGAGTGAAAATATAAAAAACATATAATGAAAACACAACTATAAAACAAAATAAATCATCCTTTTACCTTATATATCTAAAATGGTTTGTTGAATTGGCTTGCTCAGCAATGTACTCAATAGATATTTGTCAATAAAGCTCCACCTTTCCTTGGCACCTTGGTAATCTTGGTTGGCTTATGAAATTGGAATAGTAAAACTACTACTAAATATTTTAACATATATTTGAGCATAATAGCTTTACACAAAAATATCTTAAATACCAATAGTTAAGGACTTGTATGTATAGCTTCCAATGTTAACTCTCGCCCAAGTTGAGCTAGGTTAGGATTTAAGCATGGAATGAGTTCAAATTAAACCTAGGTGAGTTAAAGTTAACTCAAGTTGAGTTAAGGAGGGTAAATGTAATTATGATTTTTATTTAATAGACATAGATCACAAATTAGATATTTGTTACATATTTTTTGAGAGCTTGACAAATCATAAAGGAAATGATGAAGAAGATTTATATTTTGAATTTTTTAATTTCCATTTTAAAATATTCATTAATTTCAAATGGGTTACTTAGCTAAGCATTTAATATAGTTTAATTAGTGGATATTTTTTATTAGCATTTTATCTCTTTTAGGAATTGTTCAAGTGCCCCACTTAATGGGTCCATAGGCTAAATTGCTAGTTGTTAGGTCATAAGGTGAGTGGAGATGAATCTATGAGAGGTTATTATTTCATATAGTATAATACCCTAAATATGGATTCCTCAACATGATTCTTATCACTAAAAAATGGTGTGTAAATAAAACTGGGACATTAAGGGATTCCTATGATTAATTTGAAAATTTTGTAGAAATCAATCTAAAGCCTCGTTGGAAGCCAATTATGGCTAGAATAGGGTGTCTATAGTTTCATATTATATAGGGCTGAAATAATCCATTGGAATCAATTCACAAAATTAATGATCTATATGATTCCCACTTAGAGTTGTAATTTATTTAGTTGTAATTGAAACTATTCAACCTTGAGTTGAAAGATGGTAATGTGATGAGATTAGCTTTAGAGATGCATGCCATCAAACATGATGTAGAAGTAACAAGTTTTAAAATTTACATATATATGAATTCATTCATCAAAGCCATTCTTCCCAACTATTCAATATATTTGGAGTCTCTACAAGCAATTAATATGTTTAAGACTCACATTTAATCAATTGGTTGAAAATGTGGCAAAAAGAGAAAAGGCATTTGGAAGAAAAACTAAATCCCTAATAGGTGAAAATGTGTGTTATGTCAAATCAAATTCTTTCGAAACATCAAACAAGGCCATATCTTCTAAAAAATTAAGGCAATAACAAGTAAAAACACAAGTCCAAAGGAAAAGGTGGTAAAAATGAAAATCATGGTGGTCAAAATAAAAATCATCATGATAAACAAAACCTCTACTACAAATGGTGTGATATAAAAGGAAGGCATGAGACTCACGAATGTAAGATTCCATGGGAGAAAATTGAAGCATATTGTAATAAGAAAGATAAAATCAAATAAATAATCAAATGATTCAAACTCAACCCAATTCACCAATGAATGTGTGTTTTGCAATACAAATGATGAATTAAACAATGTTTTGATTAATTCTTCATGGTTTGATTATTGGGTTCTTGATATTGGTGACATTCAACATTTATGTTTCTAAAAGACTTATTTGAGGAGTATAATAAATAAATTTGTGGCTTGATATACCTTATAAATAGATCAAGTATGCAATCATAGGGAAGAGGTAAAATTTGACTCAAGTGTCTAGGGCTTCCAAACTACAAACTTGAGAATGTTACCTTCCTAAATTTAAATTAAAATTTGTATCCCTATCAATCATAATATAACAAGGCCATTCAATTTTATTGGATAATGGTGATGTCAAAATTAGTAGAAAAAGTGACAATGTAGTCATCTTAACTAGATATGAGGAAAGAAATATACTCAAACTCAAGGGTGAGCCATAAAATTTAAGGAATTATGCTCATCTCATGGAAGATATAATGTATTTAAACATGTTATAGTATGCTCAATTTATGCACACTCACTTAAAAACATTCATGTATTGTAAAATAGTGGTTTTATTGACATGCTTAGATTTTTAAAAAAGTCAGATGAAAAGTGTGAAGCTTACATCTTGGATAAAAATGCAATAGAGCCATTTCCAAAGTCATATTGAAATTTTGACAAATTTTTTTAGCTTGTTCATTTAGACGTGTGTTCTATTCTAATCCTATATGCTAGTGGTCGTAAATACTTCATGTTTTTCATTGATCACTATAGTCGAGTGACATAGATATGATTTCTACAGAAAAAATTAAAAGTCTTCAAGAGTTGCTACAAGAATCAAAACATGATTTAAAATGAATAAAAAAATAAAATTGAGACACTTAGGATAGACAATGGTGGTGAATTCACTTCAAATTAGTTTAAATATTATCTTGATCAAAATAAGATCAAACACCATCTTATAGTTCCATACACTCCACAACAGAATGGATTTGTAGAATGGATGAAAAAACTTATGATGAATATGTTTTTTGAAATTTTGTATTTAAAAGGGGTAAATTTTCACTTTTGGGATAAAGAAACTAAAATAATAGTATACATTTTTAACATATCACAATCAACAACCCTATAATCTAAGACTCTGTATGAGATGTGGTGTGGTAATTTCCCTTTAGTGAAACATCTTCAAATTTTTGAATCCACTTATTACACATTAATTCCAAAAGAGAAGAGAAATAAATTAGACCATAGCAATTGAAAATACATCCACTTGGGATATTTTGAATCCTCCAAGGCATACAAGATATATGATGAGAAAGAGAATAAGTTTATTGTCACAAGAGAAGTTATCTTTTATGAGTCTATAAAGGATAAATAGCATATTTATTATTAGATGAGTCAAATTGACAAGAATTCAAATTTATATGTCTAAAAAGAGAGTTATTTGGATGCTCCAGATAATGAGTGTGAGACACACAGTTGGGAATCTATTGATTTTCTATTATCTCCTACACATGAGCTTGAAACTCCTCCTGAAGGGGAAAATGAAGCTTCATCAGCTAATGAATAGGGGCCATGATAACATAGGGTATAAAGTGATGGAACTTTAGAGGATGAACTTGAATAACCTAAAACATATAAATATATTCCTAAGTGGGCCACTTAAACATTGAAAGATGTGACACATGATGAATTTTGGGAAATGGGCACAATAAGTGCACATGTAGTTACATCAAAATCATATAAGCATAAGGTGTGAAGACTAGAAAAATTATTATATGGTTTAAAACAAGCCCCTCGAGCATGGTATAAAAAAATAGCTGAGCACTTCATGAACATGAACTCAACATTTTGAGTTTGAATATGCAACTCTTTTTATCAAAACAATTGAAAAAATAGTTGTATTTATGGTGGTGTATGTTGATTATTTACTCATAATAGGGAATAATGAATAGTAAACTATAAAATTCAAATCAGAGTTGATGAAAAGCAATGAAATGACTGATTTGGGTTGGGTTATATTCATTACTATTTGAGTATTGAAGTAATTAAAAAACCAATGTATTTCTTCATCACTCAAAATAAGTATGTTGGTGTAATTCTAAGAAAGTTTAGAATAAAATATTGTAATCCTATCAACATGCCCATGGAATAATATCTCAAATTGACATCTAAAGATTCAATAGATTTGGTTGATGCCACTAAATATAGATTACTCATTAGAAGTCTAATTTATGTGACACAACTCAACTAGATATATCATTTGTAGTTGGTGTCCTCTCAATATTCATGTAATAACCTAGGGATAGTCATTAGGTAGAATCAAAAAGGGTCCTTATATATCTCAAAGGAACATAAAATTTTGGGCTCAAATACTTCAAGGAGACTTCAAACTAGTTGGGTATTCAAATTCTAACTACATTGGTGATCACCAAGATGAAAAGTCCACCTCAGGTTTATTTATTTATTTGGTAATATTAGTTTTTAGTTGTAAATCAAAGAAATAATAAGTACCAGTAATTTATTTATTAGAAGTAGAATATATGCCACTTTAAAGGCACTTAGAGAGATCTTATGGCTCAGAAGGGTTCTTTAAGATTTGAAAGATCAATATGTTTCATCAACACCTCTAATGGTTGACAACACTTCTACAATCTAGATGGAAAATAATCTAGTCTTTCATGACCGAACCAAGGATATAAATACTAAATTTCATTTAATTCAACACATGTGAAAGATGACAATGTCAAGTTGCAACATTGACTGATAGTAGAGTAACCAACAAACATCCTAAAAAAATCACTAGGATGATAAATTTTAAAAAAGTTTAGAGGAATTCTTGGTCTAACAAAGAACCATGCATATTAAGGGGGGGGATGTAACAATATTGTATATATTTGTTATTAATCCTAGGTGTCTATATTAGGTGTCTAGCTTTTATCTTATTTAATATGTTCTCCATTCATGTAGGAATTAGAAGAGTCACATTGAGAATGTGAAGTGAACATCCTTCTTAGATTATTTAGTGTAATGTTTACTCCTATTTTCATTTAAATCATGAAATATAATTTCATTTCCATTCCCTCAATATTATTTATATCCTATCACCAAATGTATACATTTTGGTTAGTTGGGTCAGTTATAAATATTCTTGATGATGTGCATGTTTTACCTAGAAACCCTGAGTGTTATCTTCCAAAGTTTACTCCAAACACTATAATTATTAGATTGATTCCTCTATGTGTATCATAGGTTCTCTCAGTGTCTAAAGAACACTTCTCATTTTAGAACTTAGGGAGTTTAAAACATGAGTTGAAAGTTGTGATAATTAAGTTATCCTTGGTGAAATAGAGGTAGAGCAGATAGACTATTCCACAACATTTACATTAATTGGTGGTTTGGATCCACTTTAGTCCTTAATAATATTTTAAAGGTATGTAAAATATATGCTAGTACTAGTGAATTATGATAAAACTCTAATCTAAGACTATTCTAGAATGAATATTTACAATGATATTTAAGTTGGAGTGATTTAGTTAAAAAAAGAAGGAAGTGTAGGGAAGAAAGAAAGAAAGTATGTGATTGTTGTTCCTTTCCTTAGACATCATGATAAGGTTTAAATTCTAACTGAATATGCATTTAAATAGTATATAGTGTGAAATAGTATATGCTCAAATCCCACTACACACCAGGTGAGTATCTAAGGAGAATATGAAGGAATATAAGTAAGAATTGACTTTGCTTTAAATATTTACTACTACATTCAAATAGAATTTATACATTTTAATGTAGAGAAAATAAAATGAAGCAAATTCAAGATCATTCAAATAATCTATCATTGGAAAAAATTAACAACCCTATATCAAATATGCACATTCAGAATTACTAAAAAGCCATTCAAGTCTAAGTCTTGGAATAGATAATTGAGAGAGAAGCCATGATACAATTTGGAAAAATAATTGAGACAAACTTTACAGTAATCCCTACTTGTATTAAATTCCTCCAAAAATGACAAGATAGTTTTAGCTCTAAAACTCCATCCCTTTACAAATTGTAATATTACCTTTTATAGGAGGCTAAGGTAGTATACTAGTCAATCATGTTAGCTAAAAATGTGTAAAAGGATAGCTACCCATTTTTAGAAAGTTTGTAGAATATATCTCCCTTTTCCTAAGTGGACTAACCTATAAGCAAATAAACTAACAAATTTACAAATGTCTTTATAAAAAGAATATTCCATTTTCAAAGATTAGAAAGTTTCCAAAAAATAGAATATTAATAACTATATGGTGGGCCATATGTTGAAGAACTTCCCTACTACTACTGAATAATCATAATGGCCATTTGGTGTTAGTGATCAATTAGATTTAAATTGGCAACTAGCTCTATGAGGCACTCATCTTCATGGTCAACCAAGTCTTCAAAATCTATATCATTTCTTGTCATATCTTATTTGATGCTTCTT
Organism: Torreya grandis; assembly: GCA_037957365.1. Classification (NCBI taxonomy): domain Eukaryota; kingdom Viridiplantae; phylum Streptophyta; class Pinopsida; order Cupressales; family Taxaceae; genus Torreya; species Torreya grandis. The sequence continues at coordinate 1,328,784 of JARHVA010002154.1, forward strand.
GAATTGACAATATTATCTTTCATAGTTGGAATCATATTCATGACCCTATTGTTTTCAGTCCTAGACTTGCATTGACTCATGATTCCTAATTATTTCATGACCAGGGTGACTCTATGCTTGTATTCATCATTTGAAATGATGCTTAGGGAGCTGAGTTTTGTAGGTTTAATAATCATGGTTCCAAGGAGTTTTTCAAATCTATCTAGTAGCTCTTTGTTATCTCTTAGGATCCACTCCAATTTCCTTGAAGATGTACCCAAATGTTAGATTTTTTTAACAAGTAATCCTATGATTGTGTTTAAATAGGTCAGACTAATGGTTTTGAAACCAAGAATTCAATCCTCAACCAATATATTGATTATCTCCTTCATTTTATCCTTTGAATCCTATCATTGGGATATTAAACCCTTATCTATTGTATCTTGTTGGTCTATTGGACTCTACATTTCCTTCATTGTCTTAAAGGATTCAAACATATCATATAGAGATGCCTCAAACATCTTTATCATTTCATCAGGGACTAATAAAATAACATTCTTCTCAATATTTTCCTTTTATTTTTGTAGGTTCTCTACTTTTTGATGCATGCCTTTGATGCCCATTTTCAGTTCAGTTAAATGAGCATCATCTAATCCAATTATATACTCTTCATGGATTAGTTCATTACTGGGTCCCTGACCTCATACTAGATTCAAGCCAATAAATGGTTCAAATATCTAAAATGTGAGCTCTTCACCCCCAACCATGGCTTTCTTTGTTGTCACTCTTTCCAATCTTGTAGTCTCTAGGTTAAACTGCACACTAACTAATGATTTTGTCACCTTTGGAGGTTATGGATCTCCAAATGTGTGATATTTGAGGCCACAAGAGTGTCCACCTAAATTTCACTTGAATCCCTAGAGGTTGTCATCTTTCTTTATTTCTCTTCCTTAATCATAGCAACTATCCATGGCTTAAGCTCATCATGTATAGTGATGTTGACTACCTTGGTCATGTCCTATGAATGGTGTAGGGTTGGAATATTTTGAATTTTTCCATATAAGAACCATTTAGGGATGATTATCCCATGAATAGGATTCTCATCACTAAATAAGTTAGCTTCACTCAAAGGATGAGTGAAGGTTAACTATGGTTTCATCTTTCCAACTGAGACCAATGCTAAATTTACCTTACTCTTTTGTAGGGGTGTAACTAGAACTAGGTCCAAATTAATCTCCTTCCCCTTTTCCTTTTTTGCTTCTTCAAATTGGAATTGAAGTTCTTCTACTTATTCCTCTTCTTCCTTTGATCCATATAAATCAATAAATACTTTGAGTGCATTCTCCACTGTCTCCTCAGGACCTAGTGTAATCATGTCAATGTACTTAATTTGGGACTTTGGTCTATTAGGTTACATTAAACATGTCACCCCTTCACTAGGTCTTTCTTCCCATCTCTCCTTCTTATACCTTTATACAACTCTTACTTGAGGTTGTTGCACTTTTGATTTTAGATATTATGGAGGGGGCCTAAAAGAGGGTCCAAGTAACAAGTGGCATTTCATGGGTCCCATTTACCATATTTCCCTAGGTGGTTTCTCATTTCTAGCCAACCTAGCCTTAAGCTTGATATTATTCTTCTTCAACCTAGCCAATACTTCTATGAGATTGGAGGCCCTAATATACATTATGTTATGGACACTAGGTTGGTGTTCATAAGTCTTATATATTATTTTTTCTTTTAAATGATTCATAACCCTATCATAAGGGTCCCATTTCCTTAACTCATCCAACCATAAATTGGAGTCTTTGTGTTTAGAGATAGTGTTTACTTACTCCCAATTATACAATACATTTCTACTGATGGCCAAAGGAAAATGGTTAAGGATTCCCTTATTTTTTCTCTTTCATGCTCCATTTATACCATGGAATAATTGGTATGTTATTTCTTATTATGCCAATTTAGTAGGCACATGGATTGGTAATTTGAGTGACTAAGTTAGGGTCCCTTCTATTTTAATTATAGTGTAGTCTAGATGTAACTAGATATCCCCAATTAGCTCCACATACTTCTTGATTAGAGGTCTGACCCTACCCATAAGCATCCTTATAATGTATTCTACTATAATTGGATATATACAATCACAAATGAATTGTATATTGTGACTGTACTTAAATATATGCAATTTGGAATAGTGATGGGAAATAGTTCTTTTGCCTTCAAGTGACCAATTATTCATGTCAGGGATTTTGGTGGTAGCTAGTAGGGCATCTAAAAGATAGAACATCATAAATAAGTGATTTTTGGTTTTCTTATTTATGGTGGAGAATTGTTGTTTTAATCAAATGTTGATCATCTCACCTATTGAGGGAGTGAGTCCCTTTTCCACCATGAAATATACATAATCCACCCAAATTCTATTGACATAGGTGGTGGAAGGGGCTCCAAACAATCTATTTATTAGTGTCATGATTATTATAATTTTCTCCATCAATTGTGAAATTGGGATTTGACCAGTGGCATCTATGACTATGTCAGTTCTTAAGTACAGCCATGGGGTAAGGATGGATTTCATGTCATTTTTGCTTGACCATTCTCTAATTGTGGGTAAATCCACTTGAGTCTTGTGTAGTTTGTAATAACTTTCAAATGCATATTATACTCTTTAGAAATTACATTCATGCATTATCATGTCTTGATCAATCTTGCAATATTTGAAAATAGGAGCAATGACATCGATACAATGTAATACCTTAGGTTTTGTTGTTCCATAGTGGAGATGAGTCATTTTAATGGAGACTAGGTCATTATATCTCTAGTTGATTGTGACATTATTTTCCTCTTTCTTTGTGATGGTTTGCATCTCTTCAATAGTCCATAAAATTTTGGACCAGTTGTTATCCCTAGTGTTTAATGATGTAACATCACATTCTATGTCCTTAAAGACCCTTCCATATTTGAGGTTAAGTACAATTATGTGTCCTCCCTTTGTTATTATCTTTGAGTGACATGTTAACCAAATTTGACCCTACAAGTCAAATTGGAACCCCTATAAGTAAAAACTTGAGTTTTAGGTGTTTTTATGGGTCTATTATTATGTCAAAGGTTGTATTATATATCTTTTGATGTCATTTAATGTTATATTAACCTTGGTTTTATTCTAATTAGTCAATATGTCATTTTGAGTCATTTATAAGTCTTTTAGGGGTCATAAATGCAAGTGACATGGTTTTCAAGGTGTAAAAGTGTACTAATATCCTTTAAAATGTCTAATAGGTTAGATTCCCTATCAATAATGTCAGTCCCATTTGAATCTTATAGGTTATTTAACTAAAAATCAAGAAACCAACTAAAAAGAGGGAGTTTAGCGCTTGTACGACCCATGAGGTAAGGTGACACATGGAATAAGGTCATTGAATGTCTCTTAATCTTCCTCATACTCAATTACACGTTTTAAATTTTGTTGATGTGCCAAATTCAATCTAAAATTATTTTTCTCTTTCTTTGACTTTCTAAACACACAAAAGTGGTCAATAGGTTTGTGCTTAGTACAAAAAATTGAAGAGGTTTCAAGGAAAATGAATTTGGGAGGTGAAATTAAACTCAAATATATTAATTTCCATAATAATATTTAAAGTATTGGTCAACTATGCTTTATGAACTATCTCTAACAATTTGACTATGTTTCTCTACTCATTACTTCTTGCACCCTATAGGTTTTTCTCCAATTTGGATAATTCCATACAATTTAATTAGTGATGTTGACTCCAATTTTTTTTTTTTTATCTCTTCTCAAAATTTTTACATACTTGGTTTATTGTTTCAAGGTGTTTGGATAGGTAAATCATCTCATATTTGCATACTACTCTTATTTGGGATGATAGGCCTGTTTCCACCATTTTTAGATCTTTATGCTTTGATAATGGCTTAAAAGGGTTGTGATAGGTAAATTTACATTTTTTAAATTATATTTTTATTCCCTTAAAATTTAAATTTAAATATAAAAATCAATCTTCATATTTTCCAGTCTTATGCAAGAAATATAGTTAAGCATCCATAAAGGTATGTTTGCAAGCATATTTATAGAAGGATATCATGTTGAAAATGGGTTTTGAAATATTTATTGAATATTTGAAGCATCATAATGTTTAATTTTAATGTCATGATAAAGAGATATAGTGACTATGAAAGCATATTCCTTGAATGCATGGACCATTTCATATATACTACCTGCGTACTAGTTAAGGTGCACATAAATGTATCTCATGATGATGTCATGAAAGCATTAATAGTTGTTTAAATACATTTTAAGTGTTAGGATTCAATTTTAAGGTATTTATATAGTCATATAACCATTAAAATAAAATTATAATGCATATTATCCACAACAGGACCACTACCTAAACTCAGACTGCCTGCACTATAAATAACCACCTATAGGTGGTACCATAGAGAGATGGGTAGCCATTTTGAGGTGTTGAAAAAAATTATGAAAATATCATTAAGGTATTATTATGGTTAAAATATCATGGAAAACCTAATTTAAATACTAGGATGGAAAATGCTAGTGTTGACTACCATCAAAGCATGAGATGATAGTATTCAGGGCTTCTTTCCTTAAAAGCACAAAATAGAGGTCTGGGGATTTTGATCAAGGTCTTATAACAAGGTTAAAAATAGTATTGGTGCACCATAGTGACTTTTAATTTTACCTCATACATAATAAAATAACCATGAAAAGTTTACAAGGTTGATGATTAGTATAAAGTTGTTGTTGAAGGACCTAAAATCACACTTTTATGCATTGAATTCCTTCATTGTTATCTATAGAATTTGGATGACTAAGTGACCTTTGTGTTCCAATTTTATATTTTAACCATAATTTCATGTTTTAATGGGTTTTTATGGTTGGATATAACATTTATGAGATATAGGATCATCAAAGAGGTTCATAGGCATAGTTTTGAGGCCATACACACATATAGGTGTCTACCCTCTTAAACATACACCTACAACCAATCTTAAGAGAGAAAACATAGTCTTGTAGGTCAAGGAAGGAAAGAATATCTAAAGCAATTTTTTAAATAATTTATTAAGTATATATCATGATTGTATGAATGGAATAGGCATTATGGATATACTAATGACATTTCAAGACCTTATTTCCATATAAAGAGGTGGAGGCAGTTTGTACAAATAGCCTAAACAACCACCTACAAATGATAGTGACTTAGTTGATAACTATTCTAAGTCTTTAGTATATAAAATAAATGAAATTGGTGACTTAAGTAACCATTTTATTTCATTTAAGGTTTTAATATGGCCCTACATCAATGTAAGTAGCCTAAAAGTGTGATTTACACCTATATGAAAGAGAAGACATATTCAAAAGTGACCTCAGTCAAGGATAATCATGGTAAGGCATGAAAAAATTAGATTTTGGAAAGATTTTTGAGGTTTAAATTATCATTAAGAGACCCAAAGATAGGTAAGTATTTCTCAGGGATCTCTCATGGTGAATATGGAACAAATAAGTGGCTCTAAACAATGCATTACACAGTTCATTCCTTAAACCACTGTGCAGAACCCACTCCACACAAGTTTGTATTGGGAATTGAAGAATTTGGAAGGTAAAATGACATATTAAATGGATAAAACATGGTAAAAATTACTTATATAACTTTAATAATCCCTCAATCATTCATTTGGTTTGATGAAATAGGGGAAGTACACTTTATTTTATCTTAAACAAAGGGCACTCCCCTTAGATGCAAAGTTTGTAGTCTTTAAGAAAGAAGATAGAAGGATAATGTAGAAGATAAATATACACTTAAATAAGGTTTAGGAAGATGTAATAAACTAATAAATCATGAGGAACCTTTCTGAGTAGGGATAATCTCAATAGGGTATCCCAGACCCTCAAGTATGTAAACAAGTCTGCCAAGCATAATTTGGGCCTAAAGCCAAATGAAGAGCCACTTTCACTTATATTATGGGTTAAAATTATAATGTATTGTATAATTTTTATTTTTTAATAATAGAGGCATTTAATATGTTGGGATGTAGGGAAAACCATCAAAAAGTCATTTTGGGCTTTAAGGTGTAGACAATATATTAGGCATGGTTAGGCCTAGTACCCAAATGAGAATTCATATTCAATTATAACATGAGGTAAGAATTCAAATATATTATGCCATGATTTTAGGGTGATTATAGGTTTTTTAAATATTTCACTTTGTAGAGGAAACATAAGGATTTCATTTTGAGCTTAGAGACAACACTAGGCCTATAAGAAATGGAGAGTCAAACTCGATAAGCCAATTCTAGAAGCTCATATATCTTTTGATACTTAGCATGGAGATACAATAGGTTTATAGGTGTTATCAAATGTATTGAACATCATTATTGTGAAATTTTTTTGCATTTCTAATATTCCATCTTCATGAACAAACCTTAAGAGAAGAAATGACCCACAACCCTTACTAAACCCTTGGAAGGACCAGATTAGGAAAACAAGGTTTGAGATGCATCAAAATGGACTAAAATGATAAGGAAAGTGGTTGGAGGTTGTATAATAATAAGTTATGCTCCCTACCATTAGGATTAGTTGTATGAAATATATACAAATAGGGTACAAAATCACTCTTTTTAAGTATTTTATGCATTATGTAGGTTATAAGAGGTTTCAAGAGATGAAATAAACTTTAGATGAAATATTTAAACTTAAGATAAATTAAAATTTCCATTTAATTCCTTGGAAACACTCCTAAGTGTGCCTAACAGAGCTCTCATCTTAGCCATTCAAAATTGGTGTAGTGAACATGATGGTGAGAAGTGTGAAATCTTTAAGTGGATGTCTTTTTAAGGTGTACCTGATGCCTATAAGGAAATTGATGGTATTTAAAAATTTCATCCACTCAATTTAATGTATTTTCATGAGAAAATAACTCCATTTTTGATGCCAAGTGTGAAGGGTGCTTGTAAGAGGAGTTTTTTAGACTGTAGGTAGTGATGGTTCACTTGCAAAAGATTACAGATGAGTAGGACTAAAACCAATGCATGGAGAGACATGTATGAAATCCTTAACTCTTATTTTAATCATTATAACTATCCCCAATCAGTTTTGGTATGCTCAAATAGGGATAAATCATGAAGTTAGTTTCTAAGCTAGCAAAGGGAATTCCATGCCACTTTTCATGAGTTTCATGAATTAGAAAGCCACTTGTCTCTTCTGACCTTGCATGATCCATTTAAAACCCTCTTCTCATGCACAAGTAACTTATTTTATCATCTTAACAAGTGTCATTATGACCTTTGGAGTTTTCTCTTCACCTCTCTCTCTCTCTCTCAATTTCTATAAGAGCTAGCCATTTTGGCCTTTATAAACTATGTTCCACCTAAGTATGGTGATGAAAGATCCCAAACTAGGATTGAAAGCAAATAAAATTGATTTCCACTACTTACAGCATTCAATCAATTGGACAAAGATATAAAACCGAATGTAACTGATACTATAGCCCCAAATGTCATAAAATTATTACAGATTGGTCTCAAAACCCAATTATTATAACAACAACCAAACTGGAAATAAAAAACCTGGGATTGCGTGCTCTCGGCCTGCTGTGTCCAGAAAACACAGTCGCCGACGTCGGTCTCTGAGGATGCCGACGTCGGTCGATACCCTACCACCGTCGGTCATCTGAGGGCGACCTCTGCCTGCGTCTGACTCCCTGATTGCCGGCGTCGGTAGATAATCGGCCGATGTCGACCTATATGCCGATGCCGGTCTCTGTATAACCCTGCAGCCGAACTGTGCCCTTTCCTTTTTTTGACCCTGTTGGTACGGCCTGGTGCCGATCTATCTATCCGTACGGATTTCTATACCCGAACCTGATATGCAAATAAGATATATAAATCTGGAACCTAAACAATGAATAAATACTTGGAACCCATTTGCATAGGCTGAACCCTGGTATACTCTGTGAATGGCCTCTGAAGCTCCCGAACTGACCAATATGCACAATCTGGATTCTGTCTCGAATCCACCTCTGACAAAGCATTGGGTTTTTGTCCAACTCCTTGCCAATCTACTGAAGGGTTTCATCCTCAGAGATTCCAGCTGAATCACCGATTCAAGCTTCTCAGAATAATTTTACAAAAGAAGATATTAGATAATCCAATTGCTTTGCTTTCCCCTTCTTTTAAAGCTTTCCAAGGAAACTTCTAGAAGAAGTCAATTTTATTTTCATAATAATTTAATTAATTAATTAAATCATTTCAATAGAAAATTGGGGACATTACAGTCCTCCCTTCTCGGAGATTGCTTGTCCTCAAGCAATTCGCTCCTGATACCCAATACCAACTACCTGGATGCCATATTAATCTCAAGAATTTGCAAATTCTTATGTCAGAAACACCACGCTGGATAATATCTGTGACTACATTCACCTTATTTCTCCTGGAGAGCAGAGTGATAATCCTCAATATGTAAGTAGCAAATTCACCATCACATACCTTAGACTTAGAAAAAGGTCGCTGCGCTACTCTGATTATTAAACTTTCACAATCTTCATAAGGATGTTGACTTATAATTGGAAAGGAAAATGCCCTGTAATAAATAGAATTATTTACCACATCACCTGTAAAATGAGACTCCATCCTATGAGATGACCCCTCCTTCGGTCCTCCATCTGGTGCTGCCTTCAAGATAATCTTCCTTCCCCCAGAAAGGAATTCTAACTGCATACTGCGGTGATCAATAATGTAGCACCCTATACCCTGTAACCACTGCATGCCCAAAACCACATCATAATCCTCTAAAGGAAACACATAAAAATCATCTGTCAGAGTGTAATCCCCCATCTGAATGCTGAGCTGTGGAATCCGTTTGGTACAACCCAAAACTGCACCGTCTGCCACTTTTACCCCAAAACCACCAAACTTCTCATACTGTAGTCCACGCCTTCCCACTAACTTCCGGTCAATGAAGTTATGTGTAGCACCTGTATCTACCAAGCTCATGACCCACTTACCCTTAAGTGTACCTTTCAACCGAAAGGCATGAAAGCTAGGATAACTGGAGAGAGTAGCCATAATTGCTTTCGCTGATGCCAAAGGCTCTGGGGTGTCTAACTCCAACTGTATCTGATCTTGCTCAATATTATCTTCAGTGTCCGTGTCAGGAACCTCCTCATCTCCACACTCAGAAGTTACCTCAATCAAATGAATCTTTCCTTTACCCATGCAACGGTGGCCTGGTTCCCATGGGTCTTTGTAGGAAAAACATAATTTTTTCCTCCTCAAGTCATTCCTAGTCTCCTGATTCATCCAAGGATTTGTAGAGGATGGCCCTTCTTTAATTTGTGGTGTATTGGCCTTCTGTATAGGCCGAGATTCTGCAGCTATTTTCTTATCACCTTGATAAGAAGTGGGAACAGTAACCAGTCTCAATGTCACATCAATGGCATCCTTAAGAGTGGCTGGTTGGAAAGCACGTACCAGTCCCTTAAGTCTATCCTGTAACCCCTCAATAAATAACATCACACTCCGTCTCTGAGGCATATCAGGTACCATAACCGCAATACACTGAAACTCATTAATATAAGTTTCTGCGTGTCCACTCTTTCTAAGATGAGCCAACTCCCTGTAGTAAAGTTCTGTATCCTTACAGTCAAACCGTGCAATAAGTCTCTCAGTGAACTCAGCATAGGAGTGAACTAAGGCGTGATCCTGGGTGACCAATCCATGGTGCCACCAATCATATGCAATCCCCTCTAGATGTAACACTGCAAACTAAATGGCCTCACGCTCAGGCATGGGCCTCAAAGAAAGATATATGTCCAGCTTGTGGACCCAAGCTCTTGCACTAGTCTCTCCAGAGCCATTATATGAAGCCAATGTAATCTTCCCCGTAGCTCTATTGAGGTCATGATTATGCTGCTGCTGTGGTGGTCTATTACCCTGATCTTCCCTGAGTCTCGCTGTGTCTCTACGCTGTGCACAATACTGGGGAAGAGGAAAAACCTCCCTAACCTCTGGGGGTAAAGCTCTCCACTCTGTTGTGGCTGCCAAAACGGACTCTTGGAACCCCATCTCTAGTGGTTCCACCTATGCTGGTTGTCCACCTGGTACAAACTGAGGCAGTAATGGTCTATTAGGAGTAGGTGTATGATGATGATGTCGCCTAGAGGAATGACGGGAACTCCCAACTGAAGAACGAGAATGGTGACTATGCTGACTGGAGTGATGGGTATGATCACTACTAGTCACTGAAGCTGATCTATTCCTTCTACCTCTGTGTCTATCCACCTCTAAACATTCCATGGTATCCTGTAATCGGTCTAGAGCCTGAACAATCTTGGGTTGGGTAGTGATGAGAGTCCTCATCATCTCCCTTTCTTCTTCATCCTGGTTTCTATGGGCATTCCTCTGTTCTTCGGCCATGATAGGTGGCTGTCCTAAACCCAACTCTCGCTCGTACTGAGCTCTACTACGAGTAAAATATCTATGGCTTCTATCAAATCTACCAGGATGCATAGAAATTAAATAGTTTTACACCTACAGGCTGGCAAGATGCCAGGCTCTGATACCACTGAAAGATCCCAAACTAGGATTGAAAGCAAATAAAATTGATTTCCACTACTTACAGCATTCAATCAATTGGACAAAGATATAAAACCGAATGTAACTGATACTATAGCCCCAAATGTCATAAAATTATTACAGATTGGTCTCAAAACCCAATTATTATAACAACAACCAAACTGGAAATAAAAAACCTAGGATTGCATGCTCTCGGCCTGTTGTGTCCAGAAAACACAGTCGCCGATGTTGGTCTCTGAGGATGTCGACGTCAGTCGATACCCTGCCGCCGTCGGTCGTCTGAGGGCAACCTCTGCCTGCGTCTGACTCCCTGATTGCCGGCATCGGTAGATAATCGGCCGATGTCGGCCTATATGCCGATGCCAGTCTCTGTATAACCCTGCAGCCGAACTGTGCCCTTTCCTTTTTCTGACCCTGTTGGTACGGCCTGGTGCCGATCTATCTATCAGTACGGATTTCTATACCCGAACTTGATATGCAAATAAAATATATAAATCTGGAACCTAAACAATGAATAAATACCTGGAACCCATTTGCATAGGCTGAACCCTGGTATACTCTGTGAATGGCCTCTGAAGCTCCCGAACTGACCAATATGCACAATCTGGATTCCGTCTCGAATCCACCTCTGACAAAGCACTGGGTTTTCGTCCAACTCCTTGCCAATCTACTGAAGGGTTTCATCCTCAGAGATTCCAGCTGAATCACCGATTCAAGCTTCTCAGAATAATTTTGCAAAAGAAGATATTAGATAATCCAATTGCTTTGCTTTCCCCTTCTTTTAAAGCTTTCCAAGGAAACTTCTAGAAGAAGTCAATTTTATTTTCATAATAATTTAATTAATTAATTAAATCATTTCAATAGAAAATTGGGGACATTACAGGTGAAGCCCTACTCATTTTAATACTATGTATCTATGGATAAAACTAATTTTTACCTCTTTTATAACTATTCATAGAGTGTTTTTCTTGGATGATTGATCTTACTTAGTGATGACTCTTATTTCCTTATCATATTGTCTCATTCTCTCACCTATTTTTTGTTGGAAAGATTCTTCTTATAAGTCATGTTAAGTGTTTTATTGATGTTTCAAGGTTGACTAAGATATTCTATTCAAATAGTGACATTCTATGCCTTTTTTTTAGTCCTCCTATCATAAACATTCATCATAACCTCATAATGAAATATTGATGTGAGAATATTTAGATTAGAGAAGTATATGTTTAGTTAGTCTCATGGTCTCATGTGTCACATGCAACTAGTTGGTAGTCATCAAGAACTTTGGTGTATCACCTCCTTTAGGATAGTTTACTTTCATTTTTTCTCTCTCCCTTTTCTCTCACAAAGTTTAGATGTAGTAGTGATCTATAAGTGTTACATCAAAGGAGTTATCCCTATCTAGAGATCCACCTCATTTTTAGGCTACCCATAGCCTAGAATTTTTTTAATTGTGCCACTTGGATGAGGAGAGCTAAGATGTCTCCTCAAATGGTGAAAATCCAAGTGAATTTTTTTTTGGCATGCTAAGTGGGACTCTTAGTCTAAGAATTTGAAATATTTTTGGTGTTATTTTTCAAGACATCAACCTTTAAAGGCATCTATCTAAACATCAATGGTCACTCCAAGATTGCATTATCTAGTCAAGTAGCCCAAGTATTTCTTTTAAATATTTTTTACAATAATTCCTTGTGTTCTTTCTTCCTAATAAAGTTCCATGGCTGACTTTGGTGTTGAGTATTATTTTACATAAGTTGGTGAGGTTTATCAAGCTTATGTATTCCTTATCATCCTTGTCATGATCCTTACCATTTCCAATATGATTCTTACCAACTCCAATATGACCATTTCTATCCATGTCATGAGTTTTATTAGCCCTATAATTAGCCTTTTCCATATCTTACTCCTAGTCAACCTAGTCACTTCTCAAGTCAATCCATTTCAACTTTCAAGAAAAATATTTTGGGCTATGAGAAATATATGTTAGATCTTGACACATTAAGGGTAAATTTTCAAGATTTTCCTAGGCATCTCATTCATAAGGTGAGAAATTCATTAGAGTTGGTTAAAAGAGAGTGGGATCCTATTGAGAGATAAAATTGGCAAAGGCTCATAAGTGAGATTTTAGATGCGAGTGGCTTGGTTTTATCCTTAGAGGATAGGCTAAGAATTCATGAGGGAAATATTTACCAAGTCTATCAGCCCTCATATCCACATACCTAAGATTTCTATCATTCCTACATTATTCCTACTTATGATCCCAATCAAGCTTATCAAAGTCATCCTTTTCCCAATCAATTAGAAAGATACCTTATTTTTAAAACAATTATTGATAGGAAGATTGAGTTATCTAATAGGTATATGCATTAGTACATATCATCAACAAAGTAAGTGGAATTTAAGCCCTCATTTCTCTCTCCAATTTCATCCCCACCTCAAGAAGTGACCTCTAGATATGAAATCCCAAGTTGGAGACAAGGTGGAGAATCTAAGCCTAAGGAGATTCCAAGTTTATAAACACTTCATCCACTCCTAAAATTTCATCATCACCTCAATAAGATATTCCTAATCTTAACATCCTAAGATGTAATAAGATAGTGTAATCATGGGGAAAGAAAAAGGATAAAATCCTAGACAAAGAGTGTGAGGTTGAGAAAGAGTTTGATCATATGCAAGTCCCTCATACCATTCCTCAAGATAAAGTTTATTCTTCATGTAATCCCTATTGTAATCCTCATCCTTATGAATATTCCTATGAAATTCAATAAATAATTTTATAAGAGGACCTAGGAAATAAAATTGAAGAGTTAGAGTCAAGGATGAAATTGCTAAGTCAAGGTGTGATGGAAGGTTTAGAGCCCAAAGAAGATCTTATGCCTAAACACACCACATCTAACCTTCCTCAAGAGACTGATCAGGATAAATTAGATGTCAATGAAGTGATTTTCAAATTATAGGAATAAAATCAATCTATTTGAGCCCAAGGTTTTCCTCCTCTTCCTCAAGAGCTTCCAAAAGAATCCCCTACATTTCACTCTCAATCTAATTTTGAGTTCAATGTTCCACCTCCACCAACTAGTTCATCTTGTCCTCACACTATCACTCTTTTCCTTAATGGACATGTGGTGTGGGAACCTAAATAAGATCACTTGGTTGATAATAATTTAGAACTCTTTATTGAAAGAAACATGCCTCCTTGGCAGCCTCATTAGGCTAAGGCATCTGATTACAAGATGCCTAGTCTTGACATTACCAAAAAAGAGAAAGAAATTAAGGATTTTTTAGTCCTTGAGAAGAAAATTTAGGTTAAAATGGTTTAATTAAAACTTGATATCCCTCAATAGGTTCTAAATGTTTAATAAGAGGAAATAATTATAAGGACTCCCTTTGGTGATCACAAGTATATTTCTACCTTCTTGTATAAAAAGAAACATGATGAAGACTCTTTTACAATTTTTTATGAGGAATTTGATAAACACTTGAAGAGGAAAGTACTTGAATCAGACTTTAAATCTAATAAAAAATATATAGATGATCATCTCAAGCATGAAGATGAATGTGCTATTAAGAATGGAGAATAATTTCAAGTCATCCCCAAAGAGGTTGTAGTCCTATAAAAATATCTTGAGACCAAGGTGGAAGTTGTTCTTGAAGATGACCCAATACCTCAGCCTAATTTTGAATCACTCTTAGATGCATGGGAACTTGAAGAACACTATATTGATGACCTCATAAATTAAGAAGAGAAGATTGAAGAGGTAGTGGTTCTAGATGATAAAGATGACAAAGATGATTGGTGGTTATAAATGAAGTTATTTCAAGAACTCGAAGAGATATTCCAAGTTAAGGGTCAAGTACATGAAAAGGTGAAGAAGAGTCTTTAATGGAGGACAATGACCAAGATTGGGTAGAATATGCAAAGCTCCTTGGTGATCTAGAAGAACTTGTAGCTGAGAAGAACCCTAATCTTATTGAGAGTGTTATGGAAATGAAGGAGGTATGCCTTGTTGAGAAACCATTAGAGATTGTAATTGATGATCTATATGAGAAATTTGAGGTTGTTTAGATGCAAGAAAATTTTAATTCCATAACCAACCTATTTGTAATTGCGTGGTTCTCATTTAACATCATGTTAATGAAGTTGGCAAACATCATGAAAAAGTTGGAGGCATCAATGTCAAGGATCAAAAGACTATATTTATCATTCATTCCTTCATGTCTTGAAGAAATAATGGTTTAAAAATTATCATTTGATCTATGAGGGAGTTTTCATCTCTAGTTAGTTTGTTTATTTTGGTGTGTGTGTTCCATAAGTGCTCATGAAGCACATGTGTGTTTGCTTTTGATTTATGTGTATCTTTTATTCTGTATGGTTGAGGTAGTCATTGGTCTTGTCTTGATCAAATATTGATATCAAGTGTTAGCTCCTCTTATTATGTTTTAGACTTCAGATGATTCCCTAATCCCAATGGACTGATAAGGTTACTAGTCTAGTTAACATAATAGGCATGTTACCCCTATGAGTCACCAATTTGTTTACCAAATTTGACCCTATAGGTCAAATTAGGACCCTTATAGGTAAAAATTGATTTTTAGGTGTTTTTAGGGGTCTAGTATTATGTCATAGGGTGTATTATGGATCTTTTGATGTCATTTGATGTCATTTTATGGGTCTTGGTCTAATTAGTCAATATGTCATTTTGAGTCATTTAGAAGGCTCTTAAGAGTCATAAATGCAAGTGTAAAGGTTATAAAGGTGTCCAAGTGTCATAATATAATTTAAAATTTCCAAGAGGTCAGATTCCTTATCAATAATGTCATTCATGTCTGAATCTTGTGATTTATCTAAATAAAAATCAAGAAACCAACTAAAAAGAGGGAGTTTGGCACTTGTACATCCCATGAGGGAATGTTACACATGGGATAAGGTCATGGAATGTCTATTTATATTATTTAGACTCAATAACATGTTTTAAATTCTCTATAAGTTCCAAATTTTAGCTAAAACTATTTTGTTTTATTTTTTCCTTTCTAGACACATAGAAGTGGTTAGCAGGTTTATGCTTGGTATAGATAGTTGAAGAGGTTTCAAGGAAAATTAATTTGGGAGGTGAAATTAAACTTATAAAGATTAATTTCCATAAAAATATTTCAAGGATTTGTGAAATATGCTTTATGGAGAATCTCTAACAAGTTGACTATGTTTCTCTGCTTACTACTTCTTGCACCCTATAGGTTTTACACCAATTTAGCCAATTTCATACAATCCAGCAAGTGATTTTGAATAAAAATTATTTTGGATATATTATAAAATGTTTTACATGTTTTTAATAATGTTTTAATGTGTCTAGATAGGTAAATCATCTCAGGTTTGCATATTTCTCTCATTTGGGATGATAAGCCTATTTCTACCATTTTTATATCTTCATGCTTTGATAATGGCTTTAGAGGGTTGTGATATGTCCATTTATATGTTTCAAATGATATATATATATATATATATATATATATAAATTTAAACTTTCAACTTCATTATCCAAATCAATATTCATACTTTTTAGTCATATGCAAGAAACACAGTTAGGTAGCCATGAAGGTACATTTGTAAGCATCTTTATTAAAGGATATCACATTGAAAATGGAGTTTGAAAGATTTATTGATTATTTAAAAAATCATAAGTTTTCATTCCAATGTCATGATAAATAGATAAAGTGACTATGAAATCATATTCCTTGAATGCATGGACCATTTCACATATACTACCTGCATACCAATCAAGGTGCACCTACAGGTATCTCATGATGACATCATGAAAGCCTTAGTAGTGGTTTCAATATATTTTAAGTGTTAGGATTAAATTTTAAGGTATTTATATAGGAATATAAATATTAAATTAAAATTAGAATTAATATTGTCCACCCTATGACCATTATCTAAACTCAGTTCCCCTGCATTGTAGAATAACCACCTACATCATGAAAGCCTTAGTAGTGGTTTCAATATATTTTAAGTATTAAGATTAAATTTTAAGGTATTTATAAAGGAATATAAATATTAAATTATAATTATAATTAATATTGTCCACCCTATGACCATTATCTAAACTCAGTTCCCCTACATTGTAGAATAACCACCTACATGTGGTACCACAAAGAGATGGGAAGACATTTAGAGGTGTTGAAATAAATAATAAAATTATCCTTAAGGTATTATTATGGTTAAAATATAATGTCATACCTACTTGAATTACTAGTATGGAATATGGTATTGTTGACTACCTTCAAAGCATGAGATGATAGTATTCAGGACTTCTCTCTCTAAAAACACAAAATAAAGGTCTGGGGATTTTGGTCAAGGTCGTATAACAAGGTTAGAAGAAATATTGGTGCATCCTACTGAATTTTAATTGTAATTAATACATAATAAAATAACCATGAAAATTTTATAAGTCTGATGATTATTATAAATTAGCTATTGAAGGACCCAAAATCACACTTTTATGCACTGAATTCCTTCACTATTATCCACAAAATTTGGATGACTAAGTGACCTTTGTGTTCCAAGTTGATAGTCTAACCATACCTTCATGTTTGAATCAATTTTTATGGTTGGGATGAAAATTTATGATATATAATATCATCAAATAGGTTCATAGTTAGATTTTTGAGACCATACACACATATAGGTGTCTACCCTCTTAAACATGAAACTACAACCAAGTGTAAGAGAAAACACAATCTTATAAGTCAAGGAAGGAAAGAAGACCTAAATATATGTTTTTAATAAGTGATTAAGTATGGATCATTATTTTATGAATTTAATAGGAATTATGGAGCTATTGATTAAATTTCAAGACCTTATTTCCACATAAGGAGGTGGAAATAGTCTGTATGAATAGCCTAAAAATCCACCTACAGTTGACAATGACTTAGTTGATAACTATTCTAAGTATTTGGAATAGAAAATACATGGAATGGGTGATTAAAGGAAAAATGTGATGGAATTTAATGTTTTAATATGACCCTACATTGATGTAATAAGCCTAAAAGTGTGATTTACACCTACATGAAAGACAAGACATAGTAAAAAAGTGACCTTCGTCTAGGATAGTCATTTTAAGGCAAGAATAAATCATAATTTAGAAAGAGTATGAAGGTTTATATGATAAATAAGAGACCAAAATATAGTTAAATATGTTTCTTGGATAAATCATGATGAATACAAAGCAAATAAGGGGCTCTAAACAATGCATTACATAGTCTATTCCTTAAACCACCATGCACAATCCACTCTACACAAGTCTTTCTTGGGTCTTGAATATTTTGGAAGGTCAAATGACATATTAAAGGGATAATAAATGGTATATATCACATATATAACTTGAATAATCCCCTAAACCATTCATTTAGTCTAGGGAAATAGGGGAAGTGCCCTCTATTTTATCTCAGATAAAGAGCACTCCCATTAGGTGCAAATTCTATAGTCTTTAATAAAAGAGATAAAAGGATAATATAGAAGATATAGAGACCATTAAATAAGGTGTATGAATATTTAATACACATAAAAAATCATGAGGAACATTTTTGAGGAGGGAGAATCTCAACAAGGTATCCCAGACCCTCAAGTATGCAAGCATGTTTGTCAAGCACAATTTGGGCCTAAAGCCAAATGGAGAACCACTTTCACTTATATTATGGGGTGAAAATTATAATGGGATGGAGAATGTATATGGGGTCAAAAAATAGGTATCTAATCTATTGGGATGTAGATAAATCCATCAAAAATTCATTTTAGGCTTTTTGGTGTCGAAATGCTATTAGGCATGGTTAGGCCTAGTGCCTAAATGAGAAGTCATCTTCAATTATAACATGAGTTAAGAATCCCAATAAATTCTGTAATTATTTTAGGGTTATTTAGGTGTGTTAAATATTTGAATTTATAAAGGAAACATGAGAAATTCATTTTGAGCTCAAAGACAACACTAGACCTATAAGAAATAGAGAGTCAAACTTGATAAGGCAACTGTAAAAGCTCATATCTCTTTTGATGCTTTGCATGGAGATATAAGAGGTTTATAGGTGTCATCATGGGTCATGGAAATAATTATAGTGAGATTTTTTTTCATTTCCAATGTTCCATCTTCATGAGCAAACCTTAAGAGTAGAAATGACCCAAAACCCTTACTAAACCCTTAGAAGTACCTGATTGGGAAAACAAGGCTAGAGATGTATCCAAATAGACCAGAATGACAAGGAAAGTTATTTTAGGTTATAGAAGACTTAGTCAAGTTCCATATTGTTAGGATTAGTTGTATGAAATCTATATAAACAAGGTAAAAAATTATTCTTTTTGACTATTTTGTGTATTTTGTACGTCCTAGGAGGTTTCAAGAGATGAAATAAACTTTGGAAGGAATATTGAGACTTAAGATAACTCCCCATGTACATTTAATTCCTTGGAAAAAATCATAAGTGTGCCTACTAGAGATCTCATCTCAGCCAATCAAAACAGACATAGTGAACATGATAGTGAGAAGTGTGAAAGCTTCAAGTGGATGTATTTTTAAGGTGTACCTAATGCCTCTAAGGACATGGAGGGTATTTAAAAGTGTCATCCACTCCATTTCATGTATTTTCAAGGTAAAATTAAACCATTTTAGAGGTAAAGTGTGAAGGGTGCCTAAAAAAGGAGTTTCTTAGACTTTTGGTAGTGATATTTCACTTTTAAGAGATTACAGATGAGTAGGCCTAAAACCAATACATGGAGAGACATGTTTGAAATCCTTCCCTCTCATTACAATAATTATGAAGGTAATTTTTGGAGATATTAAAGGGAATTCCACACTAATTTTCATGAGTTTCATGACTTGGAAAGCCACTTGTCTCTTCTAACCTTACATGTTCCATTTCACTCCCTATTCTCATGTGCGAGTAACTCATTTTCTCATATTGACAAGTTTCCTTATGACCTTTGGACTTATCTCTTCTCCTATATCTCTAAAGTTCTATAATAACTAGCCATTTTGACTTTTGTCAACTATGATTCACTTGAGTATGGCAAAGCCCTTGTCATTTGCATACTATGGATAAATGAAGACAATTGATTTTTACCTCTTTTATGTTTACTTATAGTGTGATTTACTTATATTATTGATATTTATTAGTGATGAGTCTTGTATCCTTAGAATTTTATTTCATTCTCTCACCTATTTATAGTTGGAAGCTTCTTCTTCTAGGTCATGTGAAGTGTTATATTAATGTGTCAAGGTTGAGTGAGTTATTAAATTCAAACAATGCCATTATAGGCCTCTTGTTTATTCCTCTTAGCATAAACATTGATCACAACCTTATAATTAAATATTGATGTGAGAATATTTAGATTATAGAAGTGTATTTTTAGTTAGTCCATGGTCTCATGTGTCACATGCAGCTAGTCAATAGTCATCAAACATTTTGGTGTATCACCTCCTTAGGGATAGTTTAATTTCATCTTTTTCTCTCCCTTTTCCCTCACAAGGTTTAGGTGTAGTAGTGATCTACAAGTGGTACATCAATGAAGCTATACCTATCTATAAATTTAGCTCATTCTTAGGCTACCCAAAACTTAGAGGTGTTTCAATTGTGCCACTTGGATGAGGAGAGTTGAGACATCTCCTCAAAGGGTGAAAATCCAAGTGACAATACTTCCATGACTATGAGTTTTGTAAATAATTCACTATTAGCCTACAAATTTCTAGTTTTTAATTATTTAGATGGAAATAGGGCTCTTCTCTGGCTTGACTATGATCAATTTGGGCTTAAATTAGGGTTTTTTATGAAGGCTATGGATTTTATGCAGCTTTAATGGTGATGGTGTTTAGGCTTAGGAAAATTCATTCCTTTAATTTTATTTAGACCCCTAACTTTATACCTTTTCTTTTTCATACCCATAACATCTCTGATTTTGTCATTTTATGTTTGTGTGGCCTCTATGTGGCATCCATCTGGCATCTTTCATGGCATTTTCATTAATGTTTTTAAATCACTAGTCATTGACTTTTAAAAATTTGCTTTATTTCACACCATCAAATATGTGTGCATGAGTCAATGTGGGTCTTTGATCATGATCTTGGGACTTACACACTATTGGTCCTTGTCTAGCTTGGCCTTTATGGATATACCACTAGGCATCTGTATAGGCCTTCTAGGTTATGCACCTTGTCAGTTACATAGGGATCATGCATTCACCATGCATCAAACTCATGGGCCTTCAAAGGTTTAATTAAATATCTCATGTAGATTACACTTCCTATAATAAGCTTTCTCTATTTAACCATGAGCCATTGATCCTACAAAGGTGCATGATCTTAAATTAGCATCAGGATATAAAAGGGAAATGTTGACTAAATTTGACTTTTAGGTCAAATTGGGGTACCCCTAGGTAAAATTTTGGTATTTGGGTGTTTTAGGGGTGTAATTAATATTTCAAAGGGTGTTGTATTGGTTAATCAATGTCATTTATATTGTACTATCCTTGGTCATTAGTTATTTTAGTCCCTTTAGTCATTTTGGGTCATTTTAAAGTCAAAAAAGGTGCATGTAATGAGTTTTAAGGATTTTTTTGGAAGCATGAAGGTTCTAAAACATGATTTCATGTCCCAAGTGTCCTTAGAGGTCTTACGTAGCTGAAAATTTTGAAAAGTGGTAGGTTCATCTAAAAAAAGTTAGTTTTCTTGAGAAAGCAAAATACTTTAGCACTTGTACAACCTCCTTAGGAAGTGTGCCACATGGAAAAGGTTGAAATTTTCCTATTATAATTACCCATGCTTAGTTTCATGATTAGTTTGCTATGGAAGTGTCATTTTTGAGCTAAAACTATTTTTCTCCTTTTTCACCTTTCTTGAAAAACAAAAGTGACTTGCAAGTTTTTACTTGGTATGGTCAGCATAAAGGGTTTAAGGAAAGATGCTCTTAGAGGTATGTTATAAACTCAGTAAGATTCCATTTGCTATTTGGTTTTAGAGGAATGGTGTTCTAAGATTTATGAACCATTTCTAAGAAGTTGACTTTCCCAATTTGTTTGCTAATATGTACACCCTATAGGTTTCAACTTGGTTTGGAGAAGTCAGTATAATATAGGTATTAACATTAGTTCCAAATTATGTTGACTCCCTATTCTCATGCTTTCCATGCCTAGTTTCATGTTTGGAAAATATCTCAAAAAAAAATTGGTTTGGTTTGTAGGTTGATGTCCCATGTGTGATGGCAGTCATTTTCACTACTTGTATAAAGTTGTATTCTCTATAAGGGCTTCATATGAATAGGAAATGGTGTTTTCCATGTTTCAATTCCATGGTTTTCACCTATTTCCATGTTTTAGTCTCATAGATCCATACTTTGATCAAATACCCAACCTTGTCACACTCACAACCAACTTTCTACCTACTCTCAATTTTAGTCATGATGTTTGGGATCTAATCATGTTTATAGAAGATCAATGAAGATTATAAAATGTTTTTGTCACATTTTGTTTAATTATAAGTTAGAATGGACACCCCAAGTATCACAAAAGGACCTTGATGATAGTCAATGATGATACACTTGTAGTCAGCCATGGATATCCACCTACAGGTGCTTAGAAGAGATTTTCAAGTTAAACATGATGTGTTTATGCTTGTTGAAAATCATTAGAGTGTGGAGAGTTCATTTTAAATCTTTGAAGTAGGTTATTACTCATTAAGAGGTCAAAGTCACAATTTCACTACTCATTAATTTCACATACTACCTCCATGCTTTCCAAAGTACACATAACTTATCATGATGATATCATGCTAAGACATTATCCTTGATGGTGGTCTCAATACTTTTGAATCATGAGGAGGTAATTTTAAGGAATAAAGATAGAATTATTATCCATTATCATCAAATTTTATTCCCACTACCAATTCTCTTACATTAATGCCTATGTATGATAGTGGTAACCTATAGGAAAACTTGATAAGGAGTAGAGGACCCCTTGTGAAGTGTGAAACAAGAAATGGAACCATCCTCAAAGTCTTAGTTCATTGGATTTCATCATTTCAAACCTAATTTATATGTCTTATGTATAGATGGAAGTATCATTACTTTCAAAACATAGGAATACTGATATAGGGACACAGTCCCTAAAAAGTGAAAATAGAGGTCTTAGGGGTTGTTTTAGGCCTCTTATAACATGAATGACAAGGGTATTAAGTCATATAAGTGGGTAAATATGAGAGAAGATTCATTAAAATGATGAATTCAATAATATTGATGGAGGGTAATGGTTTGAGGGCTCAAATTTGCTTGAAAAGACATTAAATACAAGTAATATTGTCTATAGGCCTAAGTATTAAAGAGACATGGTTTAAAATTAGGACTTACCAATGCATGAAAGTGATTCCAAATGTTTCAAAGTGACATATATGATCTAATTATCACATAATAGATTAGGATACTATTTTTAGACTCTTATTCACACCTTACTCCCTATACAGGGCCTAAAACATCCACCTACAGCAGGCAAGTAGTGAGAGAGTAAGTAGATTAGATTTTTTAGGATGTATAAAACATAAAAGAGAAGAAAATAGGTATAGATAGATGTTAAATTACTATATATTCTTTAGTAAATGTTCCAAAATTATATTTAAGGACTATTTCATATAAACATACACCTTTAAGAGCTTCTTATCCAAACATAGTTGACTATGCCTTTTTGAAAAACAATGAATAGTTTTGAGTCCTAAAATGGTGATGTAGGATAAGCAAGGTGAAAGGATAGGTTAAAAACAATATCAAATGACTTGAGGACTTGGGTGAATCTC
Organism: Torreya grandis; assembly: GCA_037957365.1. Taxonomy (NCBI): domain Eukaryota; kingdom Viridiplantae; phylum Streptophyta; class Pinopsida; order Cupressales; family Taxaceae; genus Torreya; species Torreya grandis. The sequence goes on from JARHVA010002154.1 coordinate 1,352,186, forward strand.
ACTGAATGTTTTTCTATGTTCTGACATGCATCTAACCTATAGGGATCACTATGGAAAAAGGAAACATAAACAAGAAAGGTATACTGTTGAGAAGTTAAAAGTGTTTGTAGGAGCATATGAGGAGTTTGATTGATTTATAAGGGTCAAAACATCTTCATAATGACTTAATGATCTCATGTAACTCCCCATATCATGTAAAAATATTGCATAAAGGAAGATTCTAAGCCAATAACATTCAATCTACTTTAATATACCCTGCACAGTCCTTTTCACACTATCAATCTTGGTCTCTTTAAGATTTTTAGGGATATATGACCTAAGAAGATGACCATAAATTAGATAAACCTCTAAAAACCTTTATCTGGTCTAAGAAAACAAAGTGATTTCCCTCTATGTTGTCTCAGACATAAGGCACTCTTTCATGAACAAAGTTAGCAAGTTTTAGAGAATAATGGAGGAATATGAAGTCAAAAGATGTAGAGAAATTGAAAAGGGGGTTTAATAAGTTGGATGACACCAAGATAAGCATATAAACCAAATAAAAAGGAATGAAATCCAATAGAGGGGACCAAACCATCAAGAGTTGTAGATAGGCTCATCAAACATGAATATGCCTAAAACACAAACAAGAGACCATTCTCACTTTTGGATCTAAGTGAGATTTTAACGTGTTTGGATCATGTTTTTAGGACCATGAAAAAAGTGTTCAAGCATATATTTTTAAGGTGAAATCATGAGGAGGTCATATTGGGTCTTGAACTAATGTAGGCCTACTAAGTATGACTGGGCCTAGTGCCTAAATGAGGATTCCATCACACTTATTACATATGGTAAGCATTAAAATATATGAGAACATGTTTCTGGGGTCATCTATGAAGTTTCCAAGCTAGTATAAGGCAAATAAATTGTAAATAAGCCATTTTGACTTAGAAACAACATTATGCCTATTGAAAAGGTGAAAACAAGCTCCATAGAGAAATTTGAAGGCTCACACATTTCATGATGATTTTCATGGAGCACTAAGAGGTTTAGATAATTGAATAAGGTCCTTGAACAACCATCTAGTAGAATTTTTTGACAAATTCAATGTCCCAATTTTATGAACAAATCTTAAGAGGACAAATAGGCAAAAACCATTATTAAACCCTTAAAGAGACCTGATTGGAGAAATGCAAGTAAATATGCATCAATATGGACTATTTTTATCATTAAACAAATATAAATTTTAAAATGACTCACTAAATCTCCCTACCATGCAAATTAGATGTACACAATTGTATGGATGGGGTGCAAAATAGGGTATTTTTTACCATTTTTGGTGTTTTGTAGGTTCTATAAGGATTATGAGGATGAAACCAACTTTGTAAGGAATATTTATACTTTTTGTATCTCCATATTGTCATTTTATTTTAATAAAATACTATTAAGTGTTGAAACTAATAGCTTCATCTCAACCAGTCAAATCTGGTATATTAGACAAGTTAGTGAGAAGGGTGGAAAACTTCATGTGATCCCAATTTAAAGTGTCCCTAATTATTTCAAGGCCATGGAGGTTATTTAAATTTTTCATCAACTCCTTACCATGTATTTTCATGAGAAACTAATTCCCTTTTGGAAGCCAAGTGTGTAGAGTGCATGAAAAGAAAATTTTCTGGATAATAGATGATAATAGCTCATTTTAGGATGCTTCCATATGAACACACCTACAATAAATAAATGGAGATGAATTTTTAATGTCCTTAAACTTCATCAAGATCATCAAACCTTGTCCTAATTAGTTATGAGGGATTCAAATAGGGTTAATCATGAGCGTAGTTTTTTTTAGCCAAAATAAAGAGTTTTATGCCACTTTTCATGAAGTTTATGCATTGAATTAGCACTTGTGCTTCATAAAATTACATGGTTCATAACACATCCTATTCCAATTAAAAATTAACTGATTCTTTCATCTTTACAAGTTTCCATTTGACCCTTGGAACTCTCTCTTCTTCTTCTCTCTCTCTCTCAAGTTCTATAGGAACTAGCTAGTTTGGCCATTGTAATTGATGTTCCAACTAAGTATGGTGAAGCCTTTATCATTTTTAGACCTTTTTAAAAATAATAATACTTATTTTTACCTCTTAAATGAATATTATTATTGTGTTTATTTTTAATTTTTGATTTTTCATAAGTGATAACTCTTGTTTCCTTAGCATGATTATTTCATTCTATCATTTATTTATAGTTGGAAAGCTTCTTCTTATAGGGCATGTGAAGTGTTCTGGGAGATTTTAAGGATTCAGTTATTAATTCTATTCATTATTTCCCTCATATTAATCTTGTCTATTTCTCCTATCTCTGCACATTCATCCATAACCTCACAATGTAACATTGATCTAAGAAGATGAAGATTAGAAAAGTGCATGTTCAATTTGTCCCTTGATTTCAAGTGTAACATGCATATGGTTGGAAGTCATCAATATATTTATTGTATCAAATACCTTAGGATAGTTTGTTTTCAATTATCACTCTCTCTTTTTCACCCCCCAAGTTTAGTTTTAGTTGTGATCCAAAGTGGTATATCAAGGGAGCTAGCCCTATCTAGAGATTTACCTCAGTCTTTAGGCTACCCACAAGCCTAGAGGTGTTTCCATTGTGACACTTGGATGAGGATCTATTTTACATCTCCCCAAAGAATGAAAATCCAAGTGAGAATTGTTTTTGGAATGCTCTATGGGATAATTGGTCCAAAAGGTTGAGATATTTTTGGGGTTATCTCTCAATAATCAGCCATTGTAGGCATCTATCCAAGCATCAATGGTGGCTCTAAAGCTATATCAATTGGTTAAGAAACATAGGTTATCCTTTGAGGATGATTGGTAGAATTTTCCTTTTTATTCTTTATTTTAATGAGGATTTATGGCTAATTTTTGTGTTGAGATTTTTCTTACACAAGTTGGTGAGACATTTAAAGCTTGTGACATTCCCTATCAATAAGACCAAGTTACTAATCACCCTTGGTGTGATGCTTTCCAGTATTATAATTACCATTTAAAACCCCATCATGATCCTTATCATCACTATATCTATTCTTGTCATGAGTTCTATTAGTCTTATAGCCATCTTTCTCAATATCTTGTTTCTCTTATTTAACCTAGTCACTCCTCAACTCCATCCATTTCCACCTTCAAGAAAACACTTTTGGACTATGAGAGGTACATCTTAGAGCTTGATACTCTAAGATTATGTGGTCAAGAGGTCCATATTAATTCCATTAGAATGTGAGATATGCCTTAGATCTAGTCAAAAGAGAGTGGGCACCTATTGAAAGAGCCAATTGGCAAAGGCTTACAAATGAGATGCTAGATGTGAGTGGTTTGATGGCATCCTTGGAGTATAAGATAAGAATTCATGAGAGGTATCCTTACCAAGTGTATCAGCCTTCATTCCACTTCCCTAAGTTTTATATCAGCCATATTTTATCCTTACTCATAAACCTAACTAAAATTTCCAAAGTAATCCTTTTCCAAATCAAGTGGAAGAGAGAGTTGGAAATACTAGCATTGATTTTGAAGTAAACCTTGATAGAAAAATTGAGTTGGAAAATAAGAAAACATAAAAATCCATCTTAGTATAAAAATAAGTGGAATTAAAGTCCTCCTTTCCCTCTCACATTGCATCCCCACCACTTCAAAAAGATACTCATAGTCCTAATACCCTAAGTTAAAATAAGATAGTGGAGTCATGGGGAAAGAAAGAGAATATAAGTTTGGTTGATAAGGAGTGTGAAGTTGTGAAGGAAGTTAATCCTTTTCAAGTTCCTTACCCATTTATTCAAGAAACATCTTGTCCTCCATATGAGTCCCATTATATTACTCGTCCTCATCATGACTAATATCAACTTCAAGAGAGACTTTTTCAAGATAACCAAGCCAAGTAAATTGAAGGGTTAGTGTCAAGGATGAAGCTACTAAGTCAAGATGTGATGGAATGTTTAGACCCAAAATAATATCATATGATTAAAAAAAACCCATCCACCCTTTCTCAATAGATTCCTCAATCTAAATCAGATTTGAATAAAGTGTTTTTCAAGTGGAAGAAATAAAATCAAGTGGTTTTAGCTTAAGGTTTGCCTCCCATTCCTCAAGAGCTTCCATGTTCCACCTCCACCAACCAGTTTATCTTGTCCTCACCCCATCACCCTTTGCCATGATGAACCTATGGTATGGGAACCTAAAGAGGAGCATCTAGTTGATAAAGAAAGAGAACTCTTGCTTGAAGAATACATACCTCCTTGGAAGCCTCATTGGGCTAGGTCACATGATGGAAAAAGAGATGGAAAATCTTGAAACCCTTGAATAAGAATCTACATATAATAAAAAATTGGTGGATAATCATCTTAAGTATGAAGATGAATTACTATTATGGATGGATAATAATTTCAAGTCTTTCCAAAAGAGGTTGTAGCCCTAGAAAGCTCTCTTGAGACTAATGTGCAAGATGTTATTCTTGAAGATGATCCAATACCTCAGCCTCATCTTGAATCACTATCAAATGCATTAGAGCTTGAATAAAATTAGATTGATGACATTAAACATAAAGAATGGAATATTGAAGAGGTAGTGGTTTTAGAGGAGGAAGAGGACAAAGAGGATTGGCATATACAAATTAAGCTCTTTCAAAAGCTTGAAGAAATTTTCCAAATTGAGGGACAAGTACATGATAGGGTAAAGAAATAATATTACATGGAGGACTATTATTAAGATTGGATAGAGTATGCAAATCTCCTTGATGAGCTAGAAGAACTTGTAGCTGAGAAGAAACCTAATTTTATTGAGACCCTTATAGAAATAAAGGATGAGGTTATAATTAAAAATCCACGTGAAAAGGTTGAGTCTATTTGGATAAAAGAAGAGTTCATTTATATAGCCAACATGTTTAAATTACCTAGTTATTAATGAGCATCATGCCAATGCAGTTGGCAAACATCATAAAAATGTTGGAGGCATTAATGTCAAGGATCAAAAGGCTACATGTCTCACTAAATCCTTAAGGTCATGAAGCAAGAAGAGTTCAAACTTTCCCTTTGATTTAGGAGGAAGTTTTCATCCTAGGTTAGCTAGTGTTTGAGTTATTTTGTTTAGCTTAGTATGTATTCCATAATTTCTCATGAAGCACATGTTTATTGTCTTGTTTTGTGTGTCCTTGCTTTGAGTGGTTGGGGTAATTAGTGGACTTATCTTGATTTTCAATGGTAAAAGGTTTCCTTTTTTTTACTAGACCTCAAATGACTCCCCAAGCCCAATGGATTGTTAAGGCTACTATTCTAGTTAGTATAGCAAGCATACTACCACTATGAGTCCCTAATTTGTTGACTAAATTTGACTTTTAGGTTAAATTGGGGCACCCCTAGGTAAAAATTTGGTATTTAGGTGTTTTATATGTCTAATTAATATTTAAAAGGGTGTTTTATAGGTTAATAAATGTCATTTATATTGTACTAGTCTTGGTCATTAGTTATTTTATCCCTTTTAGTTATTTTGGGTCATTTTGAGGTTTTAAAAGGTGAATTTAATGAGTTTTACAAATTTTCTGAGAATAATGAAGGTTAAAAAATGTGATTTCACATCCCATGTGTCCTTATATATCTTAAATAACTAAAAAAACTCAAAAGTGGTATATTCGTCTGAAGAAAAGGTAGTTTTATTGAGAAAGGAAAAGAGTTTGGCACTTGTATGGCCTCCTTAGGAAGTGTGCCACATGGAAAAGGTTGAAATGTGCCTATTAATATTCACCATTCTTAGTTACATGAATTTTTTCTTTTGAAGTGTCATTTTTTATTTAAAACCATTTTTCTTCTTTTTCACCTTTCTTGGCAAGTAAAAGTGACTTGTAGGTTTTTACTTGGTACGGTCAGCATAAAGGGTTTAAAGAAAAATTATCTTAGGGGTATATTATAAACTTATTAATATTATATTTTATGTTTTTTTGTAGAGTAATGGTGGTCTAATCTTCATGAACCATTCCTAAGAAGTTGACTTTCTCAATTTTCTTTCTAATCTATGCACCCTATAGGTTTCACCTTGTTTTGGAGAAGTCTATACAATTTAGCTACTAATATTGGTTCTAGATTATTTTTAATCCCTATTATCATTATTTTCATGCCTAATTTAATATTTGGAAAAAATATCATGGGATTTTTGGTTTAGTTTATAATTTGATGTCCCAAGTGCGATGGTAGTCATTTTCACTACTTATAGAAAGTTGTATTCTCTACAAGGGATTCATATTAACGGGAAATGGTTTCTTCCATGTTTAAATTACATAGGTTTAACCTCCTTCCATGTTTTTGTATCATAACTCCATACTTTGATCAAACACCCAATCTTATCATACTCACATCCAGCTTTCTACCTGCTCTCAATTTAAATCATGATGTTTGAGCTCTAATCATGTTTATAGAAGATAAATGGAGATTATAAAATATTTTTATCATGTTTTATTTCATTAAAAGTTATATTAGACACCCCAAGTAGAAAAAAAGTACCCTAATGATAGTCAGTGATGTATACACTTGTAGCCAGCCATGGACAACCACCTACAAGTGCTTGGAAGATATTTTCATGTTGAATAGGATGTGTTTATGCTTTCTTCAAATCCTTAGAGTGTAGATAGTTTAGTTCCAATTTTTGAAGTAGGTTACCACTCATTAAGAGGTCAGGGTCATAATTTCACTACTCATACATTTCACATACTGATTCCATGCTTTCCAAAGTGCACATATAACTTATCATGATGATGGCATGCTAACATATAAGCCTTGATGGAAGTTTTAATCCCTTTAAAGCATGGGGAGGAAATTTTAAAGAATCAAGGTAGAATTGGTATCCATTAGTATCAAATGTTATTCCCACTACTAGTTATCTTACATTACTGCCCATGTATGATAGTGGTAACCTATAGGAAAACTTTATAACGAGTAGAGGACCCCTTGTGAAGTGTAAAACAAGCAATGTAACCATCCTCAAAGTCTTATTGCATTATATTTAATCATTTTATCCTTGATTTATATGTCTTATGGATAGATGGAACTATGCATTACTTTCAAAACATAAGAACACTAATATAGGGACACAATCCCTAAAAAGTGAAAATAAAGGTCCTAGGGCTTGTTATAGACCTCTTAAAACATATTTTCCAAGGGCATTAACACATGTAAGTGGGTAAATATGATATCCCATAGAATATATAAGATTCATTCCAAGTATGGAATAAAGAAGGTTGATGGAGGGTGATGTTTTGAGGGTTCAAAGTTGCTTGAAAACACACTAAATACAGGTAGTATTGTCTATAGGCCTGAGTCTTAAAGAGACTTATGTTTGTAAATTAGGACTTGCCAATGCATGAAAGTGATTAAAAATGTTTTAAGGTGACATATATGATAAAATTATCACCTAATAGTTTATTATACTATTTTTATAACCCTATTACACCTTAATCCATACACAAGACTTGAAATATCCACTTATAATAGGCAAGCAGGTAGGGAGTAAGTAGATTAGATTTGTTGGGATGTATAAAACATAAAAGTCAATAAAATAGGCATAGATATATTTTAAATGGATATATATTATTTATTTAAGATTATAACATTATATTTAAGACCTAATTCATATAAACATACACCTATAGGAGCTTCTTATCCAAACATAGTTAACTATGCCTTTTTAACAAACAATGAATAGTTTTCAGTCCTAAAATGGTGATCTAGGCTAATCAAGGTGAAAGTATAGGTAAAATACAATATAAAATGACTTTAGGGATTATGTTAACCTCACTCAATGTTTTTTCAATTTCCAACATGCATTTGACCTACACGGTTCACTGTGGAAGAAGAAAACACAATCAAGAAAGGTATACTGTTTGAGAAGTTTGAAGTGTTTACAAGAGCTTATGAGGAGTTAGAGTGATTTATCACAATAAAAAAAACTAAAAATGACTTAATTATCTCATTAACTCCCCATATCATGTGAAAATATTTCATAAAGGAATATTCTAAGACTATAACATTCAGTCTACTTTAATATTCCCTACACAGTCCTTTTAACACTATCAATCTTGGTCTCTTGAGGATTTGGAGGGTTAAATGACCTAAATATAGGCCCAAAATTGGTATATATGGTCTCCATAACTTGATAAAACCACTAAAATATTCATCTATTCTAAGAAAATAAATGGAGTGACTTCTATTTTATCTCATATAGAGGGCACTCCTTCATGAACAAAGTTGGCATGTTTTGGAGAATAATGAAGGAATATAAAATCAAAAGATATAGAGACAATAAAAATGGGGTTTTAAAAGTTTTATGACATAAAATAAAGAATAATGTACTAATCAAGAAGGACTGGAATCCAATATATGGGACCAAACCATCAAGAGTTAGAGACAGGCTCATCAAACATGGCTATGCCTAGAATACAAACAAAAGGCCATTCTCTCTTTTGGATCTAAGTGAGATTTACAAAGTGGTTGTATCATGTTTTTAGGACCATTTAAAATTTTTTAAATAATATATTTGGTAGTTTAAATCATGAGGAGGTCAGCTTAGGTCCTGAACCAACACATGCCTACTAAGCATGCCTAGGCCTAGTGCTAAAATGAGGAGTCCATCACACTTATTACATGGGGTGAGAATTATAATATATTGGAACATATTTTTTTGGTTGTATATGAATTTTATAAGATGGTAGAAGGAAAATAAACCCCTAAATGAGCCATTTTGGCTTAGAAACAACATTAGGCCTATTTAAAAGGTGAAAATAAGCTTGATAGGAGAACTTTGAATGCTCATACCTTTCATGATGATTTTCATGGAGGCATGAGAGGTTTATAGAAGTTAATAAGGTCATTTAAAAACCATATAGTTTAATTGGTTTACAAATTCAATGTCCCAATTTTATGAACAAAGCTTAAGAGGAAAAACATGCCTAAAACCCTTATTAAACCCTTATAGAGACCCAATTGGATAAATGAGAGTAAATATGAATCAATATGTCCCATTTTTATCATGAAACCTATTTTAATTTTCATATTAATCACTCAATCTTCCTCCCATGCAAATTATTTGTATGAACTTATATGAAGGGGGTGCAAAATAAGGTATTTTTTACCATTAATTGTGTTTTTCAGGTTCTATAAGGAGTCTAAGGATGAAAAAAAAATTAAATTAACATTTATACTTTTTATAACTCATATTTTCATTTAATTCTATTAAAATACTCCTAGGTGTCCAAACAAACAACTTCATCTCAGCGAGTTAAATCTAGCATATTGGACAAACTAGTGAGAAGGTTAGCAAACTTCATGTGAGCCAAATTTAAAGTGTCCCTGATGATTAAAAGGCCATGGAGGGTCTTAAAAAAATTCATACACTAATTCCCATGGATTTTCATGATAAATTGATGCCTTTTAGGAAGCCAAGTGTGCAGGGTGCATGAAATAAAAGTTTTATGGACATCATATGATAATAGCTCATTTTGGGATGATTCCAGATAATCAGACATATAACCAATGCATTAAGAATAATTTTTATGTCCTTAAAATTCATCCCAATAATCATACATATTAATAATTATTTATGATGAATTCAAATAGGGCTAATCATGAGGGTGGTTTTTCTGAGCCAAAAGGAGTTTTATGCCACTTTTCATGAAGTTTATGCATTGAATTGACACTTATGCTTCCTAATATTGCATGGTTCATCCCAAATCATCTTCCCATGTAAAATTAAATAACTCTCTTAGCTTGAAAAGTTTCCTTGTGACCCTTGGACTGCTCTCTTCTTCTCTCTCGCTCTCAAGTTCTCTAAGAATTAGCCATTGTCGCCATTGTAATTGATGATCCACTTGAATATGGTAAAGCCCTAATCATTGGTATAAATTTTTTATAAATAATATTACTTATTTTTACCTCTTCCATAATTTTTATTTGTGTTTTTATTTATATTGTTTGATTTTGCATAAGTGATAACTCTTGTTTCCTTAGCATGATTATTTCATTCTATCATCTATTTACAGTTGGAAAGCTTCATCTTATAGGGTATGTGAAGTGTTATATGAGAATACAAGGATTAATTTAGTTAGTAAATTCATTATTTCCCTCATAGGCATCTTTTCTATTCCTCCTAGTTTTGCACATTCATCCATAACCTCACAATGTAACATTGATGTGAGAAGATGAAGATTGGAGAATTGTATTTTCAATTTGTCCCTTGATTTCAAGTATAACATGAATATGGTTGGAATTCATTAATATATTTTGTATATCACCTCCCTTAGGATATATTTTTTTTAATTATCTCTCTTTCTCTTTTCAGCCCCCAAGTTTAGTTGTAGTTGTGATCTAAAGTGGTACATCAAGAGAGCTAACCCTATCTAGAGATTTAACTCATTCCTTAGGCTACCCATAATACTATATGTGTTTCCATTGTTAATTTTTAACATTAATATAAAATATGAGAGTAGAACATGGTGATTCTATAGGGCTCTTGAGTTTTGGCCCTACCAATCCTAAGAAGGACTCGCAGATCATCAATCGAGATCCCAGTTCTTATTATGGTGACACTTGTCATCCTCATGGGGCTTCCATGGTTCTTTGACATTATAACATTGTGTTCACTCAATTATATATATTTTGTGTGAGTATCCATGGATCATTGATCTTGATCTAGATACTTTCATATGATTAGTTCCTATGATTAAAAATGGATTAAGTGAGGCTAGTGCTATATATAAATGAGATCAAATTACCACATGATTCCTAAGCCTTTGAATAAAGGGGATATTTTAATGATTAAAACCCTAACATAATTTTTATCCTAAGGTTTCATTATATTAATAAATAAAACCAAAACCTTAGGGTAAAACTTAGGCTAAGTTTTTGTTTAATAAAAGGTATCCCTTTTAAGTTTTGATCTTGGTGTCGTACTATTAGATCTTTGACCTCCAATTAAGTGTGGATCAGCTTTTTTGATCTAGGTGATCATGTGGGGTTGGTTTGATCGATCAAGGATTTAGATTCATCAAGCCTCCTTCACTTTGCTTGATCATCTAGTCTTGACAAAGTGAAATCCATCAATTTTCTAGAGAGGTAAGATACTTAAGTTAGGGATAGTTAATGTGGGTAATTAGTCTAAGGTCTTAATACTAAGGTCTAGTTCATTTTAATAAACATGAATTGGGCCTTTAGACTAAAACCTTATTCCAAGTTCATAATAAAGAGTATCATGTGACATAAAGTGAGACCAAGTTAAGAAAATAAAAGGTCCCTATAAACATAAAATTTAGACCCTATTTAGAATAAAAGGGGAGCCAAAGGAGCTCAAAATATTAAATGACCAAACCTATAATTTTAGACCAATGTTTGGTCATGTTTAAAGTCCTAACCAATCCTTAACATAAAATTTAATATTAAGTTCAAAACATGTTTAAAACATTTCTACCAAATTTGATCTTACCAAATTGGATTTGAACCAATGGTCTAAGTTAGAGTTTTCTATAGGAAGGCTTCAAAACATGGATTCAACTTTGAGTTCTCATAGACCAAAGGCTAGTAAAATCTTTAATAGGATTAATCTACAAACTCCAAGTGTATTCAAGTACATGAGGGTCCCATGAAACCTATAATTGAAACATGAAGATCCATTGTTAGCAACATTAGGCAAGGTTAAATGATAACCATGAATAAATAGGCCAACCTTTAGGTGTGGATGATCTTCAAATTAAAATAATGTGTAAAACTTGTCAATTTTTTCAATGTTAAGGTTCAAAGTTTGCACAAGGGTCCCTATTTTGTATGAATGGGGTGTGTTGACCTCAATAGATTACAAAAGAGAACATTAAATTTTATAAAAACATCCCTCAGGTTGATTAATGTTGAACATTAATATGTAGCATATAGGTTATTCATTTTGACCTCGCTTGATAAGGATTATTATTAGTTTCTTAATCTCCCCAAAAAATCAATCATAGTATAGAATCAATTGAGTAACATGTTTTTAGCCTAGTTTGGTTAGGTGGTGGATTCAATCATATTATTCTATAAATTTTCTTGTCTGAGAAGGGAATCCATAGAGCTTATATGTAATTTTAACACATTTTTTCAAAATATGTATAATAAGATAACAAAATTATATAAACCAAATGCCCAACTAGCCTTAACAATGTTAAAAATGCTTTGTATCCTTATAATTCCACTTTCTTAAGTAGAGATCCAATTGTCACTAATTTTCCCCTTACATATATGGATAATCAATAAAATTGGACATGCAACTCAATCCATAAGTGAAAATGTTGGCTCCTATTCCTAATGTTCTCCTACACATTCAATCTCTACAATTAATCCCAACTAAAAATTAAAATGTTCCATTGTCATAGCCTCTTCCAATTATGAATCAACTTCCTCTATGACATGATGCTCTTAATAAGAATTTAAGATTCATAAATCTAATTGGTAATGAAATAATGTCTTAGTCTTACAATTGGAGTTTAGTTCTAGTTGTAATTAACAATACATATAATTATCCTCAAGACTCAACCAAACCTAAGTTAGACACAATCTAAATAATGGTCTAAAATTTAATAAATGATATCCTAAATTTGTAAAAATAAGTAGGTAACTTGAGTAGAGAAAATGTTGCCCTGAATTTCACTTATCAATACAATTATGGGCCTTTCAATAGAGTTGGTAAAAAATTTGATTCTTCATCCAAAAAAATTCTTGAGATCAATCTCATAGTGATTGCCTTCCCCAATTGGTTTCATGTGCATAACATAGGTCAACATGGATAACTTGATCATGTTGAGTTTTGTCTAAATTTTGACATTCTGAAAATGGAAATTAAAGAATATGAGGCTATCCAAAATGATCATAATATTTCAAGTCATTCTAATGATCCTAGTTCATCAAAATCCCCTAATATACACATGGTTTTAGAGAATTTAAAATTTCCTAATATGGAATAAAATTAACCTAAAGATAATACCAATGGCATTGAAGCTTTATAACAATAGCAAAGAGGAAACTATACTCTTAGGAGTAGATCACATTAGTCTTTGACTAGTTCAACTCCATTAGATAATGCTACTATACCGCTTGATCCTAAAGCTATAAATGATCCACCTCCACCAAAATTAGGAGACAATTATCCCTTCACTAGAAAAATAAGTTACAACATTGTATAATATATGAAAAAATAAATAAAAACTAACATAACCCTCCATGAATTGACACAAATCACTAAATAAATGGATTTACTCTATAGACAAGAGTAGTCAATAGAAGCATAAGGGTGTTGCTAATAGTAATGTTTTAATATATAATACTATAATTTAGGTTCCTCCCTTTTTGTTAATAGTCTGAATATTCAATAATAAATTTTACAATTGCCTTGGCTATTTTGGTTCCTTAGCCAATGTTATGCCTATAGGTATTTTAAATAAATTATGATTAGTTCCTTATAAATCAGATACATTTGTAGTTAAATTAGACAATTCTAAATTCAAGGGTTTAGGAGAGTTATTGAATTTACATCTGCAATCACAAGTTTAACCACGAGTGCAACAATTCATAGATATACAAGTCATTAAGATCCTAGAAGCATATGCTATGCTATTAAGTAGGGATTTTTTAAGATCAGTCAATGGATATATCAAAATTAATTTTTCCCATATGTGGCTTCCATGGAGAGGAGTGGAAAATAAAATAAAAATTTATAGAGAGACACACATGAAGTTTATGACAACAAAATATAATGTAATCAACAAACAAGTCAAATTTACTTCTACAGATCTAGGTGTCTATAGTCTGACTACTAAACCAACAAAGAAGAAAAAGTTTGATCAAGATCAAAGTTTAGGTATATGGTCTTTGTAATTTGATGGATCATGGTATAAACAAGTATATGGAGTGGATATTTTAAATATTATCCTATATAATATAAATCATGTATTAACATATACATTATAGTTCTCATGCAAAAATGACATGGAAAAATATGAAGATGGGATTATAATTTACAACTAGGTATAATGTTCATCGATTGAAAAATCTATGGTGAATATTAATTAGTCATAAATCAAGTAATAATTAAATTCTAGGGTAAACTCTCTTATTTGAAAAAGTATAAACACCTAGTTTGGGATCTAATCAAGTATTTAGATGATTTCAATATTCTTGTTGTTCTTAGAACATAAAATGCCATGGTAGATTCACTATCTATTTTTTCCCTAACCTCATGCCATTAGATAATACTGATTTAAAAAGTTTTATGTGGAATTAACTCCTTGTTGATCAGTGCCTGATAATGTAAAAAAAATCAATTATTTGAGTATGACAAACATATCTTTGATTTATTATCTAACTCTAATGCATTTGATACATTGGTCATTTATGAATATCAAATGAATGACTTTGATTAATATCACTATGATGCAAATGGAGCTCTAAATATAAAATATAATAAAATTCCAAAGGGAAATATTTATATATAAAGAGTATTTGACTTAAATCAACCTAGACTTAAGAAGGTTGTTTGTCCCTATTTGAAGTTGTGAATTATCAACATGGGGACTCCTGATCAACCTCAAAACATAAGTGTAGGCACTAAGTGCAATGATGAAGAGATTTAATATGTCATTTCTTTGACATATAAATAATTGAAGGTGTTTTATCCTGACATCATGACACATAATATTCCTTTGAAACCTAATAAAAAACCATTTAGACAGGGTCAAAGACTAGTCAATCTTGTTCTTTATCTATTTATTGAAAATGAAGTTAAAAACCTATTATCAAGTGGCATAATCTTTTTTATGTTTCATTTTACTTGTAAGTGGCATAATATTTTTGGTGTGTCATTTGACTTGGGTAGCCAACCTAGTGTTAGTCAGGAAGAAAAATGGATAAATTCATATGTGTGGATTTTAGAAACATGAATTGATCTTTAGACAAGGCGAATTATCCTTTTAACACGTTAGTGGGTCTGAGATGATGTCTTTCTTAGATGGATTCTTAGATTACAATCAAATTCTAGTTGATAAAAATGATATATCTAAGATAATTTTCAATAAAAAATGTGGATTACTTGCTTATAAGAATATGAAATTTAGTTTAATAAATGCTAACACCACTTTACAAAGAGATATGGACATTACATTTGAAGGAATGATTGAAAAGTTCATGATTGTTTACATTGATGATTTAACATTATTTTATAAATGTAGATCAGACCACTATAATCACTTAAAAAATATTTTCAAATGTTTCCATAAATTTAGTATTTCACTCAATCCAAAAACATTTATTATTGTACAACATAAGGTAAGATTCTTGGTCATGTAATTAAAAATGAAGGTATGTAATTTGACCCTAATTTACCTAATGCCATTTCCAAAATTTAACTACCAGATACTAGGAATGAACTCAAGTCAATTTTTTATAAAATAAATTTCATTTGAAAATTCATTTATGGTTTTTTATAAATAACTAAACTTTTAAATAGTATGTAAAAATAAGAATCCAAAGTAGTGTGGAACCATACTTAGAATAAATCCTTTCAATAAATGAAGGATGCTATAATGCAATCCCCTATTTTGGTTAGTCCAAAGTATTCAAAATACATCTACCTATATTCGTTTGCCTCTTATCATACAATTGTAGTAGTTCTAAAATTAAATTTGAAGATGAAGAACATCCTATGGCTTTCATAAGTACCAATTTGAAAGAGAATTAATTAAATTACCCTATGTTAAAAATTAATCTTATGAATCAGCAAAGGTAACAAATAAAAAAATTTACATTACATTCTATGAAACAAGGTCTATGTTATGGTTCCTAATATTGTTATCAAGTTTATGTTAGGACATAATTAGGTTAGAGAAAGAAGAGGATGATAGTTTTCAAAGATTCCAAACTATGAGTTGGAAGTTAATCCTTTAAATTTAGTTCAAGGTCAAGGTTAATATTATGAAGAAGCTCTTGAAAGTGCCTTAAAAATTGATCAAGTGACCACTGAAAGTGGTCATCAATCCTATGGGGCCAATGGGAACATTATTTACCCAAATTAAAAAATAGGGGATTCAAAAATGTGATCCAAAATAATGTTAGTAAATAAATCCCAATAATCCTGAACATAAAAAGAAATTCCACCCCTGATGACATGGATGACTAGGGAAAAAAATCCAAAAACAATGAAAATTATAAATTTCCACACATGAAAAAAATCAACATTAATAATAATGTAGGTGATAGGAACCAAAGCCATCCACCTGTAGTTCATGTGGTTGAATTCAACTAACCTCTAGCCTACAACATGTCATGTTAAACCAAAATTAGAACTAGTTTCAACATGTTGAAAATTTTATATACTTTCATAACAAACCCCAATATCAAAGGAAAAATCAACAAATTGTTTGGTTAATAAGGACTAAATAAGAGGCCTAGGGAATATGATGCAAACATCTACTATCTATTTCACCAAGTTATTAGTCATGACACTCAAAACTACATGGAGTATAACAAATTCATCAAAATTATCCCTAGGGATTAGAGGTAAAATTTAATAGACATGTTCCTTCAAAATCAAAGGTTTAAACCCTAAGACTTCTCAAAATGATCCCATTGTGCCACAAAACCAAAATATTTAGAGTTACCAGAACCCTTTTCTAGACCACCAAACACGAGTTTCCCCAAATCAAATATAGGGTAACTTTAAAAATCAATAGGTTCATCATAAGTAGCACTCACAAGCTTGTACCACTAATGTTGAGGCCTCCACTTATAAGACTAATAATTTTGATGTCACTCCCTAATTAGGAGTTGAAGATAAAACTAGAATGATAGGGGTTTTAGTGTTGGAAGTATAAGGGTTATAGAGAGGGAATATCAATACCTTAGAAAAATACATGGCACTTGTCCTCGTATTCCACCCATGAGGGTTAAGGACTTATAAATACTCTAAGCATCAAAACTAATAACTCCAATAGGGGATAGATAGTCTACTTGATATTTATATGATAAAGATGTTAGACAACTAAGATGTATCCTTTTATGACAATTTTTCCTATGACTACCATCATAATCACCTAACACTAAATCACATGGGAAATTTTCAATTCACTTACTATTCATGTTAATTTTGAGCCTCCTCGTAGTATGCTCCTTGATCACACTATGATAGAACCATATTGGTTTTCCAAAGTTACCGATCCATTGGGTTTATTTCCTCTAGAGATGTTAGTTATACTTATATGACCCACAACTTTTATAATTTACATCACCATCTAAGTTATTTGATATATAGTCATACCATTCCTCCTCCCTTACCCATGCTAGTGCTTGAAGACAATATTAATATCTTAAAAATATGAACCTTAGAGATCAAGATTATATCTCATAATTATCCATGAAAAATAGAGAGGCATCCTCTCCCACTTGTAGAGAGTTATACCCATAGAGAGTCACTTACCGATTTCTCATGAGTCTTCCTGCATATAAACATGGAAAAATAGGATTACCTATGTTTTATGAACAACACTATAAACTAAATAACTATTATGATATACTTATTACAACCAAGAGACATCAAACTATGATGACATATTTTCCAAAATGAAAGGGAATCTTGACAAACAATATTTTTAGTTCCTAGAGTGCTTAGCTACCATCATCCTAATCATAAGGATAATCCTTTTTAGTTCTTATAATTGATTAAATACCTTAATACATACCATAAGAGTAGGTATTTCAAGATTTCTTATGTTATTATATATGGCCCATAAGGGGTAAAGACATACCACTTTTATAAGTCTCGATACCAAGAACCCCAAGAGGTGTTAATCGATATTTTTGATGTTCATATGGCTAAGATATAAGAAGACCAAGAAGTTTTAATAGATGACAGTCCTTATTATACACATAATCAGTGCATCCTCTACTATGATGGGGTAAAATTACACCTAGGTGCAGGGGAAAGATTAAATCTAATTTTTCCTAAAAGATGAATCATGCTTTTTGGTTTAAAAATACACTTTGAGTGTAAAAATAACAAGGATGATTATTAAGCTTTATTTATTGGATTGATCAATGAAAAAAATTAGGCATATAAAACTTAAGGATCCAAGGTGACTCATAGTTAGTTGTGAACTAGGTTTTTGGGGTCTATCAAACTAAATATGAACATCTTCAGCTATATAATATCATTGTGCCTGAAATTGCTAAATACTTTGACTTCATATTTATAGAGGTAGTCCCTAGGGAAAATAAATAGATTTTTAACTCTATGCCTGATTCATTCTCATGATTCAACCCTCATCCCATTATACTAGAGTCTAATTTCATAGTATTAATTAGGACATAAGCTCATGTATGTAATAATAATAGTGACTAAATTGTTGACCATATTAAAAAGGATGATAATCTAGTAGTTATTAACTTAGCCAAGAAAGTTGAGGATATTACTGAGTTTTTGAGAGTCTATAATGACCTCCCATCTTTACACCACAAGAGGGGTTTCTCCCTCAATTTATATCCCACATCATCTCTTGGGCATGAATGCTATGATTATTATTTCCAAGTCAAGAATTAATTATCCTTTGATGATGAGCATGATGTTTTTAATAAAGAGGGTGAAGACTCTGATCTTCCTCTAGCCATTTATGTGTTTGAGGAAGGAAATTTATCTCTTATTGAGGAAAGCATTGATATAAACATTGGTATTGAGGAGAGTCCTATAATTATCAATCTTAGGTCCTCATTTTCACCTTAGGAAGTGGAGGGTCACAAAAAATTGCTCACTAATATCTCAAAGGATTTTCCCTTCTCTTACATAAATATGCTAGGCATCAAGCTTGAAGTTTTGGTCCATAATCTTGTTACCATACTTGACATGAAGTTAGATAAATAAAATATTAATCCAATCAAGCCTAAATTCATGTTGATGGTAAAATAAGAAGTTATAAAACTTCTAAAAGTCAAATTTATCAATTTAGTGGGTTATTTCAAATATATATCCAACATTTTCCTCATTCTCAAGAATAATGGTAATATCATGATATACATAGATTTTGGAGATATTAACAAAGTATGTCCTAAAGATGATTTTCCTCTCCCTTATATTAACATAATTATTGATGTTACATCATAATACAAGTTTATATCACTTATGTATGGCTTCTTAATATACAATGAAATCCACATTTCTAATGAATACTAGAGTAAGACTTAATTTACTACACCTAGGGGAAATTCTTTTACACCTTGATTCCCCTCGATCTTAAAAATGTAGGGGAAACATATTAGAGGGCCATGATTCATATATTACATGATATTATTAATAATATAGTGGAGGTTTACATGGATGATAATTTATGGAAAATGAGGTGTTGAATTGACACTTAGAGGTGTTACACACTATCTTGATGCACTTGATTGAATATGATGTTACTCTTAACCCATAAAAATATGTGTTTCAAATCACATGCATTAAAATCCTAGTATATATCATCTCCTAGCATGGGATTAATAATGACCCTACCAAGATTCATGTGATCTTAGAAATACTCCACCTATGGATGAATTAGGTATTAGGTAATTCCTAAGAAAGTTGGGAGCCATTTGACAATTCATTCCTAATCTTACCTATTTCATTTATCCTATAAATAACTTACTTAAGAATACAAGTGGTTTAAACTAGATAGATGATTATCAAGAGGCATTTGAAGTAGTAAAATTCTTCCTTATGTATCCCCCCATGATCATGGTGCAAAAAATATATAAAATATAAATAATTTACATTAGGGCAACAAATGTGTCTCTTACTTGCATGTTGGCCTAATAGAATGATACTGGAAAAAAATGTGCCATTTATTTCATTAGTCACACTCATGGATTATGAAACATGCTACACATAGGTATAATATGAGTGATTCATAATTATGTTTATAACTAAGTGATTATGGCACTATATGATTAATAAAAAAATGTGAGTCATAATAAGGTCTCAATCCTTACAAACATTCTTAACCAAACTAGCCCTCTCATTAAATGCTATGAGGTTTGTCATGATATTAAGTGAGTTTTAACTTATGTTGACTACAATTCAATTAAGGGAAAAATTATTTCCTATTGGTTGGAAGACTCTCCACTAGAGTTTTGTGATATTATTGGCATAAATTTTCTTCATTAATTAATTTTATATATATATGATCCTCCTATAGTTTATTTTCCTTGGTATGCTAATATCATTCATTACTTATTTGACCACACTAATCCCAAGGGAGATAAATATTAAAAGAGGAAACATCTTCACATTATAACTTCCGAACATATCATATTAGACAAGGTTATTTATTTCAAGTACTTCTTATTACATGTTACTCAGATGTGTAAACTTAGAGGAGTCAAAATGGTCATTTATCATTGTCATAACAAGGTTTGCAATGGTCATTTTGGTGGCCATGAGACTAATTAAAAGATACATAGAATGGGATACTTTTGTCCCACTCTTAAACATAATTTCATTGAATATGTAATAAAATTTGATACGTTCCAACACTTCTCTCACAAGATCCACATTCCTCCTTGGGATCTATAACCTATTGTTATACCTTGGCCCTTTTACAATTAGGGTTTATATATGATAGGTAAGCTCTCCCCCACTTATTTGGATGGTCACCAATTCATCATAAAGGTAACCAATTACTTAAATAAGTGGGAAGAAACAAATTCTCTTAAAACTTTTACTATTTTAGTCATTGAAAATTTATGTTGAACCATATCATTTTAGGATTTGGGGTTTCACAAGTCATGATAGCAGATAATGGACCCCTCTTTAAAAATCTTGAGGTACATGAAATATGAAATAAATTCAATATATAAAATCAAACTATATAATTATATTATCTATAAGATAACATACATTTTTGAGTCACAAATAAAACCCTAAATTTGATCTTGGTCAAGAAAATCAAATATTCTAAATGAGATTGGCACTTATAGCTCTATTTAGCACTTTGGAATTATAAGACTAGCATTAACACACACATAAAGGAAACCCAATATTCCATCATGTTTTTATTTTAATATATTTTACCTATTGATGTTGAGATACATTTCCTTAATTTTTCTCTTCAAGATATCCTTGATCATGAAGAGTGCATAAATGCACAACTAGTTAGAGATTTTATATGAACATCATCTCAATACTTCAAATAATCAAATTACCTATCCAATAGTATGGGTAGACAATATAATGAAAAAGTATATGAGTTCATAATAAATTCATGGTAAATTTTCCTTACGATCTATATCCACATTAACAATATGAAAGGAGAAAGTTGTAAGTTCAGACCTAACTAGTTAGGCCCTTACCTAGTGACTAAATATTTAAATAATGGAGTTTATCATTTATGCACTTTAGAGGGAAAGGATTATTGTGAATATGTGAATGAATTTCACCTTAAAGTTTTATATATTTAGTTATTTCATTTCATATTTCTATTAATTAATTACATTTTCATAGTTTGTGTGTTCATTTGCATATTAGATGTTTTATTTGGTCATTATTTGTTGTTAATTAGCATAGTGTGAAACTTTTAAGATGTAGCATGTAATATCATTACATATTCACATTAGATTCTTATCTTGTAATAAAAAATATTTAAAAATCATATATATTTTTTTTATTATCTTAGTTATTATGCATAATGTACACATATCTCCCCTATATCTTCTTTCAAAACATAGAAAATGCTAACCTACAACCTAGTCTAGAAGGTTTTCCATAATAGTGTCTCCTGTTAAATAAATTTCTAAATAAAAACATTAGCATGTTAAAAAATAATTAATATTAATTGCATATATTGGTATTTGATGATGATACCTTACATCTTACTAGTTTCATGGGGCCAATATTTCGGGGTAAAAGCCTAGAAAATAAAAATATACTCTTATCAAAAGCTTATAAAACATCAAAACTAAGCCCCCAATATCTCTCCCTTTTTAACATTAAATGTTTATACTTCACATATTAATATTTGTATGGGATTATAATTGGATAGGTACCCTTACTCACCTATATCTAATCTTTGGTGATGAGCCCATGTGTCTTCTTAGTCCCATGAGACTAAGTGTAGGGGGTCACAAAGAAAAAAAAAGCTAAATTTTGAATAAATATTAAATAAAAAAAAGTGTAAAAAAATAAAAATTTCTTCCAAAATATTGTCTATATTCCTATGCTAAAGAATTTGGATTTATCCCACTTATCAATTTTGTGGAGGATACTTATTATAGACACTAGAAAATTGCACACTTACAGTTTTCAATAACTAAATGCCTCGAGACCCCCTAAAAACCCCATAAAACCTATTAATCCCTAATAAACACCTCTTAACCTAACCAAAACACTATTCTTATAGTCACATAATATTATTCAAAAACACTATTTGAAAGTACTATTCAAAAGTACTATTCACTATTCACTATTCACTTGGGACCCACTATCACTATTCATGATGACATGATAAGTGACATGGAAGGTGATATAGCAAGTGACATGGCTTAAAAGTGAGGTGGCTTGATGTGGGACATCATACCCCACCTGGGACTCTTTCCCAAAGTACCAAATGACCTCATTTTAGCATCACAAGGGGCCCCCTTGGAACATGACAAATCTACCCTTAAGGGACCATCATTCAACATGTATTTTGCCTTCACACATGAAAGTATCCTTAAAAATTAGATACCACCCCTTTAGTTCTTTGGGAAAGACAAAGGGCACCAATTTTTGACTTCTTAACCAAATGGGAGACTCACCAACCTGAATGGGAATCCCCACCAACCTCATCTTTGAATATTCATGCACCACATGGAAAATGGTGCCACATTTAGTGTACCACCTCTTTAATTTCTTGGATAAAGACAAGAAAGGGTGGTGAAAAGTATTTAAGCCTCATTAAAATCCATGTGCATGATTCCCATTCAAAATTGGACCCATGTTAAGGGTGGGAAACTCAACAACCCAAATGGGAATCCCACCAGCCTCATCCTTGACTTATTTATGAGACCCACTTGGAAAAATTCACCACATTTCACTATTACCCTCTTTTTTCATTATTCTTAATAACAAATTCTATAAATACCCCCTCTCCTTCACCCAATAAAAAAGTGAAAATTTAGTCTTTAGTTATTAACATCTTGTTGTAGATTTATTTGGAAGAGGTTATCATTTTGGAAGTCATCATAATCTTGGTTGAGAAAATATCTAATCAAAGAAGCTCTACCAAAATTTTCTTAAGATTCATCAACAATAACATCTTCATCGACCATCTTCATCAAGCATCAATGTAACATTTATTTGCTTTCTTGTATTACATTTCTTTCATTTCTTGGCTGCCTTCTTTCCTTGACCTCACACATTTATCCCATTTGTGTCTTATATTTTATTACTTTTAAATCCATACCCTCTTATCCATTTAATTCCTTTCCCATTCACCCTTTATCTCCTTCTCACCACCTTGACCATTTACTCCTTTTGCCTCTTTGCCATCTTGACCTCTTAACCTCATAATCCCCTTTTACCATTTATCTTCCATTTCTTGACTATAATTTACCCATTTAAACATTTACAAACTCGATCAAAACCTTATAATTTCCTTTTGACCCTTTTCATAAATCAAACTAAAACCACCATTTTGTCTTAACCAATTTTTAGTATTAAGATAACCAAACTAGTTGCCTTATTTTGGTTAACTTAGAAAAGCATTTAATTCTCTTGTATTAATGTAGTTGTTTGTTTATTTTTATTTTAGTTTGATATAATTTAATTCAAAAATACATTTGTTTTATCATCTCAACTAAATGTTTAAAGCAGGTGGATTGATAGCCTCTTAGAAAGCTTTCACTTCTAGGATCTAGCTCATGCTAGGAAATCCACCCATCTACTTGTATAACAAACAAGTTTATTTTAGTGTTTTCTTATTTGTAGGTCATCCTTTAAAGCCAAAGAGGAGTTATCCAAAATCACTTGGATTTGATGCATGTAATTTAATAGGTTCTCTTCCATACCCTTCATCACAAGTTTTTTTATTTTCACACTTAAGAAAAAGAAAAAATAAGATAGAAACATTTTGGCATGCCCGATGAGACCCCTTCTAGGTTCATAGTTATTTTAGACATATAGTTACATTAGTTAAAATTCATGCTCTTGAATTTTTGTTATTTCTAAAATTTCAAAAGATATAAATTTTCTCTCTTTTTATTCCTAAAAAACTAAAAAAAAAAGGAAAGAAGTTTTCATCCTAGGGATAGGTTACATTTTCATCCTACATTCAAATCATTTTTAGTTGTTCCTTATTTGCATGAAAAGAAACCAAAAATTTCTTATAGGTTAAAATTGAGTGCATCTATTGTTTTTCATACTTAATGATTAGCTCACCTAGATTAGTTAAATGCATTATTAATTAATCATAACACACATATGTTACACTACTAAACCACTTTCACAAAATAAACATCAAAACTTACTTGAGACAAGGCCCGACTAGGATTTTTCCACATAGAGGATCACCTTACCCTACTTGATGATCCCACTTAGATTTCATCACCAATAGGAAGACCCACTCCATTCTATGGTAGAGTATAAACTCTAGACAAATGGTATATATTGTCTAAGTGGCCTGACTTAGCTTTAAGTTCGTGAAGTGTGGGGAGCAAGCTCCCAATACCAAGCCACATACCCAGTCTAGTGAAGATTCTTTGAGCACCAAAACTTAACCCAAAACCATACTTATATGGATCTTCTCATACTTGACTCATAATATAATTTCCCCTTTCATAATCTTTAAGGCATACGCCAAAATATCTTAGGATTAATTGTGATTTTAGTGTGTGATTTGTTTGCTTTGGGATTTTTTTTGTTTGCTCATCGTTTGAGGTGAGAGGTTCATTATCCATTTTTAAATTTCTCATATGATCTTAATTATACAATAAGTGAGAAACCAAAACAACCAATGACCATCTTATTCTTCATCTTCATCCATGGATTATACCTCAAACATTGATAGATCACCCCATGCTTCACCACACCATTCTCCCCCACCTACAGTGCCTTCAACAATCCCTGAAGGTGATCTAGATTTTGACACCTTTTTGGACAACAATATTGTTTATTTATAACACTATCTTAATACCTTAGCCTATCATACTTTGATGGCTTCAGTTCCTCCAATGGATCCATCTTATGGTATGCGACACCACCTCATTGTTGGTGTTACATCATCTCACCCTTTTGTTAGCCAAACTTCATCTTCTACCATTGGTCCATTGACCACCACCACTCAAACACCTGTTACCCCAACCAATACCTCTAATGTTGGCTCAACTTCACCCCTTGTCACTTGTCCCCCTTTTGCTAGCATGGTGTCTTCCACACCCATTTCTATCATTCCCTTCATCTTAACTAATATACCAACCTCAACCCTCTTTCACAACTTGGTACTCTCCATACCATAAACACTTCCCCCTATTATCACTAGGGTCACAACCCCTCAAAAACCCAAAAAAACTTTAACATTACCAACTCAAACCATGCCCCCATCAACCAACCCAAATGTACCCCTAAACTAATAGTTATCAGTTCCTCTACAAGCCCCCATAGTCTCCTATCAATATATCCCCAACCCATTGGGATATATTAAACCTTCCACCCAACCCTTAATGACTATCAATATTATTGGGACACTATCCTAACCTCAAATTACAACATACCAATATGCACCCACTTATTTACCTCTTACCACATATTAATTCATAGCTACAACCCAACCTTAGTAGAACTTGCCATCGAATTGATGTAGCTATCCAAACCCAACCTAACCTAATAAAGATGCTTATAGATATAATGACCAAACTCAAATCATCTATCTCTAGGTCCCATAATATTTTATCCTATGACCAGATCTACAATGAACATATCGATCCTTCTATCCTAATTCATACTTATCCTCCTCAAGGGAGCTCCCTATATTCTCTAAGTTTTAAGTGAAGGAATTTCCTCAACAACATTTGAGGGAATTTCACCATTCTTGTTACTTTATTGACTATGATTATTCCCTCCTTCTTTGAACCTTCCCTATGTCTTTATCAAGTCCCACCTTATATTAGTACAATAACCTTCCTAGGCATTATATCTTTTCATTTTCCCAACTCACCCAAATTTTCTTAGAACATTTTTTTGTCAATATATCCAAGAAGGTCTCCATAACCGACCTCTATTTGATTAGGCAATTTGATGATGAATCAATTTCTAACTTTGTTTTATGATGGCGAGGCCTCATTAATCAATTATCCTTTTCACTACCCCAAATAGAAATCATTTAAATTTTCTCTAGGGGATACACAAAACACATCGCTCCCACATTTTATGTACAAACATTTATAACCTTTGATGAAGCATTCACAATAGCATGTAAACTCAAGAACTGAGCCATAGATGAGGTTAAATTAAAATTGCAAAATAAAAATTCCACTTTTAAAACCTAATGAACCCTCTTCCACCAAAGTAACCAACCAACCTAATTCTAAATCCAAAACATCTACAAATGTGGTTGTCTTGAAAACTACCCCACCTCCATCCCTTAACCAACCACATCAAAACACACCTTCTAATCCTTCTTACCCACTAAACCAAAATCAAAATTAGGTTCCCCCTAAACAATTCACCCTTATATGGGAATATTATTCCTCTCTGTTGAATAAATTGATAAAATCTAATGTTATTCAACTTCCACCAATCAAGCCACCTCAACAATTCAACCCATCTCACCCTATGCCTAGGTGGTACAATGAAAATGGCCATTATCCTTTCCATTAGGTCATCAAACATGACATAAACTAGTGTAACACTTTTAAAATTCTTGTATAAAACTTGACTGATAATGGTGAATTGACATTTGACAACCTCAATGTATCCCCCAACCATTCTCTTAATATTTTTTGCAAACCATTCCCTAACAATCCTCCACCTACCCAAACCCATGACAATCAATTTTAACCATCTTCATCTCATGAGGCACACACAATCAATGTCATCATAAATTAGCCCATGGAGGATGAGCCTCATATTCCCATTTCCTCTTCACCAACCTCACCGATAGAAGAAAAAAATTCACCTCTTATCTCTCTAGAGACCCTAGTAAAAGGATCTATAGCCCTTACTTCTATGTTTGTTCAAACCATATCCATGCCCACCTCTCCTTCCATAGAACTAGCCATTGATTTAAACACACTTTCCTCTATCCCACTAAATGAAGTGGTATAACTCCCTTCTCCTTTGGATACCCTAGTAAAGGAAGCATCCAAGACCATATCTACACCCTCAATCAAACAAACATCCCCTCTCTTAATCACCCCACAAGAAACCATTATTTTGGAACCTTCTATCTCAAGTAAATATGAAGGAACCATCCCCTCTTCTTCACCCAAAGGCTTGAAATTTATAACAACATATCAAGGAAAAAAAACATTTATAAGCCTTTTTCTCGGTTATTGTAAAGTTTAGAATTTGCCCCACAACCTAACCTAGATAGAGCTACTTTCTGGCATCGGTTGGGGCTCTCATAACAAAATAGAGATAAACCCTCAACTTCATTAACATCTACTTTCCAACCTATTACCACCCCATCATCAAACATTTCTTTCTCCTAGGATGTGAGGTAACCATATCACCTACCTCCACCTAGATCATTTCAAGATCTTCTATCTAAACTAGCCAAGAATTTGGGTATCCTTCCCACACCTAGCATCACCCATCCCCCATCCAATTAGACCTAACCCCCTCTAGGCCACCTAAAAAACCACAAACCAAGATGGATCAAAGGGTGTAGTTACCTAAACATCATCCTCAATCTTGACCTATGCTACATCCTTCTTATTTTCCATCTATTTTGAGACCCTACCCTTCTACCATCCCAATTACTTATACAACTTTAATTAAACCAATGCCCTTTTCTATGCCTACCCATCTACCACCTACACCATCAAATTCTTCATCATTCTTAGCTAGTTTATCCACCTCTACTTTTCCACCTATTATCAACCCCTCATCCTCTACTTTGAAACCATCTACCATTAACCTGATCATAGCTAAGCCAACCCAACCTAAACCATCTACCAAAATTTCCTAACCACCAACCCTCTCTAAGGTCAAGACCATGCCTAAAAAGGTTCTTATTTCCCCAACGAGCATCTTGACACCCTTAACACCTATAAATTAATATTACTCTATTATTTTATAGAGGCTATTGCAAACCTCTTCCATTAAACTTCCACATATTAATCCATTCACCCCTTCTAACACCAAACCCTCTTGGTTTGATGATACTCAGATTTATGTGTACCATAAGACACCAGGACATAACATGGAGAATTTAAAAGCTCTCCAAGCTCTTGTTAATCATTTATATAAGGATGATAATATATTATCAAATGAACCACTTTCACCTACCTTACTAACCCAACTGCCAACCCAACCAATCCAACCACTATCCCAACCTACACCTACTTCTTCACTCTCATCTATAGGTAAGGGTGAGGAATTGAAATAGTCACCTAGTCCAACTTAGCCTATTGTTCATATTATCCACATGATTACCTAATCTCAGACTCAACAAATGGGTAAAGGAAGAGCCAATGCATCCATTCCATGGACTTAGTTTTTAGATTATTAGCCTTTTGACTAGGTTCAAACACCAAGACCTAAAGTGTCCATCTTTAGTGCCCCTCCCACCAACTCTTCCACATGTATTTAACAAACTATATTGAAGTAAATTCACCAAGAACTAATGAATATGAACCTTTACAACTTGATCAACACCTCACCCCACCATCACTAAGCATTAATAGATGCCTTATAATCCATTGAGGTTCAGTGAGATGACCCTTAACCTCTTGCATCCTTTGTTAGAACCCTCCAACATTCCACTATCTTCACCTTTCAATATTTTGAGATACTTTAAACCCATTCATAGGAGTCCAATCCTCCTCTCTTTGTCACCACATCTATCAATCACATTCACATCAAAAGGGTTATGATTGATGGAGGCACTAACATTAACATAATATCCTCCCATGCTTTTGATAAACTACATTTACCAAAGAACACCATATCCAAAAGCATAGTCATCCTTTTATCCTTTAAAGACACCATGGCCACTACCTTTGGGACCATTTTTATTAAAATACACTTGGGACCTCACACCATCCTTAAGTTATTTTATGTTGTGGAGGGTGAATTACAATATAACATTCTACTTGGATGACCTTGGATTCAAGCTATGAGTTTCATCCCCTCCACTTTACACCATTGCATCAAATTCAAACATGAAGTTCAAGTTATAACCATCAAATCTGATCTTAGTCCTTTTACATCTTGAAACATGACCTATAAAAGAGCCCACCTCACCAAAACCTACTCCTACCCCCACAGAAGAAACTCCATCCTTAGTTAGTTCATCTTCCCAATTCAAAGACAAATTATTCCATCTAACTTTTTTTATCAATACAATTAGTTTAGGCCCATTGACCTATTAGTAAGGTGGCCAAACCAAAACCTTTCCTCTCATCCATCCTAAAATGATAGACTATGATTCACCCACCATTCATACCATTTAGTGTCAAGATGATAATTCCATCCTCACCTACCTTGGTGTAGAATATTCTTCTATCCATAAATCTCTCCCTCTTGAGAACCAAACCATGCTTAATGAATCAACTATCGATGTTAACTTAAGGACCTAGGAAGACCCTCATATCATTAAATTGGGCCAATCTTTCAACCCAAATGAGTATCCAGATTATCCTACATTCCTTTGAGACCATAACATTACATTTGCCTGGTCTTATTAGGATATGCCCAAGATTGACCCCTCCATTGCTCTCCATAACATTGTTACCCATCTTGAGGCTAAGTTGGTATAGCAAAAACTTCACAAAATGCACCCTCATATAGCTCTACTCATCAAGGAAGAACTTCCACATCTTTTGTCCATCAACTTCAATCAACCCACTAATTATCCACAATGGGTCTCTAATATCATTCTTATTACCAAACCCACTAGGGTACTTTGCCTTTGTGTGTATTTCTGTGACCTTAACCTTTCATGCCCCAAAGATGATTTTCCTTTACCCAATATCAACCAACTAGTTGACCTTAATATGGGCCATCAGATTTTGTCCCTTATGGATGGTTTTTTAGGATATAATTAGATCCTGATCATCTCTTGAAATCAACATAAAACTACATTTATTACTACTTGGGAAACCTTTTACTATCGAGTCATGCCTTTTGGTTTAAAAAATGTAAGAGTGACTTAATAAAAAACCATGACCTATATATTTCATGACCTTATCCATAATATTTTAGAGGATTATGTGGATGATCTCCTCAAAAAATCCAAGCACTGAGAGGACCATTTAACTATTCTTTCTATCATTTTCAATTGACTAATCCAATTCTATGTCTGACTCAATCCTAAAAAAATGCATTTTTGGGGTTCTTTCTAGAAAGATTCTTAGATTTATCATTTGTCTTCATGGAATTGAAGTAGACCCTAATAAATTTACAAAATTTTTGGACATGCCTCCTATAACCAACCTTAAGCGGCTACATAGCCTACAAGGAAAACTTCAATCCATTCATCATTTCATTTCCCAACTTTTTGATCGGTGCCAACCTTTCCATCACCTTTTGAAGAAGGATGTCTCTTTCAAATGGAATGGTGATTGTCAAAAGGCCTTTGATTTACTCAAATAGTACCTTTTGTCACCACCTATCCTCACTCCTCCTAAGGATGTCCACCCCTTTTACCTATATATCTCTACCACTAACCATTCCCTAGGGGCAATGTTGGCTCACCAAGATGAGCAACAAAAAGAACAAGCTATATACTACATTAGTCACACACTTGTAGAATACAAGATTTGATATACACATACTGATAAAATATACTTAGCATTGACCTTCATGGACACCAGATTCCACCACTACCTTCTTAATAATAAAACCTATGTCATCACTAATATTGACCCACTAAAGTACATGCACTCTAAAATATACAAAAATTAGTGTATGTCTAAGTGGATTATGCTCCTAGCTAAATTGAACACTGAATTTTTTCAATAGAAGTTGATTGAATGGAAGGTTATTGATAACCAATTGTCTAAATCTCCTTTACCAAACAACCAACCACCTCTTCTTGCCTTTTCAAACAAATCTATCATGACTCTTTTTCAAGAGGATGACATAACCTACCAAATGACCATGTTCTTCGATGGCTCAAAGTGACAACAAGGAGGGATACTAGAGTTATTCCCATTCCTCTTGATGGTGAACACATTCCTCTCTCCTTAAAACTTGATTTTGAATGCACCAATAATATATCTGAGTAAGAAGCCCTAGTGATTGGTCTCCAAACTACTCTAGCCTTGGGAACTAAAAGAATCCATGTCTTTGGTGATTCCTAGCTCATGGTCAACCAGGTCAATGGATCCTATCAATGTAAAAATGATGTCTTGTAAAATTATAAAATTTTAGTTGATAAACTCTTAACATTATTCAAACATTACTTGGTCCAATCTCTTCCTTGATCTACCAAAAAATTCACAAATATGATGGCTTGCCTTGCTTCCTAGATCCCTTTTCAACCTTCCAATTCAAAAATCCTTGTCACCATTCATAATTTAAAAAATCCCTCCTATAACCAATATGATCTCTCAACTATTTTTAGTGTATATTAATCCTCACTCGACATTTGGTATGACCAAACTCTTAACTACCTTAACCTAGACATCATTCCTCCCAACCTCTTTAGGAATACCCGAAGAGCCTTTGTTTAGAGTACCTATTATTACACCATCCTAGGGGGAATCCTTTAAAAATATGGTTTTAATTGTCTCCTTCTTCATTTCATATGTAGCCATGAATCTTCCCATGCCATCAAAGAAATAGATTATGAGATCTGTGGGGGATACTTTAGTGGCCTAGTGGTCACTAAATGTATCCTTCACCATGGATATTATTATCCCACTCAACCAAGACTATTGTGATTATGTGAAAAAGTGTGTAAAATGTCAACAACATGATAAATTACATCACACACTAGCTAATAGCCTCTAGGTATCTAAGTAATTCTAGCCTTTCTCTTAATGAAGGCTCAATCTCATTGGGGAAATTAAACCCCATTCTTCACAATGGCATAGTTCCATCATCATAGTCAATAAATATTTCACCAAGTGGGTGGAATATATACCTATTATCTTAACCAAAGTAGAGAATATTGTTGACTTTATCAACCATCATATCATCTACCACTTTAGTGTTCCTCATAAGATCATCATCGATAATGGTAAATATTTCAAAAACAAGTAGGTCTAAGGGCTATGTGATCCATTTGGAATGGATTTAAGCTTTTACTCACCTTACCAACCAAAATAATGGACAATAAAAATACTCTAACAAAATCCTTAACAAAATTATCACCAAAGCCATTAGTGTTTCAGGTCAAGATTGGAACTTACACATCCTATTCACTAACATTCAAACTTATACAAGTGCTACCCCTTTCTCTTTAGTCTTTTAAATAGATGAATTATTTCCTCTTGAGGTCCAAATCACCTCTCTCTACATATGTTTTCAAAATTTTATTTTTGAGGAAGATTTTCGTCAACATCATTTAACTCAACTTAAGCTACTTGATGAGCATCATTTAGTAGCCCTCACCCACCTCCATATCTATCAAGAGTGTATCAAATGTGATTATATCAAGCACCTCAAACAATGGGAATTCAATATTAGTGACCTCATCCTAAAGGAAAACCAACACATGACAAACATGGAAAAGATTAAATGAGGCAAGTTTTCTTTCAATTGGCTTGGACCCTACATCATTACCCATAAGTATGGATCAGGAGTTTATCATTTGTCCTCTCTATAAGGCAAGCTAGAAATTAAGCCCCTCAATGATTTGAATCTACATTTTTTTAATTTTAAATAATGATCAAGCTCACTCCTATTGTCTAACTTCAGCTCATCCCTTGATTATGATATTTTAACCTTCACCCATCTATCTCCTCTCCTTTTGAGGAAAATTAATTACAATATATAACCATGTAATTAACCATCATAGTTATATCCTAATCCTAAATGTGGGTACCATTTCTCTACCCATGACATGGTTCTCATGGATACTTTTCATCTCTAACAAGATGGAATCCCATGGTCATTGTCTCTCAAAACCACACCCTTTCACATATCATTGACCTTCTTATGTTGAAGTTTTTCCCTCATAAAGGTAAACCTCTAAACCTAATTAGATTTATCAATGTCTAAACACATTACATATAGACATAATTTGGATTCCAAAATAATACTTGGGTCAATATCTTAAGTATTTTAGACTGTTCCCTTGAAGGACAGCTGCCCAAAAATAAAATAAAATTGATAAATGTAAGGTAAACTACTCCATTGAAGGACAACTATTGAGAACATTAAACAAAGCAAATAAAATTAGACCACTCCCTTAATGGATGGATAATTTCACTTTGTAAAAAGTAGAGAAATTTATTAGAAGCTTCCAACATTGATCAACTTCCCATATATAAAAAATAAAGCAAAAGACCCACTATCATAAAAAATTATAAAGCTATAATCAATTCTCAAGTAGTATAATAAGTTGGAAGTTGCAATTAGTTTTCACATATAGACTTCTTACATTGATAAGTCTACATCTAGCATACGACATGGAATTTTTTGTTACCATTATTGGTCACCTATAGAAGGGGAAAACTAATTCACATTAGGTTATCATGCATATCAACCATTACCCTTCACCCCACCTATCACCCATCTTCCCTTTAGACTATCTATAAATCAAGGGATTCAGAGCTTACTTGACACCCTGTGATCAAGAAATGTTTTTAACCAACTAATGACCATTCATGCATATCATTTGAAGGGCTTATATTCATTAATCCAATCCCACTTTGGGTCTATTTTTGGTCCTTCTCAAAACAAAGCATCATGCTTATTCTTATCTTATTGTGCTTAGTTGATGTTTTCATCATGAATTTTACCTTCTAGTGTTGAAAGAATGATAATCATTATTTTTAAATTAATAAACAACCATAACCATATCACTCATAACCATAACCATAAAATTTATAAGTATCCACATAACTTTAAGCATGATAACATTTGATCAGTGACATCTACAACATCTTGTACATGTTTGCAACAAACTATGTAATATTTTATTTAGGGTGTGAGGAGTTGCACAAAACACACATAGTCATCAGATTACACACACATTTCATAAATCACATGCATAAATTATTTTCCTACCTAAGCATTAGACTGATTATCTGGTGAATTTAGATTTGTGTTTAACCATCCTTTTACTTGAACTAACATTTGTAATATTCTGTATCTCAACAACTACTAAAGGGTATACTCTATTCTCCTTTCCCACATTAATCCCCATAATATGAGA
The DNA here is from genome assembly GCA_037957365.1 of Torreya grandis. Classification (NCBI taxonomy): domain Eukaryota; kingdom Viridiplantae; phylum Streptophyta; class Pinopsida; order Cupressales; family Taxaceae; genus Torreya; species Torreya grandis. Next base: position 1,386,764 of record JARHVA010002154.1, read on the forward strand.
ATCATATTCCACTTTGGGTATTTTCACCTTCTCACCTATCATAACCATTGCATCCATATGCTCTAGTTATTCTACTCACATAGGTACAATCAGTATTGCCTCAGCACACATCCCCTTGGATATTGAGGGTTCCCTCCATAGACGGGCTGATGGTAATGTTCTCTAACCTTGCATCTTATGCATTAAAATTATTTCCTTCTTCATTTCTATGGATGTAAAATTTTAGGCTCAAGCTTAGGTCATGGCTTCCTTTCCCTTTGTTGTTGATTTAAAATTACTTCCATTATCACCATTACATGTTATAGTATCTAATAGATCTACACATTCACCATATTGATTAGTTCAAGTCATGAGGGTTTTTTATTATCTCCACCATTATTCCCATTATTTTCCATATTCAACCTTGTGTAGTTATCTACACTCTTTATGACCTATAAAACCAAAAAGAATCAATGATAGACATTCATCCTTATCATGATTCTTTAAATATAATACCTCACCATTCTTCCTCATTGACATGATTCTCCATTCCACCAACTGGGAAGATCATATGATGTCATTAATTCCCTCGAATAGTCTTCCCACTTAAAATGGTCATGTATACTTACCTTTTCATATGGACACATCAACTTCGATATGATTGGTCATCTTGATAAAGCCATTATGCACCATCATGATATCTTTTTGTTTCCCTTATCATCTGATCCACATCTGATGTCTTTCCTTTCTCATCATCTTGTGATCCTTGTAGGCCTAGTGGTCATCTACATCATTTCCAACTTTAACCCCATTAACATAAATTGGCTTCCATCCATGAGTCACTGTAATGATCATGCCTTCATAACTACCACTATTACTGGTGGTTGTAACTACCAAATTCTTGCCACTATATAAACTCTTCCATCAGAGGTAGTCCACCATGAATTCATGATAATACATTCACCTTCCAATCCCCTCTACCCTCCTATTACTACTAGCCCATTGTCATAGGCTCTGAATGTTAGACCCCAACCATTGGTAGTTCCTGATCGAACATGGTAGTCTTTTCTTTTATGCTAGTTGAGATTTAATCTATGGTAAAGGAGTGGTGACCTTCTCTAACTGTATAACCAATATCCTAGACTACGTAGCTCCCTACTACCAGGGCCTCTTCTAAGTAGAACCCCAAGTCATTGGTTTTAAGGAACTAAGATATATGATAAATACATGGCCAAATTTCATCTAGCCTACCCATATAGCTCTTAGGTTAGGCATGATCCATCCTTTATCATTCACCACCCTACCAATTTTATACCTTATAAAATCTACTTGACCATCAAATAAATTCTTTACAGGTTGTCACTTTATTACTACCCTTAAAACTCAGCTCATAGTGGTGATGAACCTTGGCCAAAGCAAATATGTAGATCTAGATAGACACCCACCTCCTAAAACTTGGCTTGTAGTGATAGATGCCAGCACTATGCTTATATCCTTACACAATTTTAAAAGGTAAAACCTCCTCACAAAGTCACTTCTTCTATATATTAGCTCCATTGAAGGTCATTTTATGGTTTTTAACATTTTGTTCCCTTTTTATTTATCCTACCTTACCCATTAGTGTCCCTAATCCTACTAAATGCAGGATCATTGTAGTAACTATTCACCAATCTACACCATACACTTTCACTGCCAGCTTCACCAAAACCCAAAACTATCATTTTACAACATTTTCTCAATTTTCCCAAACCAACCCATGTGGTCCATAAAATTGGGGCAAAAAATTTGAACACCACTCACCTAACCCTTATTGAACTACATTGGCTTGATGTCCATGGACTATGTAGGCACTGCTTCACTACTAGGGACAACTTGGCCACTAACAACTAATTCCCATCCTCTTTTTCTTCTCACTCATTTTCATCACTAACAATACCCTCTTTCTTATGGAAGGCTGCATAAATTAAGATTTGAATTCTTTCTTAAGAATCCTTATATTTTAACACCATCTAATACTTCCTCTTAATTATTTCCCCCGTTACTGGGATAACTACATTGGCTTGAGGTCTTTTTGGACTATGTAGGTAGTGTTTAGAAATTGAGGTCAACTTGGCCACATATTTTATTTTGTTTTCCCTCTTCACCTAAAATTTCTTCCTCCACTCTACCTATATCCTCACCACTTCCATCCCTTTAGTGTGTCAATCTCTTTCAAACCACTTTTATATCTTGTTAATCCCTTTTAACATAAGGGTTGGTAGCCTTACTCATTGGCCCCTCTTATCTCCCATAAAACTACAACCTACTTTGCCTTGCTAGCCTCCCCATAACCTTTCCTTGTGAATACTTCATAGCTCACTCCCTCACCCACTTTTCATGTTTTTGGCCTTTATTTCCACTTATTACTAACCTTGTCCTTTATTCCCTTCAACTTCTTTCACCACCCTCATCATCTCCCCTCGCCCTTGGCTATTTTTCATACCTTCTTTATCACTCTCTTTTCCTCCCCAATTCCACATCATATCATGCATCTTGAAAGATTTTTTATTTATTTTATTTATATACTTTTTATTTATGTGTAACACCATTCTCTACCATTTTACCACTCTTCCCACCATACCCATTTTCCATTCTTATTTGTTTTTTTTCTAGCATTTCATCATTTTTGTCTTCTATTTTTCCTCCAAAACTAGTTTATATTTAGGTATTTATATGTTGAGAAGCCTTCCATAATTACTTCTTTTCTTCTTCTTAGTTCTTGCCTTTTTCCTTCTACATTCCCCTTTTCCTCTTTCCATCTTGGTACTCACTTGTCTTTTGCATCTATGTGAGTATTTGTGCTTTGTATCCCTACTTCAATTATTCCTTTTTCTTTTTATCATCCCTGATCTTCATCCCTTATTTTCATCTCATTCTCTTTCCTTGTGTTCCCATATTTCTTCACCACCTCACCCCATTTAATCTTGTTAACCTCTTCTAACAAGCTGATTGACACATACCTTATCTCTTCAACTTCTTCTTCACCCATCCTTCATTTCCCCTTGTTTTTATTAAACCCTTTCCCATTTTCCATCCCATTCTCATCTCCAAAACCACCATCTACTTTACTTCGTTACCTATAATCATCCATGATTACTTGGTCAAGATACCACCTACTTCTTCATTCTCCTATCATCTTTTTTATGTCTTCATTTCACTCCTTTTTCCTCCTATTTCCTTTCTTCCATTTATTGCCTTATTTTTTATTTTCATCACCAAACTATTTTCTCCTTATTCTATTTTTAGACTTATTTTCAAACTCTTCATGGCCTCCCATATTTCACATCCTCCCCTTAGCCTTCATAATTATTACACTTATCTCCCCATCCTTTCCAATTCTCCACTCTGTCATTCTTTAGTACATCCCTCACTCCCCATATTCTACCTATTATTTTTCTTCTCTTTTATCTATTTCATTTCATTTTTTTCATCTTCCTTGATGACATTCCTTGTTCTTCCTAACCTTATTTTATTTTTATATATATGCCCATGCCTAGATCCTTCCATCCTTTTCCACCTTCATATTTATCTTTGACCTCATTTTTTTTCTCTTCATCCATATTTTGGTCTACCTTTACCTCATCCCTTGTTGGATCTCCCTTATTTTCTCTAATTCAACCTCTACCTTTTTAGAGTGCAATCACTAATTGTTCCACTTCTACATGCATCTCCTTGTTTGCTTCCTCATGTCCTTCACATACTTGTTTTAATGCAAAAAATACACAACTTGATCCCTTATTTAATTAATATTATTATTATTTTCCTCACTCCATATTCCAAAACCTCTCAAAGTCTTTCTTTGAATTCCCTCAAAACTCAATTCATACTTATTTTAGGGCCCCACTAGATTAAGGGCCAAGGGTTCAAATCTTCACCACTTCTCATTTACCCACTCAACTACTTTGATTCCCTAAATTGTTGAATAATACCCTTCCATAACCTATTAATTACATTATTGTGGAGTGTGTACAATGTCAGATTATTTTGATGGTAATGAAATAACCCATTAGATCACCATGATAATTCAAGTAATGCTAAATTTTCTAATGCCTGGTAAAGAATATTTCTCCCTTTTCTTTTATTTAAAATTGTGTCAAAAATTTCATGATTTAACCTACTTATCCATGATTATAGATTCCTTTTGCATAGTTGACATAATCATCTAATTACATCCTAGGTAATCTCATCTACCATTTTTACCTAAATAATTAGAAAACTATTTGATAGCCATATTTTCCACCCTTTGGTACTTATATTTCTTCAATGTACTTTAACCAGACCTAACTACATGATCTCATATTAGGGCAACCAAGCTAACCAACACTCCCTACTTTATAAGAACTACATTAGGCCTGAATTTCATTTTAGACATAATGTCCATGAAACTATGTAGGTAACATCCACTTGCCTAGGGCATATGGAGTCTACTCAGCCATCCCATTCCAACCAACCAACCCACTTTCCCATGCCCACCTCATTTTTTGACCCTTTTAACCCAACATATTACCTAGTTTATGACAATCTCACCTTGGTCCTTTAGACTATATAGACCAAATTTTCCATGCTAAACATTTCAATTTACACCACCTCATGCAAAATTAGACCATTTGTTTTTTTATCAAGAGCACTTCCTACCTTAGATACCTATGAATAACACTGATCTTATCTAAGAGGCTTGATAAGACTAGCTCGATCAACTATGACCAAAGCTAGGGACCAATTACCTTGTCATTTATTATAGGAACCAACCTTATTATTACCAACATTGGAATATTTAATCTTTATGAAATATTGACTATCATGATTAGTCATGTTTTATACACCCATTGACATTTCACATGCCTAGCTACCTTGTGGCACCACCTAGTGCCTCCCCACTAATTACTTATCAATCTAACACCCGATTTGACCTCTCCTCACTGACTCTCAGTTTGAGGGGGAACACCTCATCCCATAATTAGGTCACCCTAACCTTTGACCAATAAATTCATTTTTGTTTTGTAGCTTGTTAATTCAAAGTTGCATAACAAAAAGGGGCAAAATGTAAACACTTGAAAACTGCACACTTATAATTTTCAATAACTAAATGCCTTGAAACCCCCTAAAAACCCCCTAAACCCTCAATCCATAATAAAACCCTCTTAACCTAACAACACCACTATTATTCTAGTCACATAATATTATTCAAAAACACTATTTGAAAGTATTATTCAAAAGTACTATTCACTATCACTATTCATTGTGGGACCTATTATCACTATTCATGATGACATGGCAAGTGACATAGAAGGTGATATAGAAAGTTACATGGCTTGTAAGTGAGGTGTCTTGATGTGGGACATAATACCCCACCTGAGACCCTTTCTTAAAGTGCCTAATGACCTCATTTAAGCATCATAAGGGACCCTTGAAATATGGTGATTTTCCCCTTAAGGGGCCATCATTCAACATGTATTTTTCGTTCACACATGAAATTATCCTTAAAAATGATATACCTACCTCTTTAGTGCTTTTGGAAAGACAAAGGGCACCCATTTTTAACTTTTTAACCCAGATGGGAGACTCACCAACCCAAATGGGAATCCCCACCAACCTCATCTTTGACTATTCATGCACCACATGGAAAATGGTTCCACATTTAGTGTTCCAACTCTTTGATTGCAAAGGGTGGTGAAAAGTATTTAAGCCTTATTCAAACCCATGTGCATGATTTCCATTTAAAATTGGACCCATGTGTAAGGTGGGAGAATCACCAACCCAAATGGGAATCCCACCAACCTCATCATTGACTTATTTATGAGCCCCACTTGGAAAAAAATTCCACATTTCACTATTCCACTCTTTTGGTATGATTATTCACAATAAATTCTATAAATACCCCCTCTCCATCTAAGAAAAAAGTGAAAAGTTAGTATTTGGTTATTAACATCTTGTTGCAGGTTTCTTTGGAAGAGGTTAACATTTTTGAAGTCATCATCATCTTGGAGGAGAAAATACCAAAGTAATGAAGCTCTACCAAAATTTCCTCAAGCTTTATCATCCTCATTGACCATCTTCATCAAGCATCAAGGTAGCATTTGTTTGCTTTCTTGTATTCCATTTCTTTCATTTCTTGGCCTTTTTCTTTCCTTGACCTCACACCTTTAGCCCATTTACCTCTTCTCTTTTAATCCCTTTAACTACCTACCATCTTATCCATTTACTTCCTTTTCCATTCACCCTTTATCTCCTTCTCACCACCTGACCATTTACCCCTTTTGCCTCTTTGCCATCTTGATCTCTTAACCTCATAATCCCCTTTTACCATTTATCTTCCCTTTCTTGACTATAATTTACCCATTTAAACATTTAAAAAATCAATCAAAACCTTATAATTTCCTTTTGACCCTTATCTTAAACCAAACTAAACCCACCATTTTGACTTAACCAATTTTTAGTATTAGGATAACAAAACTAGTTGCTTTATTTTGGTTAACTTAGCAAAGAATTTAATTATCTTATATTAAATTCAATTGTTTGGTGGTTTTAATTTTAGTTTTATATAATTTAATGTAAAAATACATTTTTTTATCATCTCAACTAAATGTTTAAATTTGTTGGATTGAAAGCCTCCTAGAAAGCTTTCACTTTTAGGATCTAGCTCATGCTAGGCAATCCACCCATTTACTTGTCTAACAAACAAGTTTATTTTAGTGTTTTCTTATTTATAGTTCATCCTCCCAAGATAAAGAGGATATATTCACAATAACTTGTATTAAATTAACACACTTTAACAGGTTATCTTCCACACCCTTCATCACATGTTTCTTTCTTTTCACACTTAAGAAAAAGCAAAAATAAGATAGAAACACTTATATCTAGATGAAGCCAACAAAGTTAGTATTTTATCAGTCTAGAAAGAAGTAAATTTTAAAAAAATTATCATATTTATTAGTTCATTTTAATTTTTCTTACAAAATTTTTATCCATGGTTTTCATATTTTATCATCTCACAGTTATTTTATTTCCCTTTGCATTCCCCTATTGTGAATTGGAAGTCATGTGTTATGTGTAGAAAACATGACTAGATCATCACCTAGAATAGTTATTAGTACATTAATAAATTCATAAATTTTCATCACATTACATAATTTAAATACATTTTTTACATATACATAATAATTATCCATATAAATTTATCAGAAATAGATACATACATGGAATATCATCACATGCCTAGTCATCTAAATAACACAAACTGAGAATCAAACATGGAAATTAAAATCTCATAACATATAATGATGAGTCACTAATAGGTAATATATAATTTCTATATATATCATAATAAAGTAATGTTTTAATAATACGTGTATCCATTACAACCACCTATGTGGAGGGCTAATGTGTCTCAAAATATCAAAATAAAAGTGTATGACACATATCGATAAGTAAAATAACTAAAGATCCAAATATCCTCCTATGGGAGGGTCCTAATGTATAAGAGGGATGGATATTTTAGATCCTATGGTGTCTATTTCTAGTATCACCTTAAGAAACTTTCTCTCCTTTCAAAGGGTTAGTGTCTCTCCTCTCGTTAGCACCTCCCTACAAAGCTATTCCTCTTGTTTATTGGCTAGAAGAATCCCAAACTTTACAAGATACCATCATGTATACTAAGGCCTATGATATATTATATATTTTCTTAGGAGTAATATTATCTACCCTATTCATCATATATTCAAGGTAGGATAGAGTGAAGGAATCTGTATACCATCATATCCTAGTAAGGAATCTAGGATATGTCAGTTGCTCATCTCTAGTTATATTTGTACTAATATGAAAAATATTAATCAAGGTATCCATGATCATAATCCTCCATATGGTTGAGTTATCTAAAATTACAAATAAAAATAATCAACATCCATTCATATGAAAACCCAATTAGTAAATTAGATAAGTAGTCAATCCCAAAAGTGAAGTGTCAAGTAATAAGTTGAATTTCATAAATTAACAATTTACCTAAGTCATCCCTATGCCAATTAAGATCATATTAATAGTCCATATAATAATCCTCATCTAAATATAGGTCATAATCTATCTCACTATGTCTAGGGGCATCACCATCTCTACTTTATTTTTGTTTTTATTGATTTATATCTTTCTCACTAGGGTCTTATTGTAGTGGTGGTGGTGATGGATTTTCTTGTTAATGCCCTATCGAGGCATATCCCCCCATGTGTAATTAATACCTAAATTATCTGATTAATAGGTACATATAATACATTATGGTACCATTCTAACTAACCAAATATACATTCCTATTCCTCTCACATGCCTTTATATATAATTTTTGGTATGGGAAGGTTACCCATGTAAGGCATGTTAAACTATCAAGGCACCATGTACACTAGGTATACCTCATATTGTATTAGACTATAATGTACCTAGGTGTCCCCAAAATCCACCAAAATATAAGCAACCACCATATCCAATTTTCTAATCATGCATTGGTAGGGTAGGGATATCAAATATTCTATTATAATAGTAACAATAAATTGGGGTAAATCATGAAAAGGTGTTATGTTTTTCCATCTCAAGGCTTATAATAGTTACTCCCCTCTAGTATGGGATCATCATCTCACATACCCAACTCATGAATATGGGATCATCATCTCACATACCCAAATCACTTAAATGCACTAAATGGTTTGATATTTTCATATAAAAGTGCCAATTTAGGATAATATATCCCTAAATGGGGTAATGCATTTTATGTGATTATTAATTTTTGTCAAATCATTTCAAGATAAAATGATAAAAATTTAATTTGAAACTCTAAACCACTAAATTCTAATAATTTGGAAGCACGCAACATGTGCAAGTGTTATTTCATGTCAAAAATGATCTAAATAGGGTATTAGTTTATATTCACCTAACATATTCTAATTATACTCTAGTTAAATTATTACCCAATAACTTGATGATTCAACTACTTTAATTAAGTGTGCAACTAATTTCCAAGGAATTACATAAAAATTTATTAATCTCACTTAAGAAAATTAATCCAAATCAAGGTCTTAAGTGAAAAATCCATGGAATTTATTTAAGATTTATTAATTTTAAATTAATTCCTAATATTTTCATGATCAGATGACATCATTTGTGGGGTGGCATCCACAAGCCATAAATGGAACAAATATTAGGTTTAGGGTCTCACATGCCTTGTTAATGCCCCTTCTTTCAAAATATTAATGGATTACTCCTCCAAAATTGAATTAATTAATGACCACAAATATTGATCTAAATATGGATGGTCATGGTTGATTCTAATCATTTCTAAAAATCTATAAATAGGAGGGCCAACACCACCATTTTGAAGCTCTTTTGGTTTAAACTTATTATGCAAAATTCTCTCCATAATCCATTTTTATGTAGTGTTATTATGATTAATTTGTAATAGGATAGATTCACTATAGTCATAAATTTTATCAAAATCATGAGCTTAGTTTAATTGGTGCATTGAGAGATGATGGAGGAGCAAGCCACTCATCATTATTAAAGACTTGAGTACCAAATGAAGGGAAAAATCATGTTTTGAGCCACATTTTGAGGAGGTATGATATTGGGAAGGTTTGATGTATATTATTTTTTTCAATATCTCTTAATTTCCTTTTGAAAAACCCCATTAAAGGATTTGTCTCAATTAGTTGTGTTATTTATACATTTTTTGAGTTTTCTTGGCTAATGCTTGATCTAACTCACTTTGGATCCATCTCTACATCATGGGTCAGTTCCTGACAACTTCTTCTTGACAACTCTTTATTTGAAAGTATGTTTCTTTTCCTGAATGTCTCACTATACCTTCTCAAATAGGGTGAAAATGTAAACATCCAATTCCTAACACCATTGTGTTGAAATCGTCAATCTTACTCAAAATTCACTCAAATTCACAATTTGAGCCAAAATCACTTAAACACACTAAATGGTTCAAGCTTGTCATATACAAGTTATAATTTAGACTAATGTGTCCCTAAATAGGGAAATGCATTTTATGTGATTGTTAAATTTTCTCAATTCATTTTGAGTCAAAATAAAAAAAATGTAATTTAATGCTCTAAACCATTGAATTCTTCTAATTTAGAAGCACACAACATGTGCATGTTTTATTTCATGTCGAAAATGCTCTAAATAGGGTGTTGGTCCATAAGATCCTAACACCTTATAATTATAGTCCAATCAAATTATGACCTAGTAACTTGACATTTTAACTAGTTTGATTAAGTAGGTAACCAATTTCAAAGGAATTACATAAAAATTTATTAATCTCACTTAGGCAAATTAATCTAAATCAAGGGCTTAAGTGTAAAATCCATGGAGTTATTGAATATTTATTAATTTGAAATTCATTCCTAATATCTGAATCATTAGATAACATCATTTATGGTGTGGCATCCATAAGCCATAAATAGAACAATGATCAGGTATAAATCCTCCCATGCCTCTTTAATACCCATTATTTCCAAATATTAATGGGGATATTTATGGATTAAGCCTCTAAAATTGAATTAATTCATGGATACACATTTTTATCTCAAGATGGATGGCCATGTTTGATTCTGATCATTACCAAAAATCTATAAATAGGAGGGCCAAGTCCACCATTTTAAAGTTCTTTTGGTTTAAACTTATTATGCATAATTCTTTACACAAGCCATTTTTATGTAGTGTTATTATAAGTAATTTTCAATAGGATATATTCATTATAGGCATACATTTGATCAAAATCATGAACCTAGTTTTGTTAGTGAATTAAAATATGGTGGAGGAGAAATCCACTCATCATTTCTAAAGACATGAGCACCAAATCAAGGGTAAAATCATGTTTTGAGCTGAATTTGGACAAGGGGTGCTCTTGGGAAGCTTTGATGTATATTATTTCTTTTAATATCTTTTAATTTAGTTTTAAAAAACCCCATTGAAGGAGTTGGCTTAGTTAGTTATGTTCTTTATGAATTTTTTGATTTTTCTAGACTAATGTTTGATATAACACACTTTGGATTCCATCTCTATAGTTATGATTCCACCATGGTGATTACATAACTAGTAGTTTGTGATGATTGGTTTTTTTTTAGTTGGATACATGTTCTCAATCCTTCCCTTGAAAAAAATATAAAAGTCACCTAAATTAACAAAATTGTGGCATATTCCTAATTTTCCCATTCCTACAAATATTTAAACACTAAATTTTTCAAATTTTACTAAATTTGTAGTGTGTTTTGAATGAAATTTTAAAATTAGTGCAAAATGTAAAAACATAAAAAAAACTTACCCATATTTGCCTTAATCCACCTAACATTGGTATATTTTACATCCTCATCTTTTACTCATCCCATTGAATACTCATTTTCTCAAATCCATCACTTGAAATCCTAAGCTCAAAATCCTCTCAAATCAATTGGCACAAATGAGTTTATTTATGGTAAGATTTTGAATATAATAGGCCTTAAACTAGCCATTTTATTTGAAAACTTTCCAATTTTGGTATATTTTCACATATAAAACATATTTTAATATTTATGAGTAATTTTATTGTTCTATTATATGATTTATATTTTAGGACTAACATTTTAATGGCATTTATATCCTTTGTAGTATGTTTTATAATTTTACATGTACATAATAACTTGATACCAAGTTCAGTTCTTGAATGGGATGGTTTAGGTAGTATGATCTTCCACACACATATAGTACATATTTGTAACCATGTTTTATTACATAATATTTTTTTCTCTTTCATTAAAATTTCATGTGATTCTCATCTTCTATCTACAAGTTGCATAGAGTCTCATCTAGATTCAATGCACACTTAAGGTAATTAAGGTAAGTATTTATAACTAATTATTTTCATTATTACATACCAATAATTATCAAAAACTATAATTAATTCATTATAAGGCATCTTATTATTGGGGAAATATGTATGCACCCAACAATTTTAGGGTGTGACATTTCAACATGATATCCAATGATGATGTAGTGATCTCCAAATAGATGCTCAGAATGGGTTATTTATAACACCCTAAACCTTTTACCTACATTTATATCTCAAATCCAATTTAAATATATTTAATTTATCCTATACAAATTCTATCATCTTGAGTTTAAAAACTTGATATGCATGATGAAACTACCATTATTCGTGACAATACCACCACTCTTTGTTATGAAACTATCACCCAAGTTTTGCATTCATAGGGTTATTATGTTGTAAATGGGTATTATTTTTGTATATTTTTATTGGTTCCATCATTTAAATTTGTGGTTACCCAACTACCCTAAAAACAAGGGTATTTCTATCACCTTTTTAAAGCCTTGTGAATTTAGCTTTTGTAACTCAAATTTTGACGTGTTTTACATTATTATTGTCACATTTCTTGATATTTATACCTTGTGTTTGATTAAATTCTTTCCCAACTCACTCCTTATTCTATTTTAAATTATTTTTATTCTCTCATAACTTCTACTCCCAGTTTAACCCAGTTAAACTCCATATAACCTCTATTGTTCTTCTACAAATAAGCTAAATTTGGCTTGATTTTGGTTCAAAAAAATATATTTGAGCTTGAATTTTTGAATATTTTATATTTATAAAACATTATAATATTAATTTTTATCTCTACCTATATTTTTTTCATGATTAAATATACCATTTCAAGCAAGGAAGTGTCATTGATTCGTCAACTTAGCTTTTATAAATAGTGCACCTGGCCAAAAATAGATAAACTACTCTTTATTTGGGGTTGTGTCTCTATTAATCTTCCCTAATTTTTTATAGTTATTAGTTCATCCTAATTTATAGAGATATCCTAAAATATTTTATTGGATAAGGGATCTAACATACTGAAGACTACAACCACACATGCTACATTCTTTCAACTGATCTCTACCTTAATCAGATTAGAGGCCTTTCAATTTCAATTTATTTTGATTAAGTATATTAGGTTAATTAAATTAATATAATATTATATTATATTTATATTCCTTAAAAAAATGATAGGAAAAACTAATCATTTCCTTTTCCAATATTTAAAAAAAATATATATATATCTAGTCTCTTTATTTGTTTGTATTCATTAGATTCATTCACATTATAAAATATTGCATTGAATCCATATGTCATTATTCAAATTGGTAAAAATTAATTTTAAATCACTACAAAAATTAATTTTAAATCACTTGAAAAAAAAATTAATTTTAAATCTTGAAAAAAAATCTCTCTCTCTCTCTCTCTCTCTCTCTCTCTCTCTCTCTCTCTCTCTCTCTCTCTCTCTCTCTCTCTCTCTCTCTCTCTCTCTCTCTCTCTCTCTCTCTCTCACACACACACACACACACACACACACACACACACACACACTCACTCGCTCACATTGTAAGCAGTGAAAATAAGTTGGAAAATATACAAATAAGTGTTTCATTTATTCAATTTAAGTTTTCTTGTCATTATTTACTTTCAAGTTTTTTGATTTTAGAAAGTAATTGCTTTTCATTTTTAGGAAAACATTCCTCAAAACAAAATAAACCAAAAATATTATCAAATCCTTGCCCAACTATGTAAGCCTCTTAATTGAAACCTCGCTTCTGAAAAAATAACAAGTACATTAAAATATTCATTAAAAAATAGTCTCATATGATTATACATTTCCTAGTCTCCTTCAGATGACACTTTTCAAGACACCTGGTCTTGTCAGAGAAGGTATTTTCCCTAGGATTGAAACACCTAGTCCTAAAATCAACACACAATCAAACACTAGTGATAACTTGAGACTTGATGTTTTATATGATACACCTATTACACACAACATATTCAATTATCTTAGTGCCCTATAGGAACATGATAAAATTCATAATAAACCCATTATCATCCTCCTCCATAATCTAGGTCATCAATATAATGTGATTTAGGCCCAGATCTTAACCTTCACTCCTTATTCTCCTTGAGTTTAGCCTCATCATATATCATTCACATTTGTGTATGAAATTAAATTAGAATATTAAAATTAATATAAGTTAACTCATCACTCAATTCATTTAGTCTAACTATCCCTATCTCATTGGTATTAGTATTGACCATGATATTTGCATCCTTATTATATTAGACACCAAAGGACTTTAAAGATTTATTTCCACTTAGATAAATGATCTTAATGACCAACATGATGATGTATAATTATTTTAATATATCATAATAATATATTTAAACCACCCTATCCAAATTTCATTCCACTAAATAATCAACCCAATCCATAGTTCTACCCATTGCCCATCCATTATATTGGTTATCTCGACCTAACCTCATAAAGTTGAGTGCATAGTTTAGCATGTTATATTCACATGCATACACATCTTGTGATATTTTTTAACTTTGTAATAAAATTTTCACATGTATTGTGACCTATAAACTCTTTGTGTATGCATAGGGTAACTTTATTTGTTACAAAAGCTTTTATGTAGATTATATTTCACTTGTAACCATTAGTCAATAGACCAAAAATGATAAATAGATAAAATAAAAAAGGTTTTAGTAGTCTAAGTTGTGATATAACTCAAATCCAAATATATTAAGTGATACATATATACCAATATTCAGAAGAGGGATCAAACTCCATGTATTTCTCCCATGCTATGGTGGTGTGTGTGAATGATTGGTGTAATGTTAGATGTTGGTACACTCCAAATGTAATTATTGAGCTTCAAAAATGACTTGTGAACTTAGTGGTATATGTATACCTATATTAGGGATACTAGGGATTTAATTAATAATAATTAGGAGAAATGGGGAATTTTATCTCAATATGTAATAAACATTTTGGTGCTTTGTAAAATGAGGTTATCTTCTTGTCATCTAGTGGGTAAATGAATGGAAATTTTCGTTTTATAATGATACCTTTGAAATTTATTCATATTGGGTTCATAAAACATGTGGGATGACTTGTTGGGTAAATTTATTTTTTATCAAAAATAAATTATTTGGACGGAGGATGCAGTCATCTGATTCAAATCCTATCAATGAGTAGGATAGTCTTCAAAGATTGACCTTTTCTAAGGAATAGAGACAAAAAGATAGAAGTGTGGATAATTTTAGGGATGAGATTAGACTATATAAAATGTGAAATAAGAGTATTAAGATAATAATTTTATAAGAGTAAGGGTCATCTGTATAGAAGTGAAGGAAATACAGATAAAGACCATAGAATTGGCTTGAGATAAGTGTGTTTGAGAAGATGGTGACAAGTTCATTGATTCAATATTAAATTTTATTTTTTTTGTCTACAATAATAAATTTTAAATTTTAAATTTTATAAATATGTCCCACCCAAATCTCATCATGTGTAACAATAGTGTAACATGAGATAGTGTGTTAGGATAGATATATAGTAACACAAAGAGCATGACTAAAAATAAATGTTGAAAAAATATTGATAAATGAATGTCTAAAAGTAATATATAATACTTTACCCAAATATATAAATAAATGATGAATGTAAATACCATAATATCAATCATGGAGGGAACATTAACTACATTTGATAAACCCTAAGGATACAAGGCTAAAACAAATAAAATCAATGCCCATATATGTAAGATGGTCAATAAATAGATGTAAATGAAAAATTATTAGAAATTAGTGAAAATTTTGGAAAAAGTGGTAACATGATATTGATTAAGCTAGGTTATAACCAAAATATCCAAGGAAAAAAATAAAAATAAAGGAAGATCAATAAGATGAAACACTAAGGATACTTATGCCTAAAAAGACAAAAAAGTCATCCTAAGTAAGATTGGTAAAATGCAAATAAAATAATTGATAAAAATAACTATCACATGATAGTAAAAACATCTAGGTAAGAGAATTAACAAAACACACCAAAAAAATATGTGAAAAATAAAGGTAGAAACTAGATCAAATAGCCTACAAAAAGGTGAAATATGAAAGCATGAAAGGGAAAATGGGATAGGATGGCTTGCAAAAAATGAATATAAAATTCAAGGTCCCAAACACAATTAATTTAAATAAATGACACTACACCAAAAAAACTCCAAAGACATCTTATAATGATCTTAAATGAGACCATAAGACAAGACCTCCAAGGTAAGGTTATAAGCCTCTAACTCTCCCAAATACTACTTAGGGGGGAGAAATGTGATTTCAGGTAAAGTGTATAAATCTGATATATCTTATAGGAATCAAACATGACCCATATGACTCCAATACACAAAACTAACCTTGAACTCTAAGTTGACTATATTGGCTAGGCCAATATAGTTTGAAGATGTTAGTTAGCATAATAAGGCATTAACTAGGCTGAATAGTAGAAATGATGTAAGATAGACTTAGTAATGCATCAGGCTAGCTAATATGACACATGAAATAAAAATCATGAAATTTATTATATCATCTAAAATCATAAATTATTATATAGGGAAGTTATAAAATCTTGAGTGAAATTATATAGAGAGGTAAGATGAAAAGAGAGGCTAGATTGATAGTAATTATGGTATGATTGAATAATATGTGAAACATCTCTCTCAAGGTACCACAAGAGGACCCCACACCATTTATAGTACACCCTTTAAGGCATGAACTTAGGGATATTTATTCATTGAGAAGTCCCTACAACGTAAACATTTAGTAAAGTGATAAATTTAAAAATATCAAGTGTATACATGTGTGCCACCTAAAGCTCATCACATGTCAAAATAATGTCACATGAGATGGTGCTTTGGGATAGATATGTAGTAACACAAAATATAATAATTGAAAATTTAAACTAAAAAAATAGTAATAAATGAATAACTAAAATTACCATATATATACCTTGACTTACCTTTCCACTAAATGGATATAGGAAAATACCATAGCCTCAATTTTAGAGGGTACAATAATGACATTTTAGAAACCGTAAGGATATAATGGTATAAATTTATAGAATTAATGTGTGTATGCATGAAATTCAATTTAAAAGTGAAAAAACTTATAAATTATTAAAATAATTAAAAAATTTAAATTACAAGATTGATATTACTAGGTTAAAACCCAAAGATCCAAGGAAGTAGACAAAAATTAAGGAAAATTGGTAATCTAAAATACCAAGTTTACATATGATTGAAAAACATAAAAAAGTGTCTAAATTATAATATTTATCAATTGAAATCAAATTAAGGACAAAAATATCTATTGTATGATAAAAATATTGATGTAAGAGAAGTAACAAACCAAACTCAAACAAAGATGTGAAAGAGGTAAAAATGTGACCATATGGCTTGAAAAAAGGTGGAACATGAAATAATAAAAGGGGGAAATACCAAATAGCATGAAAAAAGTTAATATAAAACTCAAGGTCTCAAACATAACTAATATAAATCCTATAAATATAAGGTGATGACCAAACAATCATCTCGTAAAAAATCAAAGATGCAACTTATTTTATAAATATGAAAAATATAGAATTACCATAATGCTACCATTTTGAAAACATGGAAATAAAAAATAAATAGGATGGGGGAAATTTAAAAAAAAAACTTTATATATATGGGGAAAAATTAGGGAGGGAAAATAGGGCATCACCAAGGTAAAATCATGGTTTTTACCATAAAAAGACACTCTAATCAAGTTGGCAAAACTAAGAGTTTTTAACATCAATGGCCCTAAAGACTCTACCTAGAATACATTGGCTTAGTCTAACTGTAAAGGTATAAATATAATCCCATGAATGATATAATGTATGAAAAATAAAATAATACTACCTTCCTACAAAATTCTCCCCACTCCTCAAGACCCCTTATAAAATCACTGGTATGCTGTGAAGATTGGGTACTTGTGTGAGAAAGTAGGTGGCACTATAATGTAGGAATATATATATATATATATATATATATATATATATATATATATATATATATATATATATATATATATATATATATATATATATATATATATATATAATGATGTAATGAGACCTCCTACCCTAGTCTACTATCCTAACACACCCCAATAGACTCCATATCAATTATGAGTCAAACTTTGAAGTTTCAAATTTAAATAGAATATAACATGTGCCAAAAATATCATGTCTCTTAGTGTGATCTAATTATTAAGATTTGAGTTGATTTTTATTATGTTATGGATTTTACAATTTTAAATTTTAATATTTTACTCCTCAATACAGATTTTGAAAAATCAATAATGGATGTTAAATATAACTATAAAAATATATCTTACACTTATTTTATAAGGAGAATAATATAAAGACCATGGTGCCTAAAAAATATTATATTTTCACCTTTAGAAAATAATGCAATCTCAAAACCAATTTTGTTAATCCCAAAAGGAAATTAAAAATAGGGAGATCATGGAAGTGAGTGTAGAAACATTGGGTTTCCCCAATCATAAAAATGGTTTCAAGGGATATGGTAAAATGAGATGTAGGTATGAAACATAATTATAAGATAAGTTAAAATGTGAATGAGGACATGTAGATAGAATACTAATGTTAGAAAAAAAGAGAATATGACTAACTCTAAGTGATGATAAACACTAAGCTTGACCATTAACTTATCTTTTTAATAAGACACCTATGTAAAGTTTGGATAAAAATCAATCTATACAGGAAAATGATGGGAATTTTTTAGGAGGGTCTATTTTATTCTCTAAGTCTTAACATTTAACTCATATAATGTAAATCCAAGAGGTGTAGGTAAGAAAACGTTATGAAGCATATAAATGATAAACCTATAAAGCAAAAAAATTATAGTAAAAACCTATTAAGGTGTAAAAAAGAATAAAAAATAATCACAAAGGAAATAATGGATGACTAAATAAAATAAATTAATATATAAATAAATATGAATAGGATGGGAATTTATGAGGATGGCTTATATTTATTCCCCAATATATTACAATGCAACTCACAAGCTGAAAAACTAAAAGGTTTAGAAATGACAAAAGACCCAAGGTTCATGTATAGGTACTTGTAGACACATAAATATAGTCACATGTAATTTAAAATGTTAATTATTGACACATTCCAATCCATATTACTTTCACATAAATACGTGACTCTCGTTTTTCATTTATGTAAACCATTCATCTATGTACACGATTGACCCTTTGTTTTCTATTACTACTATACATGTATTTCAATGTAAAATGCTTAAGATTTATAAAATCACCTTTAGATTATCCTTGATTTAGGATAACTATTTCTAATTTCCATAGACAAGTCCACATTATGTGGGAAAAGATGTAGTGTACTCATGCCCACTTAAAACAACCACATCCTATGCTAAATAGTGGCTAGTTTCTGAAATTCAAATAATCCATTTAGGTCTTCCTACAACTTCACATGGTCATTTAAATAAAAATTTTTAAGAGATTATTCCATAAATACATGAAAATATTCATTCCTTAGACACTTACTATTTACTTGGTTTAAGCATAAACACTTTTTCACATTGAGAAAATATGTCCTATTCTACCTAAGTTTTGAATCATTCACAAGGATCAACCATAAGCCAATTCAAGAGCCCTCTAAATCAAGTCAAGGGATATCATTGAAAAATATCAAAATTATCTTTTATTTGTATACACATAGTCGAAGGAGCACAATTATAAACTCATTTTAGGTGGGACAACTACGTGGACTTGATTTCCCTCCTCAGAGTATTTGATATGTAGGAAATTATCAATCATAAAAAAAGTGTTTAGAAATGATATTTGTAGTTCTTCCATGTATAAATTTAATAGGTCCAGGATTAACACATTACACTCCCCTCTTTTTATTTTAGGTTTTCAAGCTATCAAATTTCCTTAAGGGTTTCAAATACTAAATAATACAAACATCAATTTCTATGTGGATGTTTAATCTATTTTAATTAGGTGAATTTAATTAAGTGTATTAAACTAATGAAAAGCTGAAATGAAAAATAATATATTAAATTTAATAAATTTATAGTAAAATTAATAATTAAAAATCTCAAAATATTTATAAAAATATTAATTTAGACTATGAATGAAAGTGTTCCTCAAAACTAAAAGAGATCTGACTATGCAGGTTGTATGTAACTAAAAACTCTGTACAAATACCTAAAAACATAGTTGTGTTAGAAAAATTAATTCATAGTCTATAAGGAAAAGTATGGAGTAGATAGAAAAAAGTGAAATAAGATCTTGTTTTCTAGATGAAACCTCATCCTTATTGATTTTATTCCTAATTTTTTAATCCAGGTGTGGGTGTCTACCTAAGAGGGTTAAATATTGAGTTTTGTTTATCGATATGTTGTGAAAAATACCTATGAAATAGAAGCACTAGGTAATGTAAAATAAATACAATAAGAATTAAATGAAAAATAGGGGAAGAATGGATAAGGTAATATACAATCTATAATATAAACCCCTTTTTATTGAGTGATACCTACATATCTCAAATTTTCATTAAGATAATGTT
The DNA here is from genome assembly GCA_037957365.1 of Torreya grandis. NCBI lineage: Eukaryota > Viridiplantae > Streptophyta > Pinopsida > Cupressales > Taxaceae > Torreya > Torreya grandis. Next base: position 1,407,268 of record JARHVA010002154.1, read on the forward strand.
GTTCTTCTTCCTAGAGTGCTTGTGTGATCCATAATTATGTAAATAGATGATTATATCTAGAATATTTTATTAAATTCATTGGAAAATGTATGCCCTTGACCTAAAATTAAATCTATTCAAAATTAATATATGACTATTAGGATGATTTAAAATTAAAATAGGAATAAATAGGGCTATTTTTCTCTTTGTATGACAAGTGATTTCTTGATAGATGTTAGTTGGAATTAGATAATATTTGATGTGATTATATAAAGGAATATTTCATATATTTTAACTAACCAAATTTATAAAATTCATGTAAATTTTAAGATTAAATGACTCAAATTTAAAAATTTACCATTGGAGTGTGGGGGATAAGGTTACACTAGTTGGATAGGACCGTAGTGTGCATTTGTCTTCCTAGTGAAGACTTGTCCTAGAAGACCAAAGACCATTTGTACATTATTAACATAGGTATATGAGGTGGATAAAGATAAATGTGATAGAAATATGGATTTATATATGATTTTTTTAGTGTTTTAAAGATAGATAAGGATCTTGTATAGATTGAAAGTTAGTGAAATAAAACATTGACCAAGTATGGGTATGAATTCCAAGATTAAACATCATCAAGCACTTAATGAATAATTTTGAGTGTTGAAATTTACCCCCAATTTATTCTAGTGATAAAATGAAGTGAATATAAGAGATTAAATTATATTCAAACCTAAGAGTGTAAACACACTTTATCTTTTGATATGAATCTTGATTGTGTAAGATGATTTGTGCAAAACATCCAATAATTTTAGTGAAAGTAGTTAATTTCCATAGTTTAAAATTAAAAAATTTCAACTTGAATATTAAAGTTTGAAAAAAATATAGGAAATTATACACATATAAGAGTATGAAATCTAATTTAGTTATAGTTTTGAAGTCGAGAAGTGATTTCCCCTCATTGAAAAACTTGGAAATTTTTTGAATCTATGGTGAATTAAGAGTGATTAAGTATCAATTAAAAATATACGAATGTTCTTGAGTTGGAAAAAATGTAGGATCCAACTCTCATTTGAATGTGTAGATTACTTTTTAAAATATTTGAAAGGGAAGAGCCACCAACTTTGGCTTGCTACATATTTAAAATGTAGAACCATAGACATTTAGTGTCACTAGACTCTAATATGGCCCAATTACAACATCAAGATGAATCACACCAGTGAAAATAGATCTAAATTATTTTTGAAACTTTATCAACTTTTCAATTTTGAAATGTGAAACTTGAAACTTTAAATTTTATAAAATTCCATATTAGAAACATGGACATGGAAAAGTATGAATCCCCATATTGATATTGAGTGATTTTTGAACTTTGAAACTTTTTGAAACATATAATTTGAAATTTTTGGGCACATGCCCATGCATATGCATAAAGTATCTATAATGTTTAACTAGTTTTTTGAATCAATTGTAGCTTTGAAATATTTATAGTTTCATAATTCTAAAATTTTCTTGTGAGAGATTGTATTCCTAAGAGAATCCCAATGTGATGTCCACCTTTTGGTATCATAGACAAATATTTCAAGTAATTGATCTAAAAATAAAATTGTAAAACATTATGAAATATATAATAATGTTGTAACAATTACATAGTTAAATTTGTATTTGAATCATAATGTAATATGTAATAGTGAATTTCATTTTTGAAAGCATGTTAGATAGATAAATAAATGAATCACATAAGTGTTAGTGTAGGTATTTATTTTCCTTGTATTTTTTTATTTAGATTTTTCCTATACACATGGGTTATTCCTAGACTTGATTTATTTTGATTAGGTGTATAGGGAGTTACTCTTTTTTGTTATCATTAGCTAGTGTATTTTACTCCTTGATTGGTAATTTTAGACTTGGGAATTACATACCTATTTTATACATTTGAGATCATTCATGAAAGAGTTACACATTAATATTACATTTCTACATGCTTTGGATGAACTATTCAATATAATGTCTGTTGGATGAAAATATTTTTCATATTACTCTCTCTAGATTTCTCTCTTTCACAAATTCATGTGCATTCTTTGTTCCATTTTCTCGATATTGGTGCAATCCACAATATGGTGTCAAATCACTAGGTCTGGTATATGAATGTATGATTATTTACTATTTGATTTTTTTTGAAATTTTAGTTTATTTTCAAAAATATGATGGTTTTATCCTCATAATCCATACTTGAGGGTTTTCAAAATTCTAGTTGTTTTTTAAAATTTGTAAAAGCTCTGGGTAATTGGAAAAATTATAAGTGCTTTTCCAATTCAGATGTATTAATATTTTCTTGGAGATGTTTTTCTATACATGTTTTCTACTAGTAGAGGCATTCTTACTTTGTGAATAAAATAAGGTTTCCATCATAAAATCTCACTTTCAATACTTGAATTTATAACTCCAAGCATAAAATGTCATTTTTGGAATCATGAAGGAGATATGGTCTGGTTATCTCCATGCCTTCCCTTTTTTGGGGAAGTTATCTTGGAGGCCATAATAATTAGTTATCTCTTGTTAATACCATCATGAAATAGGCTTAGTGGCAAATAGTAGTTCATTTGATATAACACATTTATATAAGATGCAAAAAGAGTATTTTTTCATTTAGAAAGAAACATGACTTCTAACGTATTTTCTCACCTTCAATAAATGGTGCATGCCATGTATAAAATCAATTTCCCTTAGGCATATCTTATTTAGGGGAATTGATATATTCATAATGACTAGTCCATTTTTCCTCTATGAGGTTATTTAAGCCTTCACGATGCCCTTAGATCATGTTTAGCTCTATTATGGCTTTCCTCATACATCTAACCACTATGTTTATATCTATGTTAGGCATTCCTCAAATGTTAAGACACTCTCTTGAGATACATTTCACTCCCACGGTGGCATAGACCTACATTCTACTTCTCTCTATGGTAGTTCTTACATATAAGATACAAAGTTATGTTTAAAAATAGGTAAAACCTTTATGGTCCCCACCCTATTTTTTTTTTAAATATATTTTTAATTATTTTTTAAATAGATATCTTTATTTTTCCACTTAAGTATAATATTTTCCCTTTATTTGCATATGTGGGTGAATATGTGGACTAGTTAAGACCTTGTTTGGTTTGTGAGAGGTTCTAGGTTCAAAATTGATTCCAATTCCTATATGGAAGGCTATGTCTCCCCATTTTTTAATAAAATAGCATTTGGATTTTATTATATTTAAAATATAAAATTAATAACAAGGAATTTAAAATCATTTTAACTCTTAATAGGAAACTCAAAATTGAGTACCTTTTTTCTGAAAGTGTTTATTTCTTTGTGCTTGTTCCATTGGAATAGTATATTTTATAAAAACACTAAAATTAGAAAGTGCCAAATAAATGGGGGTGTTGTGATGAGTTCTTTAGCTTTCACATTTGATTCTTTACATTCCTTTCTTTTATCATGTATTGTTGGCCATTTCCACTACTTACTACATTCAACTATCATGAATGGAAGAATAATGTGCAAATAGATATAAGAAAACAAGGCTTATATAGTATAAATATGAATGAGTAAACTCAACCTATAGTAGATATAGATAAAAATAAATGGTTTAATAGATGTGATCAAGAATATGGTTGTCTTAGTTTGTATTTTTATCCTGACTTATGTTTTCACATTCAATTTGGTAAAACACTTAATGAAGTATGTACCACACTAGAAAAAATCTTTGGGAAACATGATGTGATGAGAGGTCATGAAATAGACAATGAGATCATTAGTTTGAGAGTGGGTGACTTTAAAACAGTATAGGATTTATTAACTAAGTTTAAATATCTAAGGTTACAGTTAAAATAATATGGTATAGATAATAAATATGATCAATTTATTTTATCAATTCTCTCCAAATTAGGTCCAGATTACTCTATGCTTATCTTCACTTTGCATGCCACAAAACATGATATAGGAACTACATGGAAAATGCCCTCTTTAGATGCCTTTGTTTATGACTTGAATTAGAAGAAAGATAAATTATAACAGATGGGCACATTGAAGTTCAAAAAAATCAAACACTATTTGTCTAGGAATTACAAAAATAAGGCTTCAAACAACAAATATAAGAAACATAAATAAAAAGGATTAAGAAATTGATAAAAAAACCTCCCACCTCAAAATTAACCAATGAGACTTCCTCTTCCAGTGTTAATCCTAAGAAAGAGAGGATCAAGTATGGGTATTTCATGGGCAACCATGATGAAAACAAATGTTTGAAGAAATAAATTAACCACCTAACAAACCTTCTTGAGAATAATAATATATGTGTTCTTGAGTCTATCAGATCATCTTCATCAACACTAGAATATTGTAAGGAAAATTATAATGGTAAATATAAGGAAAAATAAATAGGTGAAAGGTAGGGCCTTAGTTATAGTTATACCTATGACTCCTACATCGGTCATGAACTTTGGAGCATCACATCACATGGCTTATTTAAATATTGAGTTCAATTCTTTAGGACCATGTGACATGTCCATTATTCATTTGGGTGATGACACTTATATATAGGTTTTAAAGAGAAGTTTTATTAAAGTAAGTGGAAGAAAATTCAATAATTTTCTCATTATTCCCTCACTTTTAACTAATCTACTATTTGTTTACCACATTGCTCATCTTGATTTGAGTATGCAAGATGAGTTCACTCTAGATTCAGTGTATGTCAGAGAGTTAAATAATGATATTATATTAGAAGTGGGATTGGTTGATCATCAAACTTGAATATATATTTTCTCACACTTTTTACCTAACTCTCCTTCATATTTTTCTTCATTAGACTCACTTGGACTTTATGACATTTCTAAGATTGACCTTATATCTGATATTAAGGAATATTAATCTTGCATATATGACTATGATAGTGATGGGGACACACCTCCACCATATACTTTTCACCATTCAAACATTAAAGAGTTATTTATTGAATCACCTAATCCACTTCAGACATTATAGGGAGTGAGTACATTGATTCAAGACTCATCAAACATTGGGTAGTCTTCTACATAGTTATAAGGTATTGCATGGTAGTTTATTTCCTCTACTTTAGATACTACATAATTACATGGATAATTTGACCCATATACTATGAGTGATGAGCATAGTTCCTTTTATAGTGACTACACCTTGGTTGGAGATCCATCAGGGACTTGGTAGACATATTAACTACTCTAAGGTGATTACTCTTCACTGTATCTATACTTATCCATAGTCACTCCATAGAGATACTTTTTAGGATATAAGGTGGCTATAGGAAATTATAGCTTCTAGTGGGCCATTTTATCCCATTCTGCTTCTTCTTTTCTCTCTTTTTGTGAGGAGTTTTTTTTCCTATGGGTAGTTTCTTTATACATAGGTACCTCAAAAAGCCTTATTACTAGGACCCATTTATTCTACCCACCTAAGATTTATTTAGATTATTCCTACACACTTGGTTTATTACTATACTTGATTTATCTTGCTTAGGTGTATATGGAGTTACTAGTTTTCTTTATCATTAGCTAATGGATGTTACTCCTTGATTGGTCATTTCAAACTTAGGAGATACATACCTTTTTTAAACATTTTTTATAATTCATATAATATTTATACATTAATCTCTTATTTGTACATAATTTGGGTGAGCTATTTAACATATTATGTGTTGGATGACAATCTTTTGCATTTTGTCTCTTTATATTTATCTCTCTAATAGATTCATGTGCATTTTTTGTTCTAATTTTTTAATCTTGGTGAACTCCACAATAATAATTAGTATGTGCATGATATATACCATGAAACCATATTATATGTAATAAGTATCAATAATGCATTATTAGTCTACATCCATGACATGAATGCATGTCATTATTATCATATAGCATATTTAAGTAACATAATTAAAAAGTGTGTGTGATTTATAAATAAATTTGTATGATATATATCTCATCATGGTAAAGAGGGTTATTGGTACATACAACCTATTAAATTTTACATTGTAAATGAAGAGATGTCCACAACTTAGAAAAGTTATTAAGTAATGATGGAATCTCAACATCAAGAACCAAGCCATGTTATGTCTTGTATCACACTCACATACCTCATGAAAAAGCATTGTGTATTGAGATAAATTAAATATGTATCTACCAACATGAAATAAATAACATATGTAGATAAGTAAGCTAGCAACATTTGAAACATGTTTTTAGGTCCTGATTTTGATAATTTCTAAAAATATTTTGATTTTTTAGAATTTGGCAATATTTTGAAGGTTTTTGAATTTTTTTATATATTTGATTTAGTTTGTATTTTTTAAATATATTAAAATTAAATTTAAAAAATATATAATAAATAAGGATTTTACAATATAATAATTTGAAAGGATTCATACATTCCTCAACAAGTTGAAAAATCATAATGTAAGAAAGAGGAAAGGAAAACAATATGCCCCTAATGTATGTGGAAATGAAGTATAATATTGTATCATAAATGATAAGTATGACTAGGTGTGCTCATATAAAAATTGAGATAGATTTATTGTTTAATTTCAAATGAAACCCTTAGCATGTATTGATATGCAATAATAGGTGATTTTTCCATAAATAATGAGTATTGTAAGTGATGTAAGATAATTGTTTTGGATTATTTGAATTGGTTTGTAAAGTGAGAAGGAAAGTGATCAAAGTGAATATAAATACAAGAGAGATAATAATTATATGGACTTTAGGATATACTAATTAAAAAGGATATGAAAGTAAATAAGCATTGTACAAAGTAAAATATGTAAGAAACTAATCAATATATTCATCCTAATGAGTGGTTTCTAAATAAGTAGGAGGTTTTATCCAACCAAGGACATCATCAAGAGGATGCACATATGTATACCCAATTGATTTATATAAAGGAATTAATTCCTATGAAAAGGGAAGATCCAACTACCAATGCCTTTTCATTTGAATAAGAATAATATGGTGTAGTATACACCTTTGAATAACTATTCTTATGTCCTTGTAAACCTATATCCTAATGTGTAGATGTAACAAAATATACATATTGTGAAGTATTTTGAATAATTTGTGATGATATAGAATATGAAGTCCTATTTTTTGAAAACACTTTATAATTAGGAGAATGCACCATAAAATGGTTATGCCCATAATATGATTCTAAAATATGCTCTTGTGTGACTGTATCATCCTCATGATAAAGTCTACAAACTAAATTTGGAGTGTGCATTTGTTTACATGAATCATGATATTGTATAGTGGTATTTATTACTTAATTACCATGTATTTAAATAATTATAACAACCAAATTTTATTCATGAGGAAAAAATGCCACTAGTTCTAAAGGATGTTCATATTATATTCCTAGAAATTTGACCACTTGATTCTCATTAATATATTTAAGGCACTTATGAATTGTATATGGTACTACTCTAATATTTTATATCCATGGGTGACCTAATAAAATATCAAATATACTTGTACTTGGTATAATGAGTAATGGGGTGTGTACTATGAGTGAACCCACTTACAAAGGTATCAAAATATGCCCAAGAGTCTCTTGAGTATTTCCATTAAATGATTTTACAACTATAGAAGTATTTTGTAAATCTTGCTCTAAATATCCAAGGGAATAAAGTAGTGTCATGGTGCATGATTTTTTTCTAAAAATATAATCCATCATTTACACTGTGTAATGTTGATTTTATTTTTTACATATTCTATAATGAAGAGTACATGGTTATCTAAATGACGATCTACAACTTCACTATAATCAAATATAATCATAAGGTGATATTTTGCATTACTAATATTATTCCAATGATGCTATCAAGTGGATGAAAATATGTAAAAGGATGTGGATGAGCATTATATGCATGGTGTAATTTATAATTTTCATTTTTATTTTATTTATGATTATTAAAAGGATCTTTGTACATTTTGAGTTTTGATTTATCATTTTATTTTGGCTTAGTCTCTTCATTAGGTGTACTAATCACTCAAATATTGATAATATGTCCCACCTTTTAGTATAAATAGGTCACATGCACTTGAAATATCTCCTAAAAATATTTGGTTCATTGATATCAATCAAACATATGTGTTTTATCTTAGATATACAAATATTTAATGCATATGCATGTTTCTAATTTTCTTTAAAAAGATTGTTAAATATTTTTTAGGATTTATTTTTGAATTATTGAAAAAAATGTTCACTAGTAGGACAAAATATTATTATTTGACCTCAATATAAATAAAATTTTCATCAATGATATCTTTATTCTTGTGCTTAATATTAAAATATATATTTTTAGAGTGTCCAGTACATCTATGGTAGTCAAAAAATGCATTTCTATCATTTTTTTGGATTGTGGTCTAGACATGTCGACTTCCATTGGTGGCGAAAGAGTGATGATATTAAATTAAATTAGCCTTTGTGAAAACATATGAGGAGGTAAAGTTAACCTTGATAATTTACTCCATAGTGGAGCTTGTAATTGAAGCTTTTATCTTGGTTGTGATATTACATTAAATGTAATGTTATCTTAACTCTTGATTTAATTTGGTTTTTTATTATAATTTATCTTACTTTTTAATATGATATTTTAATTATAAATAACACTTTAAGCATATTTAATATTGTTTGAGGTAAACAAATTGACCACATGTTCTTTGAACATATAAAATAAAACATCAAAATATTTTAATTTTTTAGACATATTTGTCTCTTGAAATGGAGATAGAAAAAAATGATTAAATATATATTGAATCCCAATATAAACTATTTGATTTGTCATTTTTTTATAGCATAGTATTGCATCTTAACATATAGTCACTTAATATTTTTAGAACCTTATTTGTCCTTTGAAATTTGATCATATGATAAATTTTCACCAACATTGATGAAAAAGTGTGTTAAAAGTTGATTTTCAAAAGGATTAAAATCCTTGACTAATTGAAGAGTAACATCATAGACTCATATAAAATGATTGTTATCAATCTAGAGAGCACTCTACTTGAAGTTGTATAAAACATAGCCTCACTCTAGCTGATACAATTAAAACATATCAGAGTGTGGGTGACTTTGTGTTGATAAGAACCTATAGAGAGGGCTGGTTCCCTTAATATTTATCAATTAAATCTGATCAATTGTGATTTTTGGGATGAAAAGGGGAAGGGAAAACTGAAAGGAAATCCTATCTAATTGGGTGATGAATGTGAATTTATTATATTATTTTAAAGCTTTTTGAAATTTATTAAGACAAACATATGAATCTAAAATAAAACTATGCATCCAATCCTAAACATCAGTGTTTCAAAGGAAGGCCTGAAAGAAGTTTGCAAAGCAAATTCAAATCTTAGCTCTTCGAATGACCTATAGAGGATGAGATTTTCATAGTAGATGTGGAAAGGACCTGAAAAGATGGAAATTATATGCCACTTTTATGATAGTACACAATAAAAAAATACATTCTATTTTGATCCCAAAAAACATATGCAAAAAATCTTCTTTATTTGATAAATGGTGTCAATTACAATTTCTTTTGTGCTTCAAGAATTAATGAAAAATGGCTTCAAAAAGCCAATATATAAGTCTAAAATCTTAAATAAATAAAAATTAACGTGTAAAATATATATATTAGTCTTTTTTGAGTTAAAATAATACTAAAATCCTTTTAAAATATTAAATAAAGGCTTTGAAATCTTCCAATTCTTCAAAAATTGTATGTTCTTCATTTTTAGCATAGAATTGAGAAGTGGTGGGCCCATGTTGACTTGTCAACATTCCTTGCCTAAAAATCATGCCATAAATTAGAATATAAATCCATATTTAAAGTGATTTTAAGTTATTTAAATTCTTTATCTTGCATGAAAAGCATGGGAGATGAATGAAACTAGTCAAACTAGTCAACCGAAGAGATTTAACCCTTAAGGACTAGTTAACTCAACTTGAGCTCAAATTGCATGAATTAAAACTTGTGTATTGACTTGATAATTATATATACACCTAAAAAACATATATTACATGTGTTAACTCCAAAATTAATTCATTTTATATATTTTTAATGCCATTCTTTACTTGCTTGATTGACCAATTAGGCCTATTAGGCCAATTAGACCTAATAGCTTATCTTCTAGCATTTGGACTCCATTAAAACTAAGAAAAGATGTAATGGAACCTAAAAAATAATTAAATATACCTTTAAAAACTTTTATCATCACAATATATTTGATTTTGATGATAAAACACTCACTATTTAATCAATAGGATTGACCAAGCCTATTTTGCTCCATTTTCTTGTAGACTGGCCATTTTGACTGAGATGGTTGGGATAATTATAGGATTATTTACGAAAAAATAAGATTTTATTATGAATAAAAATTCTTAGGTTTTTATCTCCATTGATTATATTTTATTGAAGTGCCTCGTACTTCATTTTACATGTTTTTTTCCACAAAAAACATGATTTCTACCCTCATCCTTACATCTCCATGCATAAAATTGAAATTTATAGAATATTATCTGAGATTAATTGAAATTTTAAATTTTTTTATGTTGATATATTATGATTTGATATCAATAAAATCAACATTTTGCAAAACTAGTTTTTTGAAGGTTTAGGCAAGCTGTGAAGCTAAATTTTCAAAATGATGGTTCATGAAGTACAAAAATCCAAATATTAAAAAAATTATATTTATGTGTATGAAAATAACACCCCCCCCCCAAAAAAAAAAAAAATCCCTAAAAATATTAGGTTCCCATTCAAAATATATAAAGTTACCATGTGGAGAAATCTGCCTGTGGGGTTTTGACTACATTCTGAGATGCCGACACTCTTAATGATTGTTCATAAATAAAAACCACTGAAATAGTCTCAATTTTTCATTAATTATAAATAAATAATATTAATAAAAACATAATAATATCATTCATCTAAACTCCACATGTAGTGAAATATATGAGCATCTAAACAGGAGGCTAGGAAGGGTGTTTAGAACTACAAAAAGTAAAAATTTTATTAAAATTAAAATAAATATTCACTTTATTACTAATTAACTAAAAAATAATAAATATTTATATACCATTATATCAAAACACTTTGAAATCACATTTTACTTGAAAAGTCAAAAAACCCTTTTTTGGCCTTTATGCATGTTTACTTGCAAAAGCCTATATGAGCATGGTTTGAATAGAATTTAGAGTTTTTAAAATATTTAAATGTCTTATTATCATGTAAAAACATCATTACATGCATGTAATACTTTTACATATACTTATAAACCTTTGTAGCACTCCAGAATGATGCCTACTCCAATAGTGATCTCCAACGGACACGCTAAGGACTGTTACAAAATATCAAGTATATCCACTTGTCCAAGTTCCATGAAATTTTTTAAAAAGGTTTTCCAAATAATAATTATATTTAAAAAAAAAAAATAGGTCTTGAAACCACCTGTAGCTCCCCAAAAATTAAATTCTCTCAAAATTTATCCCTGCCCATGGATTGTCTGCATATTTGAACTTGACAATGCTCTTTTTAAATGATAATGACCCATTTAAAATCAATTTTTGAAAATTTAAACCAAAATTAGTGATTATTAGGAAAAAATTCTTATCTTTAAAGGGCTATTGAATGGTTTCTTGAAATTTTTGAATGATATGAGTAGAAATTTGGCCTTGACAGGTCAAATTACTAACAATGTTATTATTTGAGATTTATTGGAAAGATATTTTTTAAAAATTTATCATTCTCTACATGGTTTTAAAAATATTCATGGAATACAAGCAAATTTTTCTCATGATCACCTTTTCATTCATAGAGAGGAAGCTTAGGAGACACAAATATAAATGGTATTGTATAAGATGTAATTCGGGTGCTAAATGGTTATTCAAAAGGGAATATGATTCCATAGAGGGGCTAGAATGAGAAATATTTTACTCAATTTGAGATATATTAGCTTGAAATGAAATAATTTTTCTCTCTAGATTATGACTTGTAGAGGTAATTGGAGGAGTGTAAGTAGTATAAGTAGGTATAATCATGTACATTTTTTGGAGACCAAGTGATGTTCCCAAACGTAGAAATGATGTTATGGGTGTAGAAATGGGTTTGGATGCAATTGGAAATAAGGCATTTGACAAGTAAAAAAGGAAACTATTTTGGGATAGATGTGGAAAATGTGGATTGATGATTATCTTTGGATGATATAATAATAGTAATGATGTTATTCACATTATGGGGGTTTTATTGACGACCTTAATGAAATTCAGATAATTCTTACACTTGATTTTGATATAATCCATTAATCTCATGTGGAATAATATGGGTTTCAATTTCATTGTGTGTGTGTGTGTGTGTGTGTGTGTGTGTGTGTGTGTGTGTGTGTGTGTGTGTGTGTGTGTGTGTGTGTGTGTGTGTGTGTGTGTGTGTGTGTGTGTGTGTGTGTGTGTGTGTATTCACCTAAAAATTACACTTGAATGCTAAGAGTGATACTTGAGATCACCTATACCTACCTTAGCCCTAGACCTAACTTAGGTCCTATTTTCACACTTATCCAGCCTTCATGTGTGCCACATGCATCCCTTTACATCCCTAAATTAGTCCAAGACCCTCATTATTACATCCTAGACCTTCATGCCTCAGGTTCTGCCATATGGACACTAGAATTATAATAGGGGAAGTAGTGTCACATGGTGTTAGTATCCCAATTTGGGTTCTATTATGCTTTCCATCATTTTCAAACAAATGGATATATTTTCAAGTCTAAGACCACCTAAGGTTATTTTAGACCTCTTTTAAGACCCACACAAGCATCATAATAGTATATATACATGACTTTTATCCCTCTAACCATTAGATGGAAATTAGATTCAAATTACACATATAAGCTCATAACAAGTTGTACATAATCAAGGTTATCAATCGATATTCTACCTTAATTTTGAAGACAACCATCTACAACCCTTTTAATCTCATATTAATGATATGTATAGTCTTAATCACATTCAAATCACTCAAGTATATAACCATATTAGCTTCACTTGCACTTGTAACAACACTTAGATGGGAAGAACTATAATGTAATTGATACCTCTTCAGTGTATTGGTATGTAGGAAACTCTCATCATAATGGGGTGTTGAGGATGTCTAACCTACCCCAGTAATAACACACTTTACTACTTGTATCAAATAGATGACCTAACAACATGGAGGATTAGGGTTTGATAATAGAATCAGTCAAATTAGGCCATTTATGGGGTTTTGAAACTTGTGTGTGTAGGAATAGGCTTGATAGACCTAGACATAGGTGCAACTAAAAGCTTGGAATAATACTACACAGAGGAAACTATCAACAAAATAGGGACACTAGCATAAGATGATGATACTATCCAGTAAGGGTGCTATTATCCAAGAGGTGTTTTGACACTTTGACCTTTTTATGACACTTAGACAAAACTCTACCTTATTTATTAGCTTCTAGATCATTTGTCTCAGTCATTTTCTAGATAAATTCTCATTTACATTATTTATTACCATTTTTAGATTGTTTTAATTTAGCCAACTCTATAACAAATTAGTGGCTATATTTATTGCATATTTATACCCTTATTTGTTATACTCATATCTTTAACAACATAAGATTTACATTCATATAAGTCCTAAAAGGTTAAAACATTTGATGAACTTGACTTACTTTGAATACTATTCAAACCCTAAATTGTACACAACCCTAAGGTTTATGTTTCTAGCCTTCTAATACCCTCATCTAGATTTATATTTCATATAATCATGATAATAATGATAGATGAAGTTAATTATTTTTTGATGAAAAGTTTTTAAGATTCTCTTGTAGGTTTGTTTCCTTTTATTTGGAATGAATTCAAAGATGACATAAACATGTATGTACATAATGATTTAAATCAATTCAAATATATGTCATATTTCATATCATGTTATCTTTATCTTATGTGGAATTCCACTAACAAGAAAACCCTTACACATATAGAATATTTAGTATATAAGATAACAACTATATTTCAAATTTTAATGTCATATCTTATGCAAAAGAAATAATCTCCTTATCCTCCTCATCTCCATGAATGTGATAGCTAATTTACCTCTAACTAATTCCATGTTATCAATCCTCCACTAGATTAATTATCCTATATTATTGTTATTAATGCCCATAATTAGTGTATCCATACCTCTCCCCTATAGGGTGTGTGCCTACATGTTCAATCAAAAGAAACTAGGGTTTGCACTTGTGAGACTCTAAGGGATCAAATTATTAGTATGAACAAGTTAATATTAGAATTATAGAATCAAATTAGTTATCAATTACATAGGTCACATTAATGGAAAATTAAATTACATGTACAAAGTCTTTAGAATATACTCATGTTCATCATGTATATACATCTACACCTAGTAAAGTTGTGTCTAAAACTCTTTCATATCTAAATCATAAATTAAGACACAATGCATATATTATAAGTGATTCAAAAATATTACAAGGGTCCAATAATAATTCAAGTGATATAATAAGGGAAATGATTAAAGCTAAGTTGATCAACATACCTCCTCTACACCCAATGAGGAGATCTAGATATTATTATGCATATCATAGAATGCATGGGCACCACACTGATTAATTTTTAGCATTTAAAAGGAAAACACAACAAATAATGGATACAAAGGACTCAAATAATGACACATCATCCAAACAACATACAATAGAAGATATAAAAAGGGTAAAATTTAAAAGTAATACAAAAATGGTTACCAAAGCATAACTCAGAATAACACAAAGTTCACAAAGGACAATCAGAGGAAGAAACAATACAATAAGCACATGTAAACTAAGTAAAATATACAAATATACCTCTCAAAAAAAAGGCTCAACTTTAAAATTAGTATGGGTTTGGTCAAAATTATCTATAATAATTTGATTATTGTGGTCAAGGTTTGGGAAAGTAGGACCAAAGCGTAACTAATCATATTCTAGTACTTGATAATATTGGGCAACAAGGCTTGGGATTTACTAAACATTCTAAATAAAATCATTAATAGATATAATTTATAAAGGAAAAATATCCAGATACATAGGACATGCTACAAAAAGATAAAGAACTTAAGTTGCAAAGTCAAAATCATGCTACACCAATAAACATTCTCAAAAGAGGATTTCTAGAAAAAGAGCCTCCAAATCACCATATGCCTATAACAATCAATATTACAAAGTGCAATTCAAAAAGGTTAAATACATAGTATGAGGCAATTCCCTCTAGCATTCTAGGATATTATGATTAGTATGTTACTAATACTTGGATTCATACTGAAACACCACTGAAATACACCATATCAATCATATTTCATGAGAGATTATCATTCATATTTTTCACATAGTCCACATTGATAGTGAGTCTCCCATGAGACTCATCGATTAGTATTATTCCTCCCTTCTTGTACATACTTTCCTTATTTGTCATTCCTTGTATATAGTTCATTTTCATGTTTTTTTTACATATCTTATATCCATAAAATATAAAAATAATAAAATATTTTAAAAACAAAAAAACATTTAAATATTTACTCAGATAACATAAAATTATAGATTGTATGCATTTTTATGTTTACATCTTCTTATATTTTCTAGACACTACATATGTTATCTATCTTAGTGTAGTAATTTTTATCATACATAAATGTTTTACTTATTCTTGTTGAGTTCTTACAACTTATTACATGACTCATGACCACTAAACTAATCCAGATTTACTACTATCTACCCATTAGGGGCATATAAACTGACACATAGGTTCTTCATTTCACACATTCACCCATTTTGGAGCACCCTATACATAATTTCAATTACCATATTATATCTTTCTAAACTCTACATCACAGCTTTAGCATTGTTATATCTTGATATTGATCACACTACACCTACGCATATTTTTTGTTGGCTATTACTATTTTATACTAAGCATATATACATCTTAGCTCTTACATAAATTTATATTACATAATCATGCATACTTTAATTTTTAGCTTTCCTATTATATACTTGATTGTATTTGTATTCTTCTTCTATTTGACAAAAATATGTCATTGCTTTATAGCTTTACACCACTAATTTTCACTATATGTATTCTTTGGACATGTGTGCATGTCCTTGCATGTGATTTCCTTATTATGTATGCATAAATTTGAACATGTACTTCTATGTGGATATAGTCCAACTTGCTTTCTATTTATGTATGTGGAGATTTGAACATGTCCTTGTCTATCTTACTTTCTCAAATATAGTGACATGTGCCAACATCCCATGTTTTGTAGACCCTTAACCTAATTTGCATGACTCATGTGTGTTATATGTATGCTTTATTATTTACATCATGGCCATAACTCTTATCTCTTGATTGTTGCACACTCCTTTTTTAGATGGAATGAGGGACCTCATGCATCTCCCCTTCCTAGTTAGGTGTCATGATGGACATCATTTCCCATACCCCTAGGTAGCTACTCAATTATTACTTAGATTTATAGTTCACATACATTTATATATATACATCCTTGTGAATTATAGACAAAAAATTCATCACACATTATAAACTTATGCTCACATTAGATTATTTTGAGTTGTTGTGTATGCACATTATATTAGATTCTTACTGTTAATGTGTGGAGCTAAAAGCTTCACCAAATGAGTGAGTGCAAAAGTTGCAAGAGTCACACAGTCACCGACGACGGTCAGGAATGGACCAGAGGCTGCCGACGTCGGTCATGAATCAGCCGACGTCGGTCATAGGCAGACAGGCAAGGACTGACGTCGATCACCTGTGTGTCCAAAATCTATTTTCATGGACAAAACAAAATGTTTACATAATAGGATTAAGTGTTAGTCTTAAGTCCGCATCTCTATCTTTAGTAAGACTATTTTGAGCCCTTGATTAGGAGGTGCATCTAATGGTTGTGATTGTATGCTCATGAATCCCTAAAGTTATATAATAGGGATAGATCTTCATAGCTTATTGTAGAATAGTACAAGAATTGTACAATATATGTATATGTGAATCAATCCAGGTTGTTGGAGTTAATTGTAATTGAGAGAGAGAACTCTTAAGGGAAAGAGATCTGTACATTTGAGAGAGGTGTGGAAGAAAGAGAGATTTCTTCAATTGTATTTCCAAGAGTTTAATACAAGTTTTCAGGGTGGTTTCTTGTATCTCTTATTCTTTACTGATTCTGATTTCTAGTTGTTTTCAATTTTGGTTTAATTTCATGTTTAGTTGCTTGCAAAAGTAATCAATTGTTATTGTCTAGATCCTGACAAGATTGATAAGACCTAGGTTCCACAAAGCTCTGACACAACTTGTCAGATTTAAGAGCACATATGAGTACCTTTGTATAAGCAACTAAATGTGGAATTAACTAGAAGTAACAAGTAACTAGAAATCAGAAATATCACAGAATATGAGAGGCAACACACAATTGTATTCAACTCATTCTAGAAGGAAATTACAATAAAGAGATCACACTCTTTCATCCATTTTGTGGGCATACCAGTAATCTTCCCTCAAGAGTTATCTTCTCTCAATACAGGTCACAACAAATGGCTAACACAGAGCTGCTATTCACCTCAACCAGTTAGTACAATACTACCAATATAACTGAGTACAAACCGGTACTCCAAGTAGATCTCACCTGATCTTGCTCCTTGATGTGTTGATGTCACCTTTGATCTTGCTACCCTGTAGATCTATCTTTGACCTTGCACACACACACCCCTGCAGATCAACTGATCTTACTTACCCATGTAGATCTCCTCCCTAATCTTGCAACAACCTGTAGATCAACCTTGATCTTACATACTTGGAAGAACCCCTATGATTCCACCATGGAAGAACTCTTTTGGTTTTACACTTTACAATATAGCCCCATGGGTTTATTATATAGATCCTATGCATACAATAATTTAGACAAGTGGCTCAAGACTCGAATTAGTCTTTAACATGCAAACAACTAGTTCGTTAACTAACTATTCGTCAATAGGTAGTTTTGGAACCACACAGGTGACCGATGTTGGTCCCTGTCTACCTGGAGGTGACTGATGTTGGCTGACTCCTACTAATGTTGGTTGCTTTTTATCGACCCCTACCCAACATCGGTTATCATACTGACGTCAGTGACTATGACACTTAGCAACCTCCTCCATGTTTGCATCTAGGTGAAGCTTTTAGCTCCATAACCTAACAATCTCCCACTTGGAGATAAATAGTTGCACCTGTACCTGTACCAGTACATTGTCTAATCTATATCCTAGCTTGTATCCCTCTTCAAGCTCAATCTTGAAGACCAACCACCACACACCCTATGGTGCTACACCTGTGTTTGAATTTCTCCATTCTCAGCTTACCTTCTTTTACCATTGTTATACTTCCACTCAATTAGAAACCCTTAAGAGTGACCTATAATCAACAAACACTAACCAGATCTGAACCACCTATTAGTAAACCTCGCTCTGAGAACCTCTAACCTGGCTCTGATACCAATTGATAAGACTTAGGTTCCACAAAGCTCTAACACAACTTGTTAGATTTAAGAGCACATATGATTACCTTTGTATAAGTAACTAAATGCGTAATTAACCAGAAGTAACAAGTAACTAGAAATTAGAAATAACACAGAATATGAGAGGCAACACACAATTATATTCAACTCATTCCAGAAGGAAATTACAATAAAGAGATCACACTCTTTCATCCACTTCATGGGCATACAATAATCTTCCCTCAAGATTTATCTTCTCTCAATACATGTCACAACGAATGGCTAACACAGAGCTATTGTTCACCTCAACCAGTTAGTAAAATACTGCTAGTATAATCGAGTATGAACTAGTACTCCAAGTAGATTTCACCTGATCTTACTCCTTGATGTGTTGCTATCACCTTTGATCTTGCTACCCTATAGATCTATCTTTGACTTTGCACACACACACCCCTGTAGATCAATTGATCTTACTTACCCATGTAGATCTCCTCCCTGATCTTGTAACAACTTGTAGATCAACCCTGATCTTACATACCTGGAAGAACCCATGTGATTCCACCATGGAAGAACTCTTATAGTTCTACACTTTACAATATAGCCCCATGGGTCTATTATATATATTCCATGGATACAATAATTTAGAAAAGTGGCTCAAGACTCAAATTAGTCTTTAACATGCAAACAATTGGTTCGTTAACTAACTGTTCATCAACAGGTAGTTCTGGAACCTCACAGGCGACTGACATCAGTCCCTGTCTGCCTGGAGGTGACTGATATCAGTTGACTCCTACCAATGTTGGTTGCTTTCTATTGACCCCTACCTGACATCAGTTATCCTGTTGATGTCAGTGACTGTGATACTCAGCAACCTCCTCCATGTTTACATCTAGGTGAAGCTTTTAGCTCCACAACCTAACAGCACAAACACATACTCAACTTTGAACCTTTGTAACTTTGATGGTATACATAATTGGACCTTAAAATTTATATTTATAGATTCAATTTTAATTCATATACAAATTTTATTTTTACTATATGTTCAAAGTTTACCTGGATCAAAAGTTATGGTCAAAAAACCACAAACTAGTTTTTCCTTTGCTAAATTCAAATTTTCAAATGCAAACAGTCACAGTTAAACATCAAACACCATTCTTGAATCTCATGTAATCATTAATCCAAAATTATAATGAATAATAAAGATCATTTGATATTTAATTAATATATTTCCAATGCCCAAACATTAAATCTTAAACATGTTGACCTCATCTTGTGCAATCTATAAATTTTGATTGCATACACTTTATTGATCTTTTCAAGATTGTTCTTACTTTAGTCATGATAGATATATGTTAATTTGACCTATTTAATTTATTAAACACAATTTATCTCAATTATTATGAACATATATTCACCATTTATCCTAGAATAATCTTATCTCTGATCAATGTTAAACTTCAAAAACTTTGACCTCTTTGACTTGTTGCAACCATAGATCTAGATGTATGAACTCCTATGGACCATCAACATTTTTAGGTCAATAAAGTCCTTCTCAAGATACACACACCATTATATAAATATATATGATCTCCCATGATCCCTAGGATCTCCATTTTGTCTTGTTCTTTATCTTTGCTAAAAAATGCCTAAGTATAGGAACCTTTTCTTATCTACCTAGAAGGCCAACTTTGGACCGACATATATTTCACCTCGCTTACTTGAATGATCTAAAATTTGGATGATATGATATCCTCACATATTATAATCCAACCATGTTTTAAAATTATCCACAAACCTTATCAAATGTGATATATAACTTCATTAATATTGTCACTCATATTTTTTCTCTCACAGAGCCAACTATGTTAAGAACTATCTAGAAGGCCAACTTTGCACATGCATACCTTTTGATGCACTTCATCACATGAAATAAAAATTAGAATAAATAAACTAGGCACAAAACTAAATAAACCCATATGATCACCTTTTCCTCAAACATTCACATGTGTGAGATATATAATCATCAAAATTCCTATTTGATTCTTTCTTGCCTCATGCAAATTTGGCCAAGTATGGGAAAACAATATCAAAATGCCTAAGATCCCAAATTTTCACCCACACATATTTTAATTTATATATGTGCATGAACTGAAATTTAACACATAACAACTAAGGATTAATATGATCAAAACCATATAACCAACTCCCCTTGACTCATCTACACATGGCAATGGTCATGTCAACAAACTGCTTACTTAGATTTTTTTCCACTAGACACAACATGTCTAGATGAAAACAATGGACTATCAAATGAATTCCACTCATGAACATAATCACTCAAATATTATAAAACCTCCTATAGGATCCCTTTCACATTCTTAAATCACCATAATCATCCCTAACCATGTTTAACCATGTCAAAACTAAAGATCAACCAAGCCAACTTCAATCATACTAGGACAAACACATTGCACACTTTGTCATTATCACTTAGGATATAAAATCACATCATATACTCATTATAACACCTATATGACATCACCATGACATAATTGACAACTATCCAACATTTTTAGGATTATTAAAATAAATTTTTAAATAAATAAAGTCACTACTAAAGTTAATAAGGACATAGATTATGAAGGATAATAGTAACATTTTTGTTAAATTATGTCAAAATCTCAAAGTGTCTAAAAATAATTAGTAGTTTATAATGGTGTTTAATAACATACATGACTTTCATGGATGAATCCAATCTTAAAAATTAATTGATATGTAGGTACAAAGACACTTCCAACCGATAGGTGAATTTTCATGAGTTTGAGGGCACCAAATCTTATTCAAATGGAGCCTATAATCCTACCCAATAAAACAAATCTCAACAAGAAAATATTGAGGAATTTATCCCATTGTGGTCTCCAAAATTTTATACAATGAATTTGAATATAAATAAAACAAGGTAATAAACAATAAAGTTCAACTAAAATCACTAAAATCAACTCCAATTCATAACTAAACATCTAATTGGGCAAGATAGATGAAGAGGAAATAAAATTAATTAAGAATATTCAATTATACCTTCAATATTTAATCCAATTTACCTCCCAAATATAGTTGATTTGTCCCAAATGCTAATGGATGAACTTAATAGTTACATGATATGTTGGATTGCTTGAATTGGATCAACTGGTTGCAACAATGATCTTCTAAGTTAAAATAATATTGACATTAATTACCCAAATAATTAAAGATGGATTTGTATGGAGATGTGGTTGATTATATAGAAAATGATGAGGAAATTTCCTAGGAATATAAAATTCCTAAAGAAGTTCTATATAGGGAGGATTTTAGAAGACTCTAGAGAATTTATATAATTATAGATGATGGTTGGACTAAATAATGGTGATTACATAGTGATTAGTGTTAGGATTAGAGAAGTTATTTGTAGGAGATAATGGAGATAGTTGAAGGTAGGTAGGGAAGAATTTAAAATAATAGATAAGTCATATTTGGTGATAAGTAAACTGATTAGAATAATTAATTAATATGGAGGATGGTTTAAGGTTAGTGTGTGAGTGTGTAATGAAGGGGATGATAAAATAGGACTAAGATAAATAATAATATATTTTAATTAGTGAAATTAGTATTGAAATCAATAATGATGGAGTGAACAGATTTGGATGTATATAAATATTAATCATTTCACCTTTTACATCTATTTATTGAGTAATATATTATATTTAAATTAGGTTATATACACTATAGAGTTTCAAAATTAGTCATTAGGTGTTTGAAAATGCTTATTATTCAGATATGTACCCCTACTTGTTCTATTGGCCATTTAAAAAACTTGAAATATATATGGGATATTAATTTTTCTTATAAACACTAATACCACCATATGTCATACCTATACTAAGCATATCCCAATGTTATCTAGTCTTCTAGGATCATTATACACTAGGAAGATAGGATTGCATTATGGTTTTGTCTAACCAGTATGACCTTGTCCCCTGCACTCTAATGGTAAAATTGATCCATTTAACCTTACCCTTATCATATGTTTTTTTTATTAAATTATGAAAAATATTAATATGATTCATCTATATAATCATATCATGGATTATCAAAATCTAATTATATTTATCAAACAATCACTTGGCAGAGAAAGAAAAAAAGAGCACTATTTCTTCCTATTTTAATTTTGAATCATCCTAATAGTCATAAACCAAGTCTGAATAGATTTTATTTTAGGTCAATGGAATAATATTTTTGATCACTTTAATAAAATATTCTATATATATTCATCTAGTTACATAATCAAGGATCATAGAAGCACTCTAGGAGGGAGAAATACATCAACCTAAGGCCCATTTGGCATAAGTAGGTAGTACTCAAACAAAAAAAATAGGCCATATCAATTATTTCCCTTAACCCTATTCCACCTCTTTTTCATTTCATTATTACTATGTTTTTTATTTAAGATCTAGGGTTTCTATTTTTCATGTCTTTTGCATAAGTTATTAGCACACATAACTCAACAAGTCAACCCTTCTAGACATTAATCAAAAAATTAGGAACATAATAAATTTAGATTAGGTACTAGTTATAAAATAGGGTTGTAGTTCACTCTTGTATGATTTTTTAGGTTTGTGCCTACATAATATTAATTACTATTTTCTAACAGGACTATGTTTGTATCTTTTTATACACATTTTTTTAATATTTAACCTACATGGTGAGATCTATTTGAGTTTTGAGGAACACTCTCTAACCCTAGTCTAATTAATATTTTAAGAAAGTTTATGATTTATATAAATTTTATATTTTAGTCTAGATTTATTGTATTCTATTTAATTTAAAATTTTCAATAGTTTAATAAACTTAATTATATTCACCTAATAAAAAATCTAAACATTATAATGAACCCATTATTTTTTAAAATTACTTGTTGTTTCTTTGATTTTTTCCTAGGGTTTTATTAAATTTATATAAATTCCTAACATTAAAACTTTGGATAAAAATATATAACATAATGATTCATATTCTTTGACCTTGGATTTAATAAGACACTAAACAAGTTCATCGTGTCACCTCAAATAAAATCTAACACTGAATGCCTTTATTTCAAACTTATTTGAAATTTATCATCACAAATACACATAAAAAACCTTTTTTCTTTTCTTTTCCAGTTGTTTTTTCTTGTTTGTAGAAACTATGTTCTGGAAGTTTTCAAAATACTTAGTGACTATTTTTATGGGCTACATAATATATGTTTATATAAATAATGGTGTCATGGGTTTACCTGAATACTCATAGCCATTGTACAACACTAAACATGGATTTTAATTTTCAATTACTTCATCATATATCAAAAATTCCTAAGGATTTTTATTTATACCAATAGGAACCCTCTTTTATCCATTTGATTTTTGATGTGCTTGATAGGAAAGTGATATGCAAGGAAGTTAATTTTACCACACCCTTGGAAATGGGTTTAGTTGGTTATAAGAATGGTTCCTCTATAGTCGGTGATATAAAGCATTAGACCAACACTAATCAACAAATGATCAAGTATATTTGAAGGCCTAAAAATCATTCAACCCTTGCCTAGATAAACCTTATACCTTGATTTTTGATTATACTATATTCATATTCATTAGCATTTCTTGATTCATATTACATTATATGCCTATAATACATAGTGTTAGATTAAGTGGTATTTTTATTTCACATATGTATCCTCCTTCGATTTTTTCTACAATGGAAATTCATGATGCCTTTTATCAAACTCATAATGCTACTTTTCAAATTCATTGGTCTCCTACAAATGAATTTCACATTGAAACTAATAATGAAAGTAATGAAGAGTTGTGTGATAGTGTTTTAACCTTTTAAGACTTAAATGAATGTAAATACTATGTTGTTAAAGATCTGAGTATAGTAAATCAGGGTATAAATATGTAATAAATATAACCACTAATTTGTTACTAAATTGACTAAATTTAAGCTTTCTAAAAATATAAATAAATAATGTAAATGAGAACTTAGCTATAAAATGATTGAAATGGATTATTTAGGGGAATAAAATTGAGGTGGAGGTTGGTTTGAGTGTCTCAAACATGATCCAAGTGTCAAAACCCCTTTTGGATAGTAGTGCCCTAATTGGATAGTAGTGACATGTAGCACTAGTGTACTTATTTTGGTGGTAGTGTCCTCTATGCAGTATTATTTTGAACTTTTGGGTGCACTCATGTCTCTATCCATAAAGCCTATTCTTATGTGCACAAGTTTTAAAATCCTATAGATGACCTATTTTGATAGATTATATGAGTAAACCCTAATCTTCCATGTTTCTAGGGCATCCAATTGAAAGAAGCAATAGTGTGTTTTTAGATGGGTACGTTTGCATTCCTCAACTCTGCATTGCAATAAGAGTTTACTATGTACCAATAATATGAAGAGGGATCAAACTTGATGTAGTTATCCCAACCTAAGTGCTGGTGTAAGTAAAATTGAAGCTAATATGATTGTATACTTGAGTGTTTTAAATGTGCTCAAGATTGGAAATCTAATAAATATAAGCTTTAAAGGGTTTTAGATGGTTGTACATAGAAGTAGAGAATAATAGGGACTAATAACATTGATTATGCATAGATTGTTTTGAGTTTATATGATTAATTTGCATCTAATTTCCATCTAATGGTTAAAGAGATAAAATTCATGTATATATATTATTCTAGTATTTGTGTGGGTATTAAAATAGGTTGAAGTTGACCTTAGGTGGTCTTAGATTTGAAAAGATATCTATTTATGGAAAAATGAGGGAAAGAATAATAACACCAAAATGGGGACACTAGTGTGATGTGGCACTACTATCCCTATTATGGTGATAGAGTCTAAGTGGTATAACCTGAGGTACGAAGGTCCAAGATGTAAGAATGAGAGTTTGGGATTACTTCAGGGATGTCTAGGGATGCCTATGGCCAACATAAAGGCTAAATAAGAGTGAAAATAGGCCCTGAGCTAGGTCTAAGTCTAAACTAGGGATAAGTTATCTCAAGTATCACTCTTAGAACTCAAGTGTCATTTTTAGGTGATTACATTTCCCCCTATTCTATAAATGCAACAAAGTGAAATGACTAAGATAAAGGAAAAAAATGTACCTAGAATTACTTAAGAGGTGAAGCATGTGAATCTAGATATAAGTATGTAAAGAATGCTCTATTATGTGTCATTCAAGTGAAATATGTATAAATAATTCCTTACTTAAGAGATATCAAGATAAAATACAATATTGAGTAAAGAACTAAAACTGAGTAAAGATATAAAATTGAGTAAAGTGAGAGAAATGGAATGAATACACCTCACTGTGTATGTGAACCAATTCATAAAGATAGTGATAACTAATGTGTGTGTATGTATATATTGATAAATTAGTGAATATCTTGGATTGTGTTGATGGTTTTATCAATCCCCATATGAGGGTAACTCAATAAATTAATCTAGTTTCAAATCCATCATTGCCTACCCCTATTTGGTGGATCATGACTTGTGAATAACTTGGATTGGATTGATAGTGTGTCCAACCCTCTCATGTAGGTGGATCAATAAATCAATTAGACTATGAATCCATCATTTCCTACCCATGTTTATTAGATGTATCTAAAACTAAAACTACATGACATAACTAAAAAATGTCTAATTGGAGATATCTAACTAGAGATGTTAGTTCTATAGCCACTCACATATATTAGGCAGCTCTAGTCCACTCAAGAATGCCAACTGCTAAATATGGAGTAAATAATGAATCTAGTGTGTAACCTAAAACACTATGTCTAATGTATATAATGTATAAAATGACATGGATTTTATCAGTCTATCTGATCAATCGATATATAAGTGAGCATACAAAAACAATGTTCTATACACATGCCCTCAAATCTAATATATGAGCATATGGATTATGGACTGAGTTATAGTAATCTATATCTAATAATATTAATTGTAAATGGGAATGGTCATTCCACACATGATGCTCTTAATCTGAGTAAGCTAGTATGAATTTGAGCTAAATTGAGAAAAATTGGTAAATCTGTAACTCAACCTATGTAAACCTAGATTATACTTACTATACTATTCTATGCAATCTAGATTGTTTTAAATTAAGGCTAATAAATATTAGTATCTTATCTTGGATATTAGTGTCATGTGATTATAGTGTCCCATTTTTGGTGCTAATGTCTCATTGTTCTAATTTATATACAACTGTAACTGACCTCTATGTCACTATTTCCTACTATGTTTACCTAAGTCTAATTTCTATATTTTAAGCATGTGTGCTAAAAATTATACTCTGAGTACATTATGATAGCCTTATCTCTGTGGTAAACCCCTATGAATTTCCCCTATTTTAAAGGGATTTATTGAACCTATGAAATAACTATCCTCAAAATAAAAATCTCTACAAAATGTGTGTTAGTCAGAGCATATATGATATCTACGTAAGAATATAATATAATGTGCATACATAACAACTCAAAATAATCTAATGTGAGCATAATTTTATAATGTTTGATGAATTAAAAAATTTATATGAATTAAAATTGAATCTATAAATATAAATTTTAAGGTCGAATTATGTATACAATCAAAGTTACAAAGGTTCAAAGTTGAGTATGTGTTTGTGCCTATTTTGCAAGTAACCTAGGAAGGTTATTTGAGCTTGTGCTATTGTTGTTTTGATGTTTAATGTTAAATAATATATTTTATCATGTTTTATAATCCATAGGTATGATATTTGTTCATTTTGGAGGTGTGATAAATCTATATTTAGTATGAACATTATTTAATAAGCTGATTATGTATTCATTCATGGTGTCCTTATGAATAAAGCTATTATTTTAGTTGATTGAGCTTGCATAGAAGAGTTAAATGATGATTGTAAGAATTTAAAAATGAATAAGGGATCATTTAAAGTGGACCTATGAATTTATAAAGTATTCATATGTTCTTAATTTTCTCAAAGAAGTGTCAAAGAGCTGATTAGGTCTCCATAGGACCTAAAAGTGACTTACACTTATTTGAAAGTTGATTATGCTTTATTGTGACCCATGTGAGATGCATTAAGGGTGAAATAATGTATTGTGTTTAAAATGGAAATATTTTTATCTTGTTAATTCATTATTTCTCTATAAATGGTGAAACCAAATGTTTGGTTTTTAGGAGTGTGGAAGACTTGTGCAAGGTATGTGTGAGAGCTATGGAGTGAAGGAGAGGTAGAGTGCCTAATTGATGAATTAATGAGTAGAGAAGATTTATTACTATTTTTATGACTTATAGGTCATATTTATGATTTTATAAAATTGATATTGTACTTTAGGATATGTGAAGAGGTATGATTGTGCATATGAGGATAGTTTGAGTGAAGAAGGAGAGAGATTGTGGCATGCCTATGTGAGAGGCATGTATGAGATAGAGAGAGAGTTTGTGTAGTGGTTAGATAAATATAGATCCATCATCAAGTGTTAAATAAACTAGTTCTAAAGTGGAGGTTTTCAAATGAGGGTCTAAAGGAATTGATCTTTCTTAGGGGTAGTTACTCCTTGTGAAATAGGTGTTTCACTAAAGACCTTTGATCTAAAGGACTTGATCAAGGTTTCTGGTCTAAAGGACTTGACTAGTCTCTTGTTTTTAATTTATTATAGGATAGTAGT
Source organism: Torreya grandis (assembly GCA_037957365.1). Classification (NCBI taxonomy): domain Eukaryota; kingdom Viridiplantae; phylum Streptophyta; class Pinopsida; order Cupressales; family Taxaceae; genus Torreya; species Torreya grandis. The sequence continues at coordinate 1,435,570 of JARHVA010002154.1, forward strand.
CCCTATTTTGTAATTTTGAGAGTGTGTATTATTTCCCATGAGCGTTTCCAATAAGAAATATGTGTGTTATGTGTTTTATCTTGTATATGCATTGAATGAATGAGTTCTCTTGATAATTTTGCTTGATCAAGTTGATATATGATGATTATTTAATAGTTTGAAAGGATTAAAATTAAGATTGAAATATCTAGGCTCATTTATTAATTCCCCCTCTTAGTGTTTATACCTCTAACAATCGGTATCAAAGCAAGTCCTTTAGTAAAGGATTAACATGAAGGTGATCCAAGATACAATATGGGTAGTCATCAAGGAGGTTTATCTACTAAGTAAGAACTGATGTTCAATGGATCTAATTATTTATTTTAGAGTGAAAGGATGAGGACATACATTAGTCCCTAGGGTTTTATGTATGAAAAACTATTGTGGATGGTTATGTTGTTCCTACTACTCTTCCATCTAGTGCTATAGATAAGAAGTTGTTTGAGAATAATTCTCAGGAAATGAATGCCATTATATGTGGTCTTATAGAGATTGATTTCACTAAGGTGATCCATTTTAAATATTCTAAAGAGATATGGGATAAAATGTAGATAATTTATGAAAAATATTCAAAGGTTAATCTTGCTAAGTTTTAGACTCACAAAAGGTGATTTAAAAGTCTCAAGATGAATGAAGATTATATGGCATCCTTTCTAAAAAGAGTTGATGAGATTTTGAAGATCATTAGAGGTCTTAGAGAGTACATTAAAGAATCTACAAATTTTCAAAAGGTATTAAGGTCTCTATCCCCCAATTTTGATCAAAAATCATCTTTTATAGAAGAAAATCATGATCTTACTTAGTTGAAGATGGATCAATTACATGGTAATATTACTATCTATGAGATTAAGAAGAATGATGATGAACTACCAAGTAAGGAAGCAACATTAAAGATAAAGATGAAGCCAAATAATAAGTTCCAAGGTTAACAACCCAAGGAGGATGACATTTTTTATATAGATGAGGATGAAATAATTACTTTAATTTCAATGAAATTGAAAACAAGATTAGGTAAGTATAAGGATAAATTACCCCTCAAATGCTTCAATTGTGGATAAGTAGGGATTCTTTTTTAATAAGTTCCCTCATCAGTATAATAAGGATGATGATGAAGAATATGATCAATATCATGATGATGAAAAGAGATCATTCAGGTTTGAAAAAAGAAAAAAGGGATTTATAAGGTCTAGTAATAAGAAGTAATTCAAGCACAAGAAGAGTCTCTACACCAAAGAAGATTGTAACTCATCAGATGAGAGTGAAGTCAGTGACTCAAAGTATGATCATGAATATGATGGTCCCATTGAGGATGAATATTTATTCATGGATGAGGAAGGTATTTTCTCACATCAAAAGGAGTCTACTTGGAGTGATTTAGAAGATAATGAAGATGAGGTGGACTATGAGACTACATTGACAAATGCTCATGAAGAACTAAAGGTTGAGAAGAAGATCAATAAGAAGACGATATCTAAACTCAAATACTATGAGGAAAAATTCAATGTGTATGAGGCAAGAATAAATGAAGAAACTAAGTATCATGAAGATATAGGAAATCATCTCAATTGTCAATTGGAAGTCCTATCTATAATATTGAAAGTTAAAGAATATGAATGTTCAAGGTATGCAATTAAAAATAAGTCATTGAGATCTAATTTAGAGAAGACATATAGTAATGTGAATTAATTTGTGAGATTTGAAAAGAGCTCAAGTGAACTAGATAATATTCTAAATAATCAAAATTATGCAAATGATAAGACTAGTTTTGTATACAAAAAAGAACCATAGACTACAACTCGACACAAGATGAAGACTAATGTGAACAAGGACAATCAAACTTTGAAGACAAATCATCAGACAAGAAATGAAGGTGTTGATAGAATTAATACAAAATAGATAAAAAAACCAAATCCCATGATGTATACAAATTTCAATGGTTACTTCTATACTTTTAATCAATTTGGGCATAGAGATAGAGAATGTAGAAGACTTATTAGAAATGAATTTGCTTGGAACTATGATGGGGGTAATCAATCAAAAGGTATGACAAAGGTTGAGTGCTTTAAATATAATGATGTGAGACACTTTATAGAACATTATCCAAAAAAGGTAAGATAATATAAGTTTCCATCAAGGAGTATTGTTTGCTAGAACTATGAATAGAGAGGTCACATTGCTAGATTCTACAAGAGAAAGCCATTAAGTAAAAATAAGTTCAATCAAGATCCAATAGTGCAAGGAAAAAGGTAAGTTAGCTCATGTAAACCAAAGGTGAGGCATGACTATTATTTAGGTCCAAGTAATTAATTTTATATGGTGGAGAATGCTTTAGAAGTTGAAGAGTTCCAAGAGGTCTCATTGTCTACTCATATTGAGAATGAAGAGACCAAGCTCAAGGAGAAGACCAAGGCATTAGTTGAGGCTAGTTATGAGATGAATTTAGATATAAGTGAACATTCTTCCATTTCTAATCATGTATCATAAAAATAACATCAATTATCATTACCTAGTGATGAGGTTCCTAACTACAAGGTGGATTCTTCAAATGAAAAGGTATGTCAAGATTCCATAGTTGCTCCATGTGTTTTTAATTATATCTTAGAAGAAAAGGAGAGTGTTATAAAAAAGGAACTAGTTGTCATAGTTCAAAATAAGAAGGAGAATAAAAGTAATAAATCTTATAGCTACAAGAGGATTCCAATGGTTATTAAGGAAATGTGGGCCCCTCCTAGCTTCACTTTATTCTAAAGAGCATTGTGGTGCAAAGTATGTCCCTATCTATGCTTCTTAAGAGACTCATTTCAAGTGGATAAGTAAGAGATGTTGTGATGTTCTTTAGATGATCTTATAATTTGAGAGATGAGTGTTTTTAGTTAGAGTAAGTATGTCCAAGTGGAAGAGATAATGTGGTGATGTTAGAGTGATGTCATAACTATATTTGGTTAGTTTGTATGGTCAAATTGAAGGTTTTCAAGTGGAAAAACAATATTTATGTCTTGTAAAGATGTTATTTTTTCATAAAAATGTTTTTTGACATTATTATAGCATGCTCTAGGTGGTTTTGTGGTCTAAAGGGTTGATGAAGTCAAACTAGAGTTTTTATTTGCTCTCAAGTTTCCCAGTTTGTGCTTAAGAGTATGCAGGTCCTAAAATGGGTCATAGGATGTATGAATTCCTAAAGATGTGAAAGATCAAAAATTGGTCCAAAATTGTGTAATGGTTGTCTCTAGGTGTGTAAGAAGTTTTAGAAGTGAGTGTTGACCAGAAGGTGGTTTGTTGAATTTGCTTGTTTTAAGATTCTAGGGTTTTGGGCTATGCTAGAAAAGTATTTTTCCTTATGAGTTAAGGTTTGAGGATTCATAATAAGTTGAATGGGAAAAATGGGTTGTCAAACAATGTTTCATAGATATTTTAAGGTTTGTGGTTTCCAAGTTATTTAAGTGTTCACTGTTGAGCCCTTTGGGGATATCACATGACTATAGGGATATATTTTTGGGGGCCTAGAGAGCTCCATAAATGTGGGGATCATAGTTCTCCCTAATCCACCTTTTGTGGAACCTTAATTCACATGTGAGTATAATATTATTTGTATTTCTAACTTATATGTTTCCATATTTTGTGGAGTTAGTTGTTATATGCTTATTTTTCATGTTGACTTCCTTGATCTTAGGGAGTTAGTTATTTATTGGAAAAGGGAATGCATTCCTTATTTAAAGGAGTTGGTTGTGATCACATTTCTTTATAAAATATTATTTTTGGAAGAGGAGAGATAAACATGGCAAGTTCCTCCTTAGGTAGGCTTATGGATGAGCTTGCTTAGGTGGAGGAGAGTTGTCACATAGTGGATAATGATTATATTGGATAAAGATTGCATAATTTTCCTAATTTGGTGGATTTTCATTCATTTTATTTATATATAGGTGTGATGTGAACTTTAGAGGTCGATGTGCTAATTTATACAGATAGTTTATTTGTAGGGTGTGGCTCTGAGGATTAGAGTCAGAGTGTAGATGTTTTTTCAAAGTGTAGTTGTTTATTTCAAGATGTGGTATAGCAGCTCGTGAGATGAAATATTGTGCTGGTGAAAGTGAATAATTTCATTTATGCAACATTTTCTACAAGAGATATTCTATCTCTGTGAAAGTTCATTATAATCTTATTTTTTATTATAGTTTTATTTAAGGACTTTCTTGGTAGATGTAGCCCACATTGGGTGAACCATGGTAGATCTGTGTTATGTGTGATTTTTATCTTGTTCTCTCCATTCATGATTTCATAATAACTATGATTTGTGAAATATTTACATGATACATGCTAGTGCATAATTAAGATCTGATTTATGGACATATTAAATCTAGGTTAATGTTTTTAATTACTAACAACTAATTTTAGAAGCATTAGTTATGTTTTTGTTGAAGTGGTAAATCACAAGAAAAGTTATTAGCTTGAGTGGAAGTTATGGGAGAAGAGATTATATTCAGGATTGATAAGTTTGATGGTAATAATTTTGGTTTGTGGAAAATTTAGATGGAAGATTACCTATATCATAAAGAGCTTCATCTCCCCCTAGAGGAGAGAGTAGAACAATCTATAAGTATGAGTGATGCAGATTGGTCATTTATTGAAAAGAAGGCTTTAGGAGCCATATGGTTATAAATTTCATCTTATATTTCATTTAACATTTCATATGAGAAACCCACAAAATATCTCATGGATAAACTTGGAAATTTGTATGAGAAGCCCTCTGCTTCTAATAAAAAGTTTCTTATGAAAAGATTATTTAACATGAAAATGTTTGAGAATGATTCAAGTGATAATCATCTAAATGATTTTAATACAGTTTTATGTATGATCACTTCTATTGGAATTAAGTTTGATGATGAAGTTTGAGATTTGTTTATTTTGTGCTCTTTGCTTGATAGTTGGGATAGTTTGGTTATGGCTGTGATGAAGTCCCTACCAAGGGAAGCTTAAATGTTGAGGATGTTGTAGGTGTGATTCTTAGCAAGGAAATGGAAAGGAAAAGAACTAGTGAATCATCTTCAGGTAATGCTTTGTCTATTGATACTATAGGGAGGCAAAAGGATAAGAGAAAAGGTAACTATGTAAAGTCAAAGGGTATATCTAAGTCCAGATCTAGATCTAAGATGATATGTTGGCACTCAAAGAAGGATTTTTGGTCACTTTGGGATAAGAATGCCAATAAGGAGGAAATTAATGAGGTAAATGTGACATCAGGTAAATCATATTAGGATGCCTTAATTATTTCTATGGATATTTTTTTTGAGTCTTGGGTATTATATTCATGGGCTTCTTTTCATGCCACACCACATAGGCATTATTTTACTTATTATGTTTAAGATCATTTAGGATATCTTTGTATTGGTGATGATGAATCATGTGAGATAGTATGGAAAGGTTATGTTCATGTTAAAATGTAGAATGGGAACACATGGCTACTTAAGGATGTTAGACATGTGCTTATGTTGAGATGGAATTTGGTTTTAGTGTGGCAATTGGATAGTGTGGGTTTTTTGGTATTTTTTATTGTATATTCTTCAAAAGTTACCAAAGGTGTTCTTGTGGTTTTGAGAGCTAAAAAAGTTGGTACTTTATATTTGACTAATAGTGTTGATTCTTTTGATTTAGTTGTTATAGATGGAGATGTAACTATATAGCACTATAGGCTTAGTCATATGAGCAATAAGGGAATGAATATATTAAAAGATAAGCTACATAGATTAAAATACATATATCTAGACTTCTATGAGAATTATGTGTATGAGAAATAGAATTAGGTTAAGATCCTAAAGGTTGGACCCACAAAAAGATAACAAGTTAGAGCTGGTATATTTAGATTTATGAGGACCAACTTAGGGATATTCTATTAGTGGATCCAATTATTATGTCATTTTTATTGATGATGCAACTAGAAAATTTTGGGTCTATTGCATTAAAAATAAATATGATGTATTTAACACTTTTAATAAGTGGAAAGCCTTGGTGGAGATTGAAACAAGTCTCAAGTTGAAATGTCTTAGATCAGATAATGGAGGTGAGTATTATAGTAATGCTTTTTTATTATTATTGTTCTAATAATGGAATTCATAGGCAAAGGATAGTTTTGAGAACTCCATAGTATAATGGGGTATCTGAAAGGATGAATGAAAGAAAAATAGATTGTGTTAGGAGCATAAGGTTACATGTAGATTTGCCTTTATATTTTTGGGTAAAAGCAATTAACATGATAGTATATCTAATTAACAGAGGATCTTTTATGCCTTTGGATGGAGGCATTCTTGAACAAGCTTGGTTTGGTAATAATTTTGATTATTATTTTCTTAAAGTATTTGGATGTGAGGCTTTTTATCTCATTAAGAAAGAGGATAGGACCAAGTTAGAGGCAAAATAAAAAAATACACATTTGTTGGTTATGGCGAGGATGACTTTGGTTTATATTTATGGAGCATTAAATATAAGAAAATATTTTGGTCCAGAGATGTAACCTTTAATGAAAAATTCACGTATAAGAATCAAATTGTATAAATAGGAATAGGAACAAAAAGAGTACACAATATTGGATGACATTATGGATGGCAAAGTATATAATGAATCAATTAAAAAACCTTCTACACAAGGACCCAAAACTCCTATGGTAAGAAGATCTTCAAGGGTAAGAAGAGCACATAAACATTTTTCTCCCTTTTTAAATTATTTGTTACTCACTAACAATGGAGAACCAGAGTGTTATGAGGAAGCAAATCAAGTAGATGCTAGGATGAAATGGGAGCAAGCCATGGATGAGGAGCATCTATCTCTCATGGAGAACCAAATGCGGGATTTGGTAAGGCTACCCAAGGGAAAGAATGCATTGCCAAACAAGTGGATCTTTAGGCTAAAATAAGAGGATGAAGGGAGAAAAAGGTATAAGGCCAAGATGGTGGTCAAGGGGTTTGCATAAAAATTTGGTATTGATTTTGATGATATTTTCTCTCTTATTATAAAAATGGCTTCTATTAGGATTGTTCTTGGTTTAGTTGTAGTTGGAGATTTACATTTAGAACGGTTAGATGTGAAAATTGATTTTCTTCATGATGATTTGGATGAAGAGTTATATATGAAGTAGCCATAGCGATATGACATCAAAGGGATGGAGAAATTTGTGTGCAGACTAAATAAGAGCTTGTATTGTCTAAAATAAGCTCCATAATAATGGTATAAGAAATTTGATTATTTTATGTTGTAACAATAATATCAAAGGTGTAATTATGACCATTGCATGTACATCAAACATTTTTATGATGGTTTTTTTATTATTTTATGCTTGTATTTGGATGACATGTTAGTTGTAGGAAAGAACATACATCATATTCATATGCTCAAGAAACAACTTAGTGACTTCTTTTATATGAAGGATTTGGGTGTTGTAAATTAAATCCTTGGTATGAGGATTAATCATGATAGAAAAGAGAGGAAGTTGATCTTATCCCAATCAGAGTATGTGAAAAAAGTATTGTAAAAGTTTAGCATGTCAGATGCTAAATCTGTTGGTACTCTTTTGGTAGGCCACTTTAGATTATCAAAGGAGCAGTGTCCCAATATGGAAGCTATAAAGCTTAATATGTCTAAGGTACCTTACTCATTAGTAGTTGGTAGCTTGAATTATGTCATGTTTTTTACTAGGCCATATATTTCCCAAGTAGTGGGAGTTATGAGTAGGTATATGAGTGATCCTAGTTATGAGCATTGGCAAGCAATGAAATGGATTCTTTGATATTTAAGAGGAACCATGTATTTTGCGGTATGTTATGGTGGATCAAATACCAATTTGCATGGTTATGTGGACTCAGATATGGTAGGGGATATTGATAGTAGGATAAGTATGATAGGATATATATTTACTATTGGAGATACAACAACTAGTTGTATTTCTAGGATATAAAAGGTTATGGCTTTGTCAACCATAAAGGTAGAGTATGTTGCTTTTATAGAGGCTAGAAAGGAGATGATTTGGTTATAGGAGTTATTTTGAGACTTAGGGAATGAGAAAAAAGTTAGGAGACTACATAATGATAATTAGAGTGTTGTTCATTTGGAAAATAAATCCACTTTCCACTCGAGGATGAAACACATTTAGTTACGTTATCACTTCATCAGGACAACTTTGGAGGAGAACTTGGTGATGTTGGAGAAGATTCATACTAGCTAGAATACTATGGATATGATGACCAAGGTGGTCACATTGGACAAGTTGAGACTATATTAAGATTTGGTTGGCTTTAGTGGTCATGGAGTAGTGATAGATTTTGTTCAGGAGAAATAGTCTCCAAGTGGGATATTATTGAGTGTGGAGCCCTTTAGGGCTATCACATGACTATAGGGATATATTTTGGGGGAACTAGAGAGATCCACAAATGTGGGGAGAATATTTCTCCCCACTCCACCTTTTTTGGAACCTTGCTCCACATGTGAGTGGAATATTATTTGTATTTTTGATTTCTATGTTTCCATATTTTGTGGAGTTAGTTATTCGATGCCTATTTTCCATGTTGACTTCCTTGATCTGAGGAACTTAGTTGTTTATTAGAAAAGGAAATTCCTTCCATATTTTAAGGAGTTGGTTGTGATCACATTTCTTTGGAAAATGTGATTTTTGGAATAGGAGAGATAAACATGGTGATTTCCTCCTTAGGTGGAATTATGGATGAGCTTGCTTAGGTGGAAGAGAGTTCTCACATGGTGGATAATGCTTATCTTGGATAAACATTGCATAATTCTCCTTGTTTGGTGGATTTTCATTCATATATTTTATATATGTGTGTGATGTGAGCTTTAGAGGTTAATGTGTTGATTTATCCAGATGGTTTATTTATAGGATATGACTTTAAAGATCAGAGTCAAAGTGTAGATGTTTATGCAAAGTGCAGGTGTTTATTACAAGGTGTGGTATAGTAGTTTATGAGATATAGTATTATAAAAGTGTATAATTTCATTTGTGTAGAATTTTATATAAGAGATATTCTATCTCTATGAGACTTCATTGTAATCTTATTTTTTATTACAGTTTTATATGACTTTCTTGGTGGATGTAACCCAAATTGGGTGAACCATGGTAGATCTATGTTATGTGTGATTATTATCTCTTTATTTCCATTTATGCTTTCATAATAAATATGATTTGAATAATGTCTCCATGATTCATGCTAGTGCATAATTTAGATATGATTTATGGTCATATTAAATTTGGTTTAAAGTTTTTAATTCTTAATAAGAGGCCTAATTAGGTAGTAGGTTTGTGAAGGAAGTATATTACAAAAGATGAGATAAGTGATGAAAATTGGTATACTTGAGGGGGAATATGATATTGATCTATATATGAAGTTTTTTGTCTTGATGATGTGCCTACTAAAATTTGTGGGCTCTGTAATTTCTAGGTAGGATTACAAGGAGTCTAGATAGTCCTAGTCTTGAAGATGTGCTTTTTTTTAGTTTCTCCAAAATATCAAGGCATGAATTTTTAAGGGTGAGTTATTAGATTGTTTTAGAGCATGTTTCCTATTTTGTGTATAGAATGAATTAATTTTAATGGTATTTAAGGTTGCTTGAGAGAGAAGGCTAGTAAGATTGTATGGTGATTTTTCATGGTGTATGGAGATTTGAAGATGCTCAGGAGATGAAATTGATTATAAATATTAGGGGGAGTCCATCTCAAATGTTTCTTGGTAAGTTCTATTAGATTTTAATATTCTTTTGTGTTCTTTCTTCTTTTATTGTAGTGCTTGGTTGAAGAGAGTATTGGCATGGAGCAAGAGGAAGTAATAATGTCAAGAATAGGTAGGCTCAAAATAAGGGGGAGTTTGTACTATCTTTATAAGATGTTCTACTCCTATTGGTAGTATTTTTATGTCCTCAATATTAGTTGGTGCCCACTTTGTTATTATTTCAAAGGGGGAGAATGTTCTTGTTATGATAATGTTTGAAGAGAGAGAAAATGAGTTAAATGATGTTTGTTGACATCAATGACAAAGGGGAAGATTTTTGGAGAGTTGTTGGTGATTTCATGGTGATGTCATGAAGGTGTCTTAGTGAGTAGATGAAGTGATTTGATAGCCTAAGTGATAATGACAAAGTGTGAAATGTACTTGTCCTATTATGCTTGAATTTGGGATATATGAAGTCAAAGATATGTGGGTACAAATTTGGGTTCTTAGGAATTTTGAAAATGTTTTCCCATATTTAGCCAAATTTGCATGAGGTAAGAAAGAGCCAAGTAGGCATTTTGATGATGGATTATGTCATACATGTGGATGTTTCAAGAGAAGGTGATCATATGGGTTTGTTAATTTTTAAGCTAGTTTATTTTCACTAATTTTTAAGTCATGTGATGAAGTTCATCAAAAGTTATGCATGTAAAAATTTGGCCTTCCTAATAGTTCTTGACATAGTTGGTTCTGTGAGAGAAAAAACCTGAGTGAGAATTATAATGAAGCTATATCTCAGATGTGTGAAGGTTTGAGGAGAATTTTGACACATAGATGAATTATACTATGTGAGGATATCATATGGTATAAATTTTATATCATGCAAGTGAGTGAGGTAAAATACATGTCACTCCAAAGTTATCCTTCTAGGTAGATAAGCAAAGGTTCCTATACTTAATAATTTTTTTAGTAAAGATAAAGACTAGGACCAAATTGAGATCCTATGCCTCACAAAGGATCATAAATATTGATAAAAATTGTGCATGGATCTTGATTAGGGCCTAATTAATTTTCAAATATCGACGGTGTGTAGGAGTTCGTACATCTAGATATATGATGCATAACAAGTCAAAGAGGTTAAAGTGTTCAAAGTTTAATGTTGAGAAAAAATAAAGATCAAGATTATTATAAGATTGATGGTGAGTGTGTGTTCATACTAATCTAAGATAAATGGTGAAAAATAAAGCTAGGTCAAATTAAAAACTATCTATCATGAATAAAATGAGGGCAATCTTGAAGAGATCAATAGAACATATGTAGTCAAAATTTATAGATTACACGAGATGAGGTTAACTTGTTCAAGATTTAACATTTGGGCATTGGAACTATATTCATTAAAGATAAAATGAGATCTATGGTGTATGATCAATATGAATTGGTGAGTACATGATATTAAATCATGGTGTTCAATGTTTAACTGTGACTGTTTGCAATTGAAAATTTTAATTTAACAAAGAAAAAACTAGTATGTGGTCTTTGGACCATAACTTTTGATCTAGGAAGAATTTTATCATTTAATTAAAATAAAATTTGTATAAAACTCCAAGGAACATATATAAATATAAATTTTAGTGTCTAATTTGTATACAATCAAAGTTATAAAGGTTCAAAGTTAATTGTGTGTTCATGCATATTATGCAAGTAACCCGAGAAGGTTGTTTGAGATTGTAGTATTGTTATTTTAATGTTTAATGTTAAATTAGGTATTATAACATGTTGTAGACTCTAGAATGATATATATTCATTTTTTAGGTGTGATAAATATTTATTTAGTATGAACAATGCTTAATAAGTTGACTATGTATTCATTCATGGTGTCCTTATGAACAAGTCTATTGTTTGAGTTGATTAAGCTTGCACAGAAGAGTACAATGATGACTATAAGTATTTGAGGATGACTAAGGGGTAATATAGAGTGGACATATTCATTATTAAAGTTTTCCTATGTTATTAATTTTCTTTAATAAGTGTCAAATAGTTTAATGGGTCTCTATAGGACCTAAAAGTGACTTAGGCCTATTTGAAAGTTCATTGTGCTTAAGTGTAACCCATGTGAGATTCCTCAAGGGTGATGGAATTTATTTTAGATGAAATTGAAATATTTTTATCTTTTTAATTAATTATTTATATATAAATGGTGAAACCAAATGTGTTGGTTTCTAGGAGTGTGGAAGACTTATGCAGGGTATGTGTGAGAGTTGTGGAGCAAAAGAGAGGTAGAGTGCCCAATCGATATATTGATGAGAAGAGAAGATTGATGACTATGTGTATGACCTATAGGTAATATTTTTTATTTCATAAAATTTATCTTGTATTTGAGGATATGTGAAGAGGTATGAGTGTGTATATGAGGACATTTTGAGTGAAGAAGGAGAGAGATTGTGGCATGTCTATATGAGAGGCATGTATGAGATAGAGAGAGTTTGTGAAATGGTTAGATAAACAAAGATCCATAATCAGGTATTTAATACATTAGTTCTAAGGTGTAAATTTTCAAAGGAGGATCTAAATGACTTGATATTTCTTAAGGGTAGTTAATCCTTGTGAAATAGGTGTTTCACTAAAGACCTTTGATCTAAAGGACTTGATCAAGGTTTTTGGTCTAATGGACTTGACTAGTGTCTTGTTTGTAATTTATTATAGGTCATTAGTCCATGTGTTGTAGGATTGAGAGTGGATTTTATTCCCCATGAGGGTTTCCCATAGGAGCTATATGTTATGTGTTTGATCTTGTGTATGCATTGAATGAATGAGCTCTCTTATTAATGTTTTTTGATCAAGTTGGTATATGTTGATTGTTTAATTATTTGAAAGGACTAAAAATGATATTAAAATATCTTGGCTCACTGGTTTAACCCCCTCTTTTAGTGATTGTACCTCTAACTAAAAATTCTCTATAATCCTTAGTTTGAAAATACTAACTTTTTTTAATGCAATAGATAGTTTGTTGAGTATATTAGAAAATTTGTTGAGTTTATTAAAAACTCTATGAAGCTATTTATAAATAATTTATAATATTTTTATAATCTATCTTTACTTTATCCCTGGTTTATTTTTAATCATTTTCTATTTTGGTTCAATATTTTATTTGTTTGGAAGTTATTACAAGGTCACTATTAGAATCCATTTTCAATCAGTGGCTTCATTTAATTAATCAATGACTTCATCTTTTGTCCTTGACCCATTCCTAATAAATTTCTAACCATTTACTAATTTATTTATAAATATATTTTTGGTCTATTTATAGTTAGTAGCTATTCCTAATTGGTGTGTAAATGGTCTTAGTCTATTTATGGACTTTTGTACATATCTAAATAATTTTTTTGTAGGTTTCACAAAGTTACTACTAGTATAAATTGAATTAGTGATTTTTTTAATCCTAATAGATACCTTATCTATCCACATTTATATTTTAGTTTTGATCAATTTTTGTGTCTAAGTTGTTCTTGATTAGCTTATAACTAGATTATAATCTATTTTTGGTTTGTATAGGTAGTTCCCATATTTGTTTTGATCTATTTTGTGGTATATTCATGTTTCTAAAAAATTCTCTACTCTGTAGGGTTGATATCAATAGCTTATAATAATGACTAGTGACTTATTTACAAAGATCAATGACATTATCAAGTATAATATTTTATAATTTATAAAATGTGGATACTCTTGCCTATTAAAAAATAATGGATTTTTTGATTTGACTAACAATTTTATTGATTGTAGTAGATAATTTATAAAATCAATTTTTTACAAAATTTGTATAACTAGACAAAAAAATGTCCTTATCCTGAACAAAATTTGGTCTAGATTTAACTCTTTTTGCAAATTAATGTTGAAGAAGATAGTATAAAACTAATAAAAAAACTATATTTTAAGTCACTTGTCCTAGAATTAGCATTTTTAAACCAATTTTATATATTTTCTTATCACATTTTAATAAGGGTAATTAAATTATCCATGTATCTAAATTTCAATTAATATTACTTAAAATTTGGCTTGCTTGTTTGTCACTATATGCACCTAATTTTTACATGGTGTGATATTATTGACATGAAAAGTCCAATGATGATGTCTTGACTTCCTAATGATTCTTAAATGGGAACTATCTAACAATTTCTTCTCTTTTTCTTCCCTCAACCTAAGTTTAAAAAAAATCATTGGTGATAGAACCACACCTTCATGTGATAGAACCATCCAATGAGGTTAAAAAATTGCCACCTTGGTGGAAGGTTTATCTTATTGGTTGTATAAATAATTTTAGTGTTTTAATCATAATAAGAAGGTTTTGTACTAAAATAATGGCGGTTGTGTATAACATAGCGGTAGTTTTTCCCCCATCAATAGTGATTATGTAACTTCTCATAAAAATAGGGTTGGTTTTATCACCATTATTTCATGATCTAAATTTATATTTAATGATTCAAACCTTGACACATTTTTCATGCTTACTATCACACTTATTTATTTCTCTTCCTTAAGTTCACCTCTAATCAGGACCAACTCACTCCCTCTTATATTTTCAACTATTTTGAGTCCCTTCTAAGTTCAACTCAATTAAAATCATTTATACGATATCCATTACTATTATAAAAGTAAGATCATTTTTATTTTATTTTTAAATCCAAAATTTTTAATTTAGATATTAAGAGTTTTTAATCCTTTACAATCACAACTTATTTGACTATAGAATTCTAGATAGGGAGAGCCATTGTTATTATAACTAGCCTTTGTAAATTGCATCCTCAACCAACCACAGTCAGTTGTTACTTATTTAGAGTTGTGTCTCTTCTATTTTTCTAAAATTTGTGTAAATAATTTCTTAATCCTCTTTATTGGAGAGTTTCTAACATATTCATTTTAACAAAATGAGCTAGTGTACTGAGGACCATAGTGAAAAAAAAAATCATTCCTTCAACTAGTCTACATTAGGATAAGGTTGGGGATTTTTGGATTAGATTTATTTTTTACATTCAAGTATATTATATTATATTATATTATATTATATTATATTATATTATATTATATTATACTATATTATATTATATTATATTATATTTCATATTTTTATTACTTTAAATATCCATTTAAAATAAAAAAGGCAAATTTGATAGGAGAAATAACTCCCTTCATTTTCTTGCTTTTGCTAAGAAAATAGTAGATAGATTATTTATTTATTTGCATCCATATCATATTTAATTTAATTAGAATATAATATTGAAATAAAACCTTATGAAAATTTTAAGAAACATTTCATACACTTAAAACCAACATGGTAGTTAATCAAAACAAAATCCATTTATATCAAAATAATCAACTAGAAAATAACAAAACCTTAGACAAACTCTAGGTATATAAGAGGATTTCATATTTCTATTTTTTATAATTGTTTTATATAAATGTTAATGTGAATTATTTATATAAATATAAAAATAATAATTTATATTTATTTCTTCTATTCAAATAAATCATTCAAAACTTGCATGTAATTACTAGGAAAGTTAGAAAACTAGCTTAGTTTATTGGTTTGCAAGAAACTTTCAAAGCATTAGAGTGTTGTTGTTTGAGGATAGATTATTTATTTAATTATTTGAATATATATATATATATATATATATATATATAAAATTCATATTAGAACCATATCCAAAATAAATAAATAAATAACTACAAAACATTCTCACTTAAATTACGTTTAGATAAAGCTAGGAAAAATCAATGTCTTGCACGTAGATCTCTTCTTCCCTCTTTTAATTCATTATAAAATAATTAGAGAAGGATAAAAATAGGTTTTTTTTAAATTTAATTTAATTTTTTTCATTTATTTACTTTCATTATTTAAATTTTATAAATCAAGCATTTTACTTCCAAGAGAAGTCAAAAATAACAAAAACATCGCCAAAAGCCTTGTCTAATTATACAAGCCAAAAAAAACCTTTCCTTGAAAAATATAAAAAATCCTTTAAAATACATTTAAAAAATATCATACACTTACACATTTCCAATTTTAGTGTTATATCACTTAGTCCCATAGTTGTTGTATAGTCTATTATCAATATAATATTTTGGATAGATGTATTATGTTTCACACCAATCCTCCACCTCATTGTTGACTCTCTCAATTAATTAGAGGATCAAGTAAAAATTAATGATCCAATAATAATATACCTCCCTTATAATATATTCCATCACTAAAACATTTTCCAAGCCTATTTTCCCATTATCACCTTCTTCT
Source organism: Torreya grandis (assembly GCA_037957365.1). Taxonomy (NCBI): domain Eukaryota; kingdom Viridiplantae; phylum Streptophyta; class Pinopsida; order Cupressales; family Taxaceae; genus Torreya; species Torreya grandis. The sequence continues at coordinate 1,451,599 of JARHVA010002154.1, forward strand.
CCTCGAGCCTAGCCTCATTCGATATCATTCACATTTGTGGATGACATTTCTTGGGCATAACCATCCTAATATATTTGATCTAATTTAGACAATAATTTATCCTAATTTCCCAATTTTCCATATTATTATAATTTAATAGGATATTTTCCTCCTTTTGATCTCAAAGACCAAATGGACTTGGATTTCTATCTCTAGACAACTTGACAATCTTAACAAACATCATGATAGTGATAAGGTATTTTAGTTATTTCATGAGAACCCATTTCCACCAACCATTCCAAATAACATTCCACCTAATGACCAACCCAATCCATATCCCATAAATTACATTGGATACCTTAGCCTAACCTTACGAAGTCAAGTGCAAAGTTTAGCATGTGTTATTCATGTGTACACAAACTAGTGAAAAGCACTTATATCCTTTATGTTTCCCTAATTTTATTCCTATCCTCCTTCACCCCTTATATATTTATCCTCATCAAATTTATTATATGGGTATTTATATACCCCCATAATATGTTTGGACATGACATAGGGAAATATATTGTCTTATAAGGCTATAAGAGAATCCAACTCAACTCTAGTAAGCCTTTGTTGATGATTTAGAAAAAACAAACCTTTGAAACTAGTTTATACTACCAATTCTATTATTACTCTCATAATAACACCCAAACTAATATTTGGGTCTCCATTCATGAAATACAATACATTTCTGAGACTATAAGTAACCAACCTGACTCCAATGTTATGAACCTCACTATGGGAGGTCCATTCAATAATCACATAGACACTAGGCCATTAATCATCCTAAAAATATTAGACATGGAAATAATTATTAAATATGATCATTATCTATGTAGGATCCACCTCTTTTAAGACAAGTTTAATCATATTCATGTGGATGTGCATCCCCTAGTAGGAACCAATCTACATCTAAACCACTGGTATAAATTGTAACCACTACCCCTAAATGTGATACCCTAAACTAGCCTATTTAAACTAACTTGCCTCACATATTTACCCCTATATAGGAGGATATTGGGATAAATACCAATGATATCCCAAACCATATCATCAACACCATAGTGGGTCACATTCATAACCTAGAGAAAAACCAACAAACTTTGGGTTAGGGGATGGATCAAAATTATCTTACATAAGCTCATCCCTCCTTATTTAATCCAAGTGGTGACTCATTAAGAACCACAACAAAAATCTTACATATTTATACCATAGCAGGAGTATGTTCCCTTACCTAACCATATATATCACCAACCCCTTAGGGATATCCTTACTCATGGGGTCACCAACCCAAACATATCTAAAGTTCATTCATCTTATCAATATAATATTCAAACCTCGATGGGGAGTGTATGAAATTATGTTACACCTTTGTAAAATTAGATGGTGGATAATAGTCGATTATTATTCACACCTCTAAGTAATGTGTATCCCATGTATACTCACTCCTCCATCGACAAGATATGCCCCACCTTACATATAATTATGTTACATGTAAACCACATACACCCCACTAAAACAAACCACCACACATCCTACATATAATAACCTCTTCCTTACTTTCATTTTTATTCTAAATCCCCTCATCCAAATAATTATTTTCTAGCTTGTTCTACTTTACCTTATCAAACTTCTTCTATCCCTTCTAGTGGTTACCAAGCTAACGCTTATGTGATCCTACCTTTCCATTCTAGTCCCACCACAAAAAATAACACACTTTGGAAATATGGGGGCTTATGATGAGTACATTAATGATCCTATTGATCCCAACATATGAGGGGGTTCTTCTCCCATGTCCCCTACTTGACCTTTCCAAATTCAAAGTTGAGGGAGATCTTAATGCACATGTCAAAGATTATGCTATAGTTGTTAAGAAATTCCTAGTTTGTGATAACTACAAACATTTTACCAAAAAAATAGAGGGAATAGGACTCGATTGGTATTTCCACCTCCCTGATGGGTATATATATATTTCTTCCATCTCATGGCTGATTTTGTCAAAAATTTTGATATGAAAAAACTCTTAAATACTAGCATATGATAATTATTTCACATCAAGAAAGAACATAATGAGTTAACTGCCAATTTCATCATGTTATAGAAATAAGTCTTATATTACTCTATCAACACACTCCACATAGATTAAATGTAATTTTGTGATATCTTCCTTCACTCCCTTAACATGGAAATGAGGGAGGATATACAAAAATTCCCATATCAATCCTATGAATAAGCTCTTGATAGTGGTTGATGAACTTACAAGACTAATGGATGTATTATCACCCAAAGATAAAACATTGGGGGATTTCAATGTTAGATTATAAAAAATACCAATAACTAAGGCTCTATGGTCCTAAATAAAAATAGGAGTGCCACCACCAATGGTATCACTAACTAGAATAAAAAATTGAACCCTATGAATAATAATCAGTATCAACATGTAAACAATATTAATGATACTAATAATATGAGTGATAGGATATAAAATCTCCCTTCTAGAATTCATGCAATTGAATTTAATTGACTACAACCATGAAACATAAAAAATCAAAACCATAATCAAAATCAATATCAACATGCCAAATCATTCCCCTGGTTTTAGAACCAAACCTATTACCAATGAAACAGTAAATAAAGGTTTAGTCAATAGGGGAAAAAAATTAGACCTAGATAATATACCCCAATGTATATTTACTCTTCCTTTGAGTTATTATTTTTGAGACTCAAAACTAAAGTGAGTAAAATATATTTATTCAAAGATTCCAAAAAATCAAAGGTAAACATTTTCTAACATGTTCCTAATGATTAGTTGGAAAAATTCCTTGGCCTTAAAAAATGGTTGGGTCACCCTCAAAATAAAAATATCCAAATTTAATAAAACCATTTTCTTAATAACCAGGTGCATATTTCTAAAATTCAACATCAATGTGACCCATAAAACAACTGATTCAACATAATCAACCCATGATAATGTGCACTCATGATGTTGAGGCCTCCACCTCTAGAACTATTAACACTGATGTTGTTCCTTAGTTGGATAAGATGTGAGTACAAGGAAAAAATATAATGATAAGATTCATAGAGTTTGAAGTTGGATAAGATGTGAACACTATTAATCACACTATAGAGTATTAGTCTATGACTCTTCATCCCTCAAACATCTTATAAATTAAGTCTCTCCCAAAACTCATGGGGAACTATGTTTTGATATCCAATTTAACCAAGACATTATCCTAGATTTCATTATTTTATTTACTCAATAATACCACCACTCACCATTTATCCTTGATTGATTCCATATAACTTGGGATTTTATCCAATGTTACTACTCCACAAGCTCAAATCAACCACATTTATCTAGACATTTTCCCACCTTGTTAG